>WNWK01000486.1:265000-472828 GCA_009830355.1 Cherax destructor
TTCCTTCTATTATATTTATTTTCTCTATCTCTCTCTATCTCGCTTTTACACAGGGTTTGACTAGGTTAGGTTAAGGATCCCTAGCTTTATTGATAAGCTATTTACAAGTTAAGGGTTCCTAACTTTATTGACAAGCTAAGAGCTGTTACCTACATCAGCTCATTTGAAAGCCTTTTTATTGTTATGAAACATACAAGTAGGAAACAGGATGAAGTTCTCTCTCTCTCTCTCTCTCTCTCTCTCTCTCTCTCTCTCTCTCTCTCTCTCTCTCTCTCTCTCTCTCTCTCTCTCTCTCTCTCTCTCTCTCTCTCTCTCTCTCTCTCTCTCTACACACGCACACACACACACACACTCACTCACTCACTCACTCACACACTCTAACCCTTTTAACTTTCAAGAGAATTAAGAATAAACGTTCGTGTCATGTATTGCACAAGTTGACAACAGTTTACTCACTGCAAAACTTGACCCAAGTGATAGGTTTAATACACGGTAAATTTGGAGATGAACAATCCAAAATTAGCAGCAATCACATTAGCGTAATTTGTTAGCCAGAGACTCTACATAATTTACTCGATTTTTTTTTAATATTTGTTGTGAAAATACGTTCTAATGCGAGTCTTTCGATGAATAGTGATGTAGCGATGTTCCATAGCAAGGTCCAGCTGAAGCGATGTTACTGTTGGATGCCCGTCTTGTGGCATAATAACACTCCTTTGGACGTTAGGCGCTATGGAGACCTTTTTTCATATCAAAAATGTTGCCAAACTTTTTTCCGGTGTTGATGTGCTACAATGGTCTAATCAAAATGATTCTAGACACCTAGACCCTACATCGTCTTGTAGGATCAAGGACTGTAAAGCGATCTGATAGTGTGTTGTATACTCATTGTGTGAGTGAACTCGTACTTCATGTAGAATTCAGAAACTACTGTTGACAAGCGAGTACAAGATGCGTCTTTATTCTGTTGTTTTCTTGGCTACCTTCCTCGCAAGGTTCATGTCGTGGTTCGTGTAAAAGCCGGGTTCACTCCCAAGATCAACATCAGTGTTGTAGAATTAGACACATGTGCAACATCTGGGTATCTTTATTGTAGACGTTTCGCCCTCCAGTGACTTTAATACAAATTCAATGACATGAGGAGACTGTAGAACTATATGCAAAAGACGAGGTAATCAGTCCCTCGACCTTGGAGCTGGGGAAGATACCGTAGTCTTCAAGACTATGGTATTGTGTACCATACACGTACAACATCAATGGTAAAAAAACACCGACAAGAATGTATATAAAACACAATATGCAGTTAACGCCATTCACTGAAAAGACGTTTCGCCCACCAGTGCCGAAACTTCTCACATTGTATCTTATTCACATTCACCCCTGGGATATCCATTTCATTATCTGTCACAAAATATTTTCCATTTATCCTACTGTAAGTTGCAGCAGTTACAACACACTGGAAAATAATTCTCAATCTCTGCTACGCAGCAACAAATGCGATCTATCGAAACCTGTCTCAGGCATCTCCACTTTTATGTAACTAAAGGCTAGGAGTGCAGTAAGGATAGGATTCTGTGATGCGGCAGAGTGGTCGTTGTAACGTACATCTGTAATGAGGCAGAGTGGTCGTTGTAACGTACATCTGTAAAGAGGCAGAGTGGTCGTTGTAACGTACATCTGTAAAGAGGCAGAGTGGTCGTTGTAACGTACATCTGTGATGAGGAAGAGTGGTCGTTCGAACGTACATCTGTAATGAGGCAGAGTGGTCGTTGTAACGTACATCTGTAATGAGGCAGAGTGGTCGTTGTAACGTACATCTGTAAAGAGGCAGAGTGGTCGTTGTAACGTACATCTGTAAAGAGGCAGAGTGGTCGTTGTAACGTACATCTGTGATGAGGAAGAGTGGTCGTTCGAACGTACATCTGTAATGAGGCAGAGTGGTCGTTGTAACGTACATCTGTAATGAGGCAGAGTGGTCGTTGTAACGTACATCTGTAAAGAGGCAGAGTGGTCGTTGTAACGTACATCTGTAAAGAGGCAGAGTGGTCGTTGTAACGTACATCTGTGATGAGGAAGAGTGGTCGTTCGAACGTACATCTGTAATGAGGCAGAGTGGTCGTTGTAACGTACATCTGTAATGAGGCAGAGTGGTCGTTGTAACGTATATCTGTAATAAGGCAGAGTGGTCGTTGTAACGTATATGTGTGATGAGTAAGAGTGGTCGTTGTAACGTACATCTGTAAAGAGGCAGAGTGGTCGTTGTAACGTACATCTGTAAAGAGGCAGAGTGGTCGTTGTAACGTACATCTGTGATGAGGAAGAGTGGTCGTTCGAACGTACATCTGTAATGAGGCAGAGTGGTCGTTGTAACGTACATCTGTATTGAGGCAGAGTGGTCGTTGTAACGTACATCTGTAAAGAGGCAGAGTGGTCGTTGTAACGTACATCTGTAAAGAGGCAGAGTGGTCGTTGTAACGTACATCTGTGATGAGGAAGAGTGGTCGTTCGAACGTACATCTGTAATGAGGCAGAGTGGTCGTTGTAACGTACATCTGTAATGAGGCAGAGTGGTCGTTGTAACGTATATCTGTAATAAGGCAGAGTGGTCGTTGTAACGTATATGTGTGATGAGTAAGAGTGGTCGTTGTAACGTACATCTGTAAAGAGGCAGAGTGGTCGTTGTAACGTACATCTGTAAAGAGGCAGAGTGGTCGTTGTAACGTACATCTGTGATGAGGAAGAGTGGTCGTTCGAACGTACATCTGTAATGAGGCAGAGTGGTCGTTGTAACGTACATCTGTAATGAGGCAGAGTGGTCGTTGTAACGTATATCTGTAATAAGGCAGAGTGGTCGTTGTAACGTATATGTGTGATGAGTAAGAGTGGTCGTTGTAACGTACATCTGTAATGAGGAAGAGTCGTCGTTGTAACGTACATCTGTAATGAGGCAGAGTGGTCGTTGTAACGTACATCTGTAATGAGGCAGAGTGGTTGTTGTAACGTATATCTGTAATGAGGCAGAGTGGTCGTTGTAACGTACATCTGTGATGAGGCCGAGTGGTCGTTGTAACGTATATCTGTAATAAGAAAGAGTGGTCGTTATAACGTACATCTGTAATGAGGCAGTGTGGTCGTTGTAACGTACATCTGTAATGAGGCAGAGTGGTCGTTGTAACGTACATCTGTAATGAGGCAGAGTGGTCGTTGTAACGTACATCTGTAATGAGGTAGAGTGGTCGTCGTAACGTACATCTGTACATTTATTTCTCTGTTTAGTGTATATATAGGTTTAATGTTAGGTTTGTTATTAATTCTAGGGAAACCGTCTCATTGTCTGACAGCTGAGATAATACCCAAGCATCTCTTGTTGTTTTATTTATATTTACCATTTTTTATAATATCGAATGTTAGGCTGAATTTGCTTGTGATATTGAGGGAACCGGGTGGAGATGCTTGTTCCTGTCTTAAACAAACTATTTGCTAACAAGCAGTGAGTGTAGCTGCATTTTATAAAGGTGTCATGAACAGCCCTACACCCTCACTCCAAGAGAAGTTAATAATCTGCTGTCAACTGGGGAGAACGTGAGCGAGATTACTGTTTCCATTAACATAGCTTTACATGGAAACTTTTTTTTTTTCATAATATAATTTTTGGACTCTGAACTTCTGCATCATCTAGTGTCTGCAGTTTATGTCCATTGTGCTGACTGTGTTATTTTAATGGCATTGTCGACAGCCGCTGCGACAAATGGTCATCACTCTGGACTTCACTCAGAGTAATCATAACTGTTACAGTTTCACTAGCACATATCTTACATTATGGCACTGTGTGGACTTAGTTTCTGCACTTCGACAGTAATGTCAGCACTAGGTTGTATGTGAACATAGACTGTGTTGTGTTTTTGGAAGACAGCCATTGTGGTGACTGCCTCTTCATCAGAAATAAGTCACAGTGTTAGACTTAACTGGGTCACTCTAGGTAAAATCAACATAATGTACTTTTTATGTGCCCATAGTATGTGTCCCCCCCTCATAGTGGAGAGGTTTATTCAGTGACAGAGGGCAACATAGTGGAGAGGTTGACCCAGTGACTAGTGACACTGGTTCTGAGTTACTGACCATAGCAAGGTTCTTCCTTTAAGTGAGATCATTCTTAGTTTGACTTCAAGAGAACTATTGTACTGGTACAGTAGTCGGTGGTGGTAGAGGCAGACGACACACCAAGCTACATTCACCTACTCTACTATTACTACTACTACTACTACTACTCCACTACATTACTACTACTACTACTACATTACTTCTACTACTACCACTACATTACTACTACCACCACCACCACCACCACATTACTACTACTATCACCACCACTACATCACTGCTACTACAACCACCACTACACCACTACATTACTACTACTACTACTAAAACCACCACCACTACATTCCTACTACTACTACTACAACTACATTAAATAACAAAAAAGGCACAATACCGTGACTGGAACAACTTACGACGACGTTTCGGTCCGACTTGGACCATTTACAAAGTCACACTGACACTACATTACAACTACATTACTACTATCACTACCACAACATTGCTACTACTACTACTACTGTGACTACTACTGCTACATTACTACTACTACTACCACTACATTACTACTACTACCACTACTACTACCACTACTACTGTCATTACTACTGCTACTATCACTACTACTAGTATTACCACTACCATTACTACCACTACTACTGTTGCCTCGCTTCAGTCCCATTACTGTCTCTTGTGCCTCTCCCCCTACTTACAACTACCACCACTACTAGTACTACTACCTCCACAACCAGCATTACCTCTACCACTACTTCTCCATTTATTTTTTCCCTCTCTTTGTCCCGTCCCTGTCTCCCCCTCCTATATATACTTCCTCCTTCACCTTTGTGTTTCAGTGTGAAAACGATCCAAGTCGGACCGACACGTCGACAGCAGTTTGTCTTTCTGGTGTGCGGGTTATATCTGTGTATTATTCAGTAGTACTCTTGTCCTGACCTCCAGTATGTTTGGCACAGTTCTTACGGCTAGCCATAAGGGTTGCAGTGTTAGAAGTTGGTTGTATATCTCTCTCTCTCTCTCTTTCTCTCTCTCTCTCTCTCTCTCTCTCTCTCTCTCTCTCTCTCTCTCTCTCTCTCTCTCTCTCTCTCTCCCCACTTTGCTTTTTGTAATGTTTTCAATTTGGAAATTTAATTGCCTGGAAAGATTTATGAGGCAAAAGTTAACAATTGTTAACTTCGGTTGGTTTTGCTTGTTAAAACTTGCCAGAAATATTTTTGGGGTTCACGAGCGCTTAACGAATCTCTCTATCTCTCTCTCTCTCTCTCTCTCTCTCTCTCTCTCTCTCTCTCTCTCTCTCTCTCTCTCTCTCTCTCTCCCCTCAGTATCTATTTTTCTATCTATCTTCATATTTTAAGTTAATCCAGATATTGGGATAATGTGTTTTAAACTTATGATCGTCAGATAAAAGCAATTCGTTGTACTGAAGACTAGAGTTTCTCTCTCTCTCTCTCTCTCTCTCTCTCTCTCTCTCTCTTATTAAACACGAACAAAAGTGTGGTAAAAGCACTATAGCAGAGACAGAGAGGGTGTGGCTGTTGTCGTTAGTAATTAGTCATTAGCACGACACAATACTAGTTTAATTGACAAAGCTAAGTGGTTAATAGTCATTTGTTGTCAGGTTGTTGTTATTACACTCGCCGGGATGCGCTAAACTCTTGGGGGCTCAGACAGCTCCTAGTAAATGGAAGCATATTCAACTCTCACATTGAGGTCCGTGGTTCGATCCCCGGTATGGGTGGAAAATTAAGACGTGTTTCCTTAAGACACCTACTGTCCATGTTCACCTAGCAGTAAAATAGGTATCCTGGGGATAAAATTTACCTAATTTCCCCGAAATGCTCAGCATAACAAATGGGCTTTCTGTATAGTAGTATGTCATTGATGTCAGCATAGGTATCCCAGTCATTCAAGTAGTCCAGTGAAGCTTGCCCATGATAAAGTACACCGGCGTTGAAAATTCTTATCTATCTCCGAAAATTTCGGAGATAGATAAGAAATATGTTAATGAGAATGTTCCGAAAATTGGAAAATCAATTGTCCATAAATTAAAAAAAAACTCGATTTTTATGTTTTAACAGCTTTTTTCCATTTATATTCTATTTCAAATTGCTACATTCATGGAAAAATATTTTAAGGTATATACGAAAATCCAATTTGATGAAATTCCTTTACTATAATTGGCAAATTGTCACCAACACAACCCAAAATTAATACCTTAAATAAATTGGAAAACTATTTAATAAAATTAGCAAAGTGAAGTTAACGCAACCCAAGGTGAACCCACACTTTGTTTTAAATAGTCCACCAACGATAAAAGTTTGAAGTCGATCGAAAAACGCATTCTCTAGTAACTGATCTGATTCCGATTCCAAACACTCCAACACTTTCAGTAATATTTCAAATCTACAACTAATGAAATTAAACTTATTAGTTATCATCCTTCTTATAGAATAAATCATAATTGTTCTGAAGGCAGCAAGCGGTAAACTGGGACTTGTGCTGTTCAGTAACAGCGCTGACATTGCGTTCAGGAAATGTTCACCACTCGTGATAATTTGAAGTCGATCAGATGAGTCATTCTCCAGTTTTGGAACTAATTCCAGTAATTTCATTCTTTTAATTATTTTATTATATTGACGATGGAAATAAATGGTATAAAATACCGACACAATGGAAAAATAAATACATAAGCAGTATAATGTGATCCTTTATTGACAACGTCAATCTGTTTGTGACTAGATAAAGCCCACTGCGTGGGCGAAACGTTGTCAATAAAGGATAACATTATACTGCTTATGTGTTTATTTTTCCATTATATTGGCGAATTACCCGCACATAAAACTTAAGTATTGCTGCCCTAAGATGATGCCCTAAGATGCTACCCTAAGATGCTGCCCTAAGATGCTGTCCTAAGATGTATCAGCTTCTAAATAATGAAGCCATTCTGAAGAGGTGAGATGAAATTGATTTAACGTGAATTAACAGGATTAAAAATTACATTATTTTATACATGTAATCACATTGCCATCTTTAATTCATAGTCGTGATGATTTACCTTATTTTAGCATTGAAGGCACAAGTAAGAGAGATATAAGATAAGATTTTCTTCGGTTTTTTAACCCCGGAGGGTTAGCCACCTAGGATAACCCAAGAAAGTCAGTGCGTCATCGAAGACTGTCTTATTTCCATTGGGGTCCTCAATCTTGTCCCCCAGGATGCGACCCACAGCAGTCGACTAACACCCAGGTACCTATTTGCTGCTAGGTGAACATGACAACAGGTGTAAGGGAACACGTCGAAATGTTTCCACCTCGCCGGGAATCGAACCCTGGCCCTCCGTGTGTGAAGCGAGAGCTTTAGCCACCAGGCTAAAGTTATCAGAGCCATTCCAGGCTGATGGTGGGTATGGGTTCAAAAACTTGAGTCATAGAGCAAGTGAACAAACCAGTTATACACAGGCAATGAAAAATTATAGTCATTCGGATGAGTCCCTCTCAAGTTATAGGCGAAGTAAAAGCGAGAAGTTGGAGGACGAAGAAGAAAATGAAGTAACAACTCGAAGGTTGACCTTCAGAGACACTTAATTATGTTAGTACACTCTTCTTGCTTCTTCATCAAGGCCAGTTGATGTCTGAGTTATTAAAGTTTCCAGTGATTACATTACCTTGTACCAGCTGTCCTTTAAAGATGAGCGTCTGCATGCACATTACACTTCACTGAGTTCTGATCGTTCTAAACCTTGCAGAAACAAATAGGAAAAAATAGTTTAGGACCTAAATCTTGCAGAAACAAATAGGAAAATTAGTTTAGGATCTAAACCTTGCAGAAACAAATAGAAAAATTAGTTTAGGACCTAAACCTTGCAGAAACAAATAGAAAAATTAGTTTAGGATCTAAACCTTGCAGAAACAAATAGAAAAAATAGTTTAGGATCTAAACCTTGCAGAAACAAATAGGAAAAAATAGTTTAGGATCTAAACCTTGCAGAAACAAATAGGAAAAAATAGTTTAGGATCTAAACCTTGCAGAAACAAATAGAAAAATTAGTTTAGGATCTAAACCTTGCAGAAACAAATAGAAAAATTAGTTTAGGATCTAAACCTTGCAGAAACAAATAGAAAAAATAGTTTAGGATCTAAACCTTGCAGAAACAAATAGAAAAAATAGTTTAGGATCTAAACCTTGCAGAAACAAATATAAAAATTAGTTTAAGACCTAAACCTTGCAGAAACAAATAGGAAAATTAGTTTAGGATCTAAACCTTGCAGAAACAAATAGAAAAATTAGTTTAGGACCTAAACCTTGCAGAAACAAATAGAAAAATTAGTTTAGGATCTAAACCTTGCAGAAACAAATAGAAAAAATAGTTTAGGATCTAAACCTTGCAGAAACAAATAGAAAAATAGTTTAGGATCTAAACCTTACAGAAAAAAATAGAAAAAAATTAGTTTAGGACCGACAGTAAGGTACTAACTGCAGACGAGGCTTGATTCTGCAATATATCAGCTCAATTAGTTTTGTCAAACATTCAGTGGTGTAGGTGGTAGTGGTGGGGCCGTTGGTGGAGAGGGGAAAGGTGGTGGTGTTTATGATTTTGTTGTTGTGGTTATTGTTGTGGGTGTTGCTGATGTGGTTGTAGTTGTTGTGGTTATGGTGGTATTGTTATTGTGGTTTTTGATGGTGTTTATTGGTCAGGAGAGAAGTGACTCTCCTGACACGGGTCTCAGATGATAACAGATCACTGGATCAGTATCCACGGGCGTACCAGAGCTACGTTTTACACCTTAATAGTGTTATCTTAAGCTAAGATAATGATCGAATACATGTACTTGAAGCCAAATTGAGATTACTTCTAAAATAACCTGTGTGTATGAATAGTTAACCTGCAATGCCGACATTATAAACAGGTGGCATACGTCTGGCAGCGCGGGACATTTAATATTACATTTCAGCGTTGACTTTCCTACGCTCGGAATTTAGATTAGAGGATGAGACAGACAGACAGACAGACAGACAGACAGACAGACCGACAGACAGACAGAAGGAGAAAGAATGAGAGAATGAATGAATTAATCGTGGAAAAGGAGAAGTGGAAAGGAAGAATGGAGTGTGGAAGGGAGGAAGAATGAATTGGTGGAGAGAGGAGGGATGGGAGGGAAGCAGACACAGAATACAGATTTGGAGCAGAAGTGAAGAAAAACATGAGAGAAGACTGGACAGAAAAATAAATCAGCAAGTGTATAGGGAGGAAGAGATAAAGATAAGAAGATGGATGAGGCACAATGAAAAATTCAGAAAGTGTGTGTGAGAGAGGCGGGGAGAGAGTGAATGAGAATAATGGTTGGAGAAATGTAAGGTAGGAGAAGAGAACTGAGAAGGGAGAGTATGAATAGGTAGGATGGAAGGTAAATAAAGGATATATAGAGGGGAAGAAGGGAAAAGGAAGAGAGGGAGACGGAGGAAAAATAAATAATTGAAAAGGAAGGATACGGAGAATGAAAGAGAATAAAGAAAATGTCGAATTAATTGAGCCATCGAGTCCAGAAGTCATTAGCGTTCATTCACAACAAGAAACAACATAACAATTATGCCTATCAACACTCGCTAGTAAAACAAACCTAAAATATTACACTCACCCAATAAATCTTACCTCAAAAATCTCTCGTAAAAGTTCACTAAAATCCAGGATAAATATAACCATAAAACAAACACAGAGAAGAGTACAGACAGACACGATAAGATGTACATAGTGACGCAGGATCGAGAAGCTGGTAGCTATGGAAGAAGGAAAGTCCCCAAGCATCAATAAATCCTGTTTTGAGTTACGATTCTTGTGGAACAAGGATGGCCAGTCGTTACCCACAAGTCGTCAGCTTGCCTTCGCCTCAGCATCCACCAGTTCGTTCCCCAGCATTCCAGAATGCCTCACTCACCAACAGAACTCTGTTTCCTTGTGGCTGGAAAATCTTAGGCCTCTACCAGAATTAATGCTGTATAAATCAAGTTGCTAGTAATTTAGTGAAATCCAGAACATATAGTTCACACCCATCTATTTACAGCAGAGGTCCAACAGAAGTTTCAGAATATCCCAGATACGAACGCTGAAGTGATATATGCGTTTTATAATACAGTAAGGAAAAGAAGGGCGATAAATTAGCCCTACATCTACCCTACATAATGCTGTATGAACCAGTGTTGCCCAAATTGCTCGACTGACCATTGCAAAGCTCGAACCTGATTTTCGAAAGACTCGAAAAACTGCTCAGACTCTGAATCGGAAAACCGAGGTACCAGCGACACATATTTCTGGACACTGAAATTGTCATCAAAATATGTCAAAGCTGTCTCCTCTAATATCTATTAAATTCTTCTTTAGCAAAGGCACGTTGCTCCCTGGCATGCTCAAAATTGAGCTAACTCATACGCTAACGAAACTGACTCTCCCCGAGACAAACCCGATTCACCACCTGTTTCCACAGATGGATAGTGACCCTGATGCTCCGGAGTTTGTCTTCCACCAGTATGATTAAACAAGCGGTGAGCGTTGCTTTGCTCTCTCAGCAGCTGAAGTGATTCAGAGAACCGACAAGTTGATAAATTAGACACATGTACAACACTTGGGTATCATTGTGAGGAAACGTTTCGCCCACAGTGGCTTCCTCAGTCCATATGTGGAAGTAGGTCATGCCTATAGGTTAGGCAAGTAAAGATACCCAAGTGTTGCACATGTGTCTAATTTATCAGCAGCTGAAGTCTCAGGATGGAACACCATGTTGTACGAGTCGGACCTTAACTCGAAGCTGTGTAGCAGTAAGAGTTCGCTGATACTCTACATCAAAGAAAAGAGCAATTCCTCGGCAGCGCTGTAGTGATAGGTCTGGACAAATTTTGCAGGGTATATTCAGTCACCAATCACCTAACATGCGCCGGTGCGTATTGCATTTAGCAATACGCTAAATGCATACGTAGCAATAGCACACAATGACTACGTAAAACCGTAGGCAAACTCATAGAGACAATGCAGCAGACAATGGCTTCAGGACAGGCACCTCACATTATAGACACAGGTCAAGTCCTGTGGCCTCTACACCTGCTGGCTGCTGCGTCAGCACGACAACCAAGGTAAGAATGAGCAAAAAATCGTGAGTCGGGAGGGCATGCTTAAATTTATATTAGCGAGTGACACGCGTCGAATAAAATGTAGCATGCCAGTATTACGGTACAGGGGAGAAGCAGCACAAGGTTAAGACGGGAGGGGTTTGGAAAACCTGGCAACAAGCCCCCTAGCTTACACAAAAGACGTTCCCACAAAAGAAGCTCCCACAAAAGAAGTTCCCACAAAAGAAGTTCCCACGAAAGAAGTTCCCACGAAAGGAGTTCCCACGAAAGAAGTTCCCACGAAAGAAGCTCCCACAAAAGAAGTTCCCACGAAAAACTCCCATAAAAGAAGCTCCCACAAAAGAAGTTCCCACGAAAGGAGTTCCCACGAAAGTTGCCACGAAAAAGCTCCCACAAGAGTTCCCACAAAAACTCCCATAAAAAAAGCTCCCACAAAGAAGTTCCACGAAAGGAGTTTCCGAGAAGTTCCACGAGAAACTCCCACAAAAGAAGCTCCCACAAAAGAAGTTCCCACCAAAAAAACTCCCACAAAAGAAGTTCCCACAAAAGAAGTTCCCACAAAAGAAGTTCCCACAAAAGAAGTTCCCACAAAAGAAGTTCCCACAAAAGAAGTTCCCACGAAAGAAGTTCCCACGAAAGAATTTCCCACGAGAGAAGCTCCCACAAAAGAAGCTCCCACAAAAAAAAACTCCCACAAAAGACGTTCCAACAAAAGAAGTTCTTACAAAAGAAGTTCCCACGAAAGGAGTTCCCACGAAAGGAGTTCCCACGAAAGAAGTTCCCACAAAAGAAGTTCCCACAAAAGAAGTTCCCACAAAAGAAGCTCCCACGAAAGAAGCTCCCACAAAAGAACCTCCCACAAAAGAACCTCCCACAAAAGAACCTCCCACAAAAGAAGCCTCCTTAAAGTAAGCTTTCAAGCAATCTGGGCACAACACAGTGACATCTTTAACTTATTACTTCACAAATAATTTCATATCACCAGTACCGAAAACACAAGGCTGGTTGACCCCTTATTTAATAACACGAATGAGTAATTTGACGATAAAGTCGCAGCGGCAGAAGCCGCACAAGATTCTTGTCTTCTTGGCTCCACAACTCTTCATCTAATCCTGGGAAGGAGACGCTAGACTTTACATCCCATGTTCTATAACTAAAACAACAGTTAGCGATAAGTTCAGTTAAATGAACGTAAGAGAAGGGAAGTTCTCGACCACCAGAATATTTCAACTTTCTTTGGGTTAGATGAATGGCCACAACCACCTTCATAAAAAGCCATACAGTGGACCCCCGAGTAACGAGCAAAATTCATTCCAGAATGCTGCTCAAGTGCCATTACCGAACGAATTTACTCCCTTAAGAAATAATGTCAAGTAGTTAGTCCATTTCAGACCCCCAAAAATACACTTAAAAGCACTTACAATATTATACTTACATAATTGTACGATTTCCGGGGTGCTCGTTACTCGGGGTTCCACTGTATATTCTTCTCACTAGTCTGTCAGGAGCCAATGAGCAACTATCTTAGAGTATTTAGATAATGAGCTAAAGACTGCTAGAGATTAACCTGATTAACCAGATTACCTCCCAGATGTTACACTGTGGGATAACTCTCAGTATTTTTTCCAATTTCGCCTGAGGATGATGCCATTAAAGCATAGTATGAGGTGTGCCATGAAACAAGTGGGCATGCACGCTTCCAGATATCCTCTTATTTGCATTCAAATGGTAGTTGAAGGGGTTTGCCAAGGCGCCCATAAACGGGGTGCATGTCTTGCACGCGTCACCGAAGACAGCAACACATTCACGAACCTTAGCAACACAAGTGGAATTACTTCTGTCAAACAGTTGACTGTCTTAGGGTCAAACCAAGGTGGTCAAGGAAGTGGGGGGAAGTAGAAATGAAGGAATGCAAGAGAAATGAAGACCTAAAAATGGAAACTTCTTTAGAATGTAATGAATAGGAGAGCAGCGACAGCCTGGTTGACCAGAGAGCTAACAATTGAAGTTGATATCAGACTGAGTTTCGAGGAGAACTCTCGAAACCGGTAACAGGTACGCCACAGGTAAGAAATCATCAGCCCACTGTGAACTTCTAGTACCCCGAAAAATGCGACCAGTAGGTCTGGCTTCCCTGGGAACCACCTCAACTTTACCAGGTCATAGCTAGCAACATGCCTTTAGCAAAAAAAAAATATATATACAGGCGTGATGGGAACCACGAATATGAATACAACATGCGCAATAACCTCCTATTGTCACAAAGTTTCGCTCACAACTTTATCAAGCTCTAACCTCAGTAAACAGTTTTCAAAAAAAGCTTATTCGGCATATTGTCTCTTCCAGAAATTAACTAAGCAAGGCTGCCTCTCGTGGCTGACAACACCGATGAATGCTATCAACATTCAGCTAATAAATAGCATGTAAGGAAGAACCAGAAAAGAAGAGGGAGGTACACCTTTTCTCAACACTCTTGGCTCTACAGGCAGCCCCTAGTAATATGTCCACTCCTCTTTAAAACCCTCAGAGAGGAGGAACACTGCTGAAGGCCTACTACCCCATACTAGTCAACTCCTCAAATTCAAACTCTCTTGAGTATTGTGATGCCACCGGGACATGATGTTAGTTATGCAAAATGAGAGTTGCTGTTTTTTTATTAAGGTAGATGTCCAAGAGGACAGTGAACCCCCAGAGAGTGAGTTCTGTTCAGCCCGCCCCAGCTTGTGCACGAAACTGGAACACAACGACTGTGATAAAGTGGCACTGCTTCAAGAGGAAAGTAAAGAACATGAAGAAGGGAAGGAGAAAGGAAAAGGGAGGATGGAAGAGACAGCTTCAGAAAAGAGAGGAAGGGAGGGAAGGAAAATGGAAGAAAACAGTGATAGAAAGTGGAGAAAATGGACGAAGAGTGTAAAAGAGAGGAGGGACAGTGAAGGAAGGGGATTTTTAAAAAAAATGGTACATCAGCAGTGTGCTGCTTCCCTATTCTATATAATAGTTACACAACGGAAACTAAAGTCAGTTATGTTTCCCTGTCATACTCCATCACGCAGGATGGAGCTCACACAAGGTGTTGAAATTTGTCAGTCTGATGTGGGAGACTTCAGTAGGTCAACAAGAATATCGTCATTAGCTACGACAGCCTCAAAGGCTTCCTACCAGCATAGCTAGTTACTGTCACTAGGCAATTACCATCTCTCATGACAGCCTATCCCATACACAAAATTTAGAGTTTTTCGATGATATCTCCATTTTCCCAGAGTGGGAATAAAACAAATTATAAACAGGAGGCAGAGAAAAGAAAAAAGGGGAAACGAAGAGAAATATTAATGTGTACACACACACAATAGCACGGCTTCAGAGGTGGGAAATCCTGTGTCACAAATCTACTTGAGTTCTACGATAAGGTAACAAGTAAAACAGGAGAGAGACTACAGTGTAGTCGAAACGTTTCGTAATAAAGATACCTAACTGTTGCATGTGTGTCTTACCTAACAACCTGTCGGTATTTTATACAATTTTAATATTCAGTATGTATTTACATTCAACTGGGACATCATTAGGTTAATAATAAGCGCTGGCAAATTCAGGGTGGACAATGAGGATCCTCTGACCTACCCAGGAGTAGATAAAATATTCACACAGTTCCAAGTAGCCTATTCTACAAGGCCATTAGTCAGTGACAACTGGAGGCCCAACTACAATGGTAAAGATCGTGTTCCTCCTCTTTTTAACAGGGTTTATGTGTAGAAGAAGCAGGGTTGGGAGGCTGGCTTGTGGGTGCGGTGTGTCTGCCACTGTTGATGCTATTCCAACCTGATTCTGGCAGTCACCAAGACACACAATCTAGTGGATGTTTTATGGTATACATACACATAACTTTCTGAAAGGAACAAATCATAGTGCTTGATAGCAGTGCTTTCAGGTCTCTGGGAATCTGTGTTTTCTGAGGAGAGGGAGGGAGGGAGAGTTAAGGAGAGGGTGGAAGGGAAGGAAGGAAGGAGATTGATGGAGGAGGAGGAGGGAAGGAGAGGACATAAGCGTCTTGGTTCAATACTCACAACGTTGGCTCCACAACTTATGGAGCAGAGTTGTGCTGAGTAGTGATCTTCTGAGTGATTGACACACAACAAAGTCAACTCTGAGGTTCCCATCTGGACTAATAACGTCACTTGTTAATGAGACTCAGCAGCGGAGGTCAGTGTGCAACACCACCACCTCTGGTCTCCTTAACTCCACACTCTGGCTTACACTTAGTGATTGTGGAGACCAACAAGACTGATGCTGATTGCAAGTGCTCAGATATGGTGAATGGTCGTCTTCTTGAATTTGCATGTGTTGAGATCCAGTGCTTGGACCCAAGTGCCTAGCGTGATATAACTGAATATAGACTCAACTTCTAGTTTTTTTTTCATTTTTCTATTACCCTAAAACTGTTAAAGTGCTTCCTGGCGTGTGTGAGGTCCATATTATCTTTGTTCCCTCGTTCTCGACTCAGCAGTGGAAAACTTTGTCCACCTACTTATGTCTCGAGTATTTTATATGTCGAGATCATGTCTCTAGTTTGCGTTTGTTCCTCCAACGTCGTGAGATTTAGTTCTTAATCTTTCTGTTCTGTCGTATGTAGTTCACGTTATTCTGTTTGAGTACGCTTCAGGAGACGAGTTAGTTATAATGGCCACTCACAGATCCTCCTAAACTTCCAATTTCCCGAGTTACTCCCTCTTCACGAGGTAAGCTGCTCCTGGTCATGTGTCTATCACCATGATACTCATGCTCTAGCCGTCCCAAGGCTGCTAGCCACCAGCTGAAGCCACTGTACTACAGACAGACATAAGAATTCTTTAACCAAATTTTTCAAACGGGTTAACAATTTCAGAACGGCTAACGTCTTGTTCAGTCCACGAGAACTTCATTTGATTTGTTTACATTCGTTTATTCCGGATTTTTCGGCTAGAATTTTTCACTGGCTGCTGCTGGTACATTCGGGAGTTCTCAATGAAAATGTATTTGAGTTATAATCAATGAAGAATTCCAGTCTTTCCACCAGTCTGCTTGAAGTATGCGTATTAGTATATTGCAGTTGTTTAAACTATGAGCTACCAACCTTATGACTGCTACATCGTACCTTCGAACCCATATTATATATATATATATATATATATATATATATATATATATATATATATATATATGTCGTGCCGATTAGGTAAAACTTGCGATTTTGGCTTAAAAGCAACGCTCTTCTTGCCATATAAGACAAGTGAAAATTTGTGTATGCAATATTTTCGCCAAAATCATCCTGAACATAACGAAAAAATATATTTCATTGTATTTGTTTATTATTAAATTAATGTTAACGTATCTAAAATATATTTAGTTGGGTTATGCTAAATTAAATTGCGCTTGTTGTAATAAGGTTAGGTAGGTTTTCAAAGTTTCTCTTGGTACAAAATTATAAATTCTTACATTAACATAAATGAAAAAATATATCTTTAAACGTATAAGAGAAAATTTTAGAAAGGACTTAATTTTAGATGAGTTCTTGCTAATTGACCAGTTTTACCTAATCGGCACGACATATATATATATATATATATATATATATATATATATATATATATATATAATAGTAGTAGGTTGGTTGACAGCAACCACCCAGGAGGTAATACCATCCTGCCAGGTGACTGTGAAACAGAAACCTGAAACTGTTTTACATGATGGTAGGATTGCTGGTGTCTTTTTTCTGTCTCATAAACATGCAAGATTTCAGGTACGTCTTGCTACTTATACTTACACTTAGGTCACACTACGCAAACATGTACACGTTTATGTATACACACTCATCTGAGTTTTCTTTGATTTTATCTTAATAGTTCTTGTTCTTATTGCTTTTCCCTTTCATATCCATGGGGAAGTGGAATAAGAATCTTTCCTCCGTAAGCCATGCGTGTTGTAAAAGTGGATAGGGGAGCAATGTGGCAAATGTTGCAAGTGTATGGAATAGGTAGTAAGTTACTGAAGGCTGTAAAGAGTTTTTATGAGGATAGTGACGCTCAGGTTAGGATGTGTAGGAGAGAGGGAGATTACTTCCCGGTAAAAGTAGGTCTTAGACAGGGATGTGTAATGTCACCATGGTTGTTTAATATATTTATAGATGGGGTTGTAAAAGAAGTAAATGCTAGGGTGTTGGGGAGAGGGGTGGGATTATATTATGGAGAATTAAATGCAAAATGGGAGTTGACACAGTTACTTTTTGCTGATGATACTGTGCTTATGGCAGATTCTAAAGAAAAGTTGCAAAGGTTAGTGGACGAGTTTGGGAGAGTGTGTAAAGGTAGAAAGTTAAAAGTGAACATAGATAAGAGTAAGGTGATGAGGGTATCAAACGATTTAAATAAAGAAAAATTGGATATCACATTGGAGAGAGGGATTATGGAAGAAGTAAATGTTTTCAGATATTTGGGAGTTGACGTGTCAGCGGATGGGTTTATGAAGGATGAGGTTAACCATAGAATTGATGAAGGAAAAAAGGTGAGTGGTGCATTGAGGTATCTGTGGAGACAAAAAACGTTATCCATGGAGGCAAAGAAGGGAATGTACGAAAGTATAGTGGTACCAACACTCTTATATGGGTGTGAAGCATGGGTTGCAAATGCTGCAGCGAGGAGGAGGCTGGAGGCAGTGGAGATGTCCTGTCTAAGGGCAATGTGTGGTGTAAATATTATGCAGAAAATTCGGAATGTGGAAATTAGGAGAAGGTGTGGAGTTACTAAAAATATTTGTCAGAAGGTAGCTTATGAGAGGTTTTTACAAAACAGAAGTGTTAATAGAAGAGCAGGACCGGGCTGCAGTCAACAACTATGGTCGTAGAGCCCATGCACATTCTAATTGTCCCTAGATTCTCTCCCTAGTTACATACACCAACGTTGGGAATTTGAAGCCAATCGGATGAGGCCGTCTCGTGTTACGAGCGAAATGAAAAAGAAAAGGTGGAGGAAGATAAAAAAAAAGGAAACGAAGAAAAATGGCACGTACTTAAGGTCTCCCATTTGGGATACTTATTCCTTGAGTAACATTGATAATGGGTTGGGCTAATATTTTTGTTAGTGGGATTGGGTTTGAAAAGGACGTGCCCAGTATGGGCCAGTAGGCTTGCTGCAGTGCTCCTCCTTTCTTAGGTTCTAAATTACCACAACAGCAGCAGAAAATGCTTCTTTAATAAACCTTAACTTTACCAACTCCTTCGCCGTTAATAAATGTATTTTTTTCTAACAAAATAAACGGGACTTTTTATATTTTTCTCAAGAAAAGTCTTGCTGAATACAGATTTCATTGCTCTAACCTAGTCGACTTGGTGGTAGATTGGGCTTATTCAACTAACCAAATCAACTGGATGGTCAGCTGATTAGCTGGTCAGTTGAATGGATGGTCAGTCAAGCTAAGATTCTTGAAAATTGCACTGGATATCTATCTTTAAAATGAATTTAGGTTGTTATCGTCTAACCTCAATATTCAAGCTGGTATTGTTTGTATAGAATCCTATAAACACATCTCAAAGTCCAAGATTAATGTTGAAAGTTTACGCCATGTGTTGTGCCTGACACAAGAGTGTGGCAGAGAGGTAGAGGTCTGGATGTGAGGCAGCGAGGTAGGGGGTCTGGATGTGAGGCAGCGAGGTAGGGGGTCTGAATGTGAGGCAGCGAGGTAGGGGTCTGGATGTGAGGCAGCGAGGTAGGGGGTCTGGATGTGAGGCAGCGAGGTAGTGGGTCTGGATGTGAGGCTGCGAGGTGGAGATCTGGATATGAGGCAGCGAGGTGGGAGGTCTGGATGTTGAGGCAGCAAGGTAGGGGGTAGGGATATTGAGGCAGCATGATAGGGGGTCAGGATGTGAGGCAGTATTGCGCTGAATAACCCAAATAGGTTTAGCGCTGAATAACCCAAATAGGATTAGCGCTTAACATGAATTATTTATATAGAGAGAATGGATCAAAGTAGAATGACTTGGAGAGCGTATAAATCTGTAGGGAAAGGAAGGCGAGGTAGGGGTCGTCCTAGAAAAGGTTGGAGGGAAGGGGTAAAGGAGGTTTTGTGGGCGAGGGGCTTGGACTTCCAGCAAGCATGTGTGAGCGTGTTAGATAGGAGTGAATGGAGACGAATGGTTTTTGGGACATGACGATCTGTTGGAGTGTGAGCAGGGTAACATTTTGTGAAGTGATTCAGGGAAACCAGTTAATTGATTTAATTGGACTTGAGTCCTGGAAATGGGAAGTACAATACCTGCACTTTAAAGGAGGGGTCTGAGATAGTGACAGCTGGGAGGGACTTTTCTCAGCTGTCGTATCTGAGCTCCTCTGCAAAGACAGTGATTATGTATGAGTGTGGTGAAAGTGTTGAATGATGATGAAAGTATTTTCTTTTTGGGGATTTTCTTTCTTTTTGGGTCACCCTGCCTCGGTGGGAGACGGCCGACTTGTTGAAAAAAAAAAAAAAAATATATATATATATATATATATAATATACCAACATACGTAGTAGGTTGGTAGACAACAACCGCCCAGGGAGGTACTACCGTCCTGCCAAGTGAGTGTAAAACGGAAGCCTGTAATTGTTTTACATGATGGTAGGATTGCTGGTGTCTTTTTTTCTGTCTCATAAACATGTAAGATTTCAGGTATGTCTTGTTACTTCTACTTACACTTAGGTCACATTACACATTCATGTACAAGCATATATATACACACACCCCTCTGTAGTCCAGAGTTCATAGATGAAGAAATCTCTAAAATTTATGAAATAGCTAATGATTTAAAATACCCAAGAAACATAATTGATAAATCTTTTAAAATAGCTAGGAATACTTTTTACAATCCAAAAAGGGACAACCAACCTTATTCAACCAAAAATATGTTGGTTCTCCCTTACCATGAAAACTTGGTTGATATGCCTTCCTTTCTTAAGAATTTTAATATCAAAGTTGTATTTAAAAATCTTGATACAGTAAAAAGATTTTTGATAAAAAATTCCCCCCAAAATGCTGACGGATGTGTCTATAAGATTCCATGTAAAATATGCGATAAAGTTTATTATGGTCAAACTGGTAAAAGTCTTGAACTAAGATTAAAACAACATAAATATAGCATTAGAACTGGACAAGATTCTAATGCTCTATTTATTCATGCGAGAGATTTTAACCATCCAATTGATTTTCAAAATGCTGAGAAGGTTGTATCAAGCAAGTCCATGGTTGAGAGGAATATAATAGAATCATGTTTCATTAAAAGCAGTTTTGAAAATAATATGAATATTTCTTTTGGTTTATATAAATTGGATTCATTTATAATTAATAAAATTTGGGAAAAATTTAATGATAAATTGGACTAATCTTAATTCTTGGTAAGAGTTTCAGGTCCTTTCTTATGTTCCTCTTCACAGAGTCGTGCGATGTTACGCTACTGTGAGGTGTAGTCTTTGTTAGTGTGATGTGACTGTGAGGTGTAGTCTCGCCCCTTATATAAGCCTTCTTGTCATGTTTTCTTTTATAGTTCCTTGATAATGTGAGTAGTCACGAAAGCGCTTGGAATTCCTCTATTTTTCATAGTGGTTGTCTTGCATATTTTGATATCACCTGTTTACTGTGATCTTTTGCATATATATATATATATATATATATATATATATATATATATATATATATATATATATATATATATATATATATATATATATATATATAGTGTGTGTGTGTGTAATAAGATCACAGTAAACAGGTGATATCACAATATGCAGAACGACCACTGTGAAAAAATTGTGAAATTCCAAGCGATTTCGTGACTTCTTACATTATCAAGGAACAATGATAATGTGAGAAGTCACAAAAGCGCTTGGAATTTCGCCGGGTCCGTATGTTGGACAACGTGCGACCACCAGTAACAGCCTGGTTGGTGAGGCCTTAATCAACCGGGAGTCCTAGTCTAGGACCGGGCTGCAGTCAACAACTATGGTCGTAGAGCCCATGCACATTCTAATTGTCCCTAGATTCTCTCCCTAGTTACATACACCAACGTTGGGAATTTGAAGCCAATCGGATGAGGCCGTCTCGTGTTACGAGCGAAATGAAAACGAAAAGGTGGAGGAAGATAAAAAAAAAAAAGGAAGCGAAGAAAAATGACACGTATCCCATTTGGGATACTTATTCCTTGAGTAACATTGATAATGGGTTGGGCTAATATTTTAGTTAGTGGGTTTGGGTTTGAAAAGGACGTGCCCAGTATGGGCCAGTAGGCTTGCTGCAGTGCTCCTCCTTTCTTAGGTTCTAAATTACCACAACAGTCGCGCAAGCAGCAGAAAATGCTTCTTTAATAAACCTTAACTTTCCCCACTCCTTCGCCGTTAATAAATGTATTTTTTCTAACAAAATAAACGAAACTTTTTATATTTTTCTCAAGAAAAGTCTTGCTGAATACAGATTTCATTGCTTTAACCTAGTCGACTTGGTGGTAGATTGGGCTTATTCAACTAACCAAATCAACTGGATGGTCAGCTGATTAGCTGGTCAGTTGAATGGATGGTCAGTCAAGCTAAGATTCTTGAAAATTGCACTGGATATCTATCTTTAAAATGAATTTAGGTTGTTATCGTCTAACCTCAATATTCAAGCTGGTATTGTTTGTATAGAATCCTATAAACACATCTCAAAGTCCAAGATTAATGTTGAAAGTTTACGCCATGTGTTGTGCCTGACACAAGAGTGTGGCAGAGAGGTAGGGGGTCTGAATGTGAGGCAGCGAGGTAGGGGGTCTGGATGTGAGGCAGCGAGGTAGGGGGTCTGAATGTGAGGCAGCGAGGTAGGGGGTCTGGATGTGAGGCAGCGAGGTAGGGGGTCTGGATGTGAGGCAGGAGGTAGTGGGTCTGGATGTGAGGCTGCGAGGTGGAGATCTGGATATGAGGCAGCGAGGTGGGAGGTCTGGATGTTGAGGCAGCAAGGTAGGGGGTAGGGATAGGTTGAGGCAGCTATGATAGGGGTCAGGGAGGTCGGATGTGAGGCAGAGAGGTAGGGGGTCTGGATGTGAGGCAGTATGATAGGGGGTAAGGATGTGAGGCAGCGAGGTAGAGTTCAGGCTGTTTGGTTTCAATGTGTGGCAGTGTGTTGGAGGTTTGACTGTGTCGTACCTGGCACCAGTGATGGGCAGTGTGAAGGAGGTCTTCTCAGGGTGTTCTTTTTACTAGTGTGGTGGGAGTCTGGCAGTGGGTTTTAATTCTCACCAATCTGGCAGTGTGGACGGTGTCCAGCTGTGTGTTTTACCTGGCAACAGTGTGTGGCAGTAAGAAGGTTTGTATCTGTATCGTACCTAACACCACTGAGCGGCAGTGTGATGGGGATCTGGTTCTATGCTCTTCTTATCATTAGTGTGACCATGCAGTGGATTTCTGGAAATGTGTTCTAATTCGCACCAAAATGTGGAAGTCTCGAGGTATGGCTGTTGTTCTAGCTGCCACCAGTGTGTAGCAGTGTAATGGAGGTCTAGGAGTGTGCTTCCGTGTTTTAGTGTGAGGCAGTGTGGTGGAGGTTTAACAGTGTGCTCTACCTGACACCACTGTGACAATGTCGTGAATGTCTGTTGACGTAATATTGTTCCATTTGTTGTATATATATGACGGTCCACGTTGGTTTTGTGGAGGTTTAGTTTTGGTTTAGTGTTAGTGGGAAGTAACTAATTTTCTAGGCAACATCTCGCCCTCCCCCCCTTCCCCACCTGTCCTCCCTTATCCTTTACCTTGCTGGCCACTGACTTTTTAGCAAGTTTTCTAACATGTACAACAATTAGGGTTTACCAACAACCTTCACTGGCAGATTTATACTGAACATGCAAGTCCTGGGCTTTGGTAATTCCTCCCACTAGGAAATTGAATACTTTACTTGTTGAATACTTTACAGTTGAATACTTTACTTGTAAAAGGCTTGTCCAGCTAGTTCTTGAACGACTGTATTTTCTTCTTGTTTACAAGATTAGCGGTAGTTTATTCCTTTTTGCCATAATTATGTCTACAAAAGAAATTGCATAAATTCTTGTTGCATCTGCTTCGCAATTTCTTTTTTTATTTATTTATGAATTGATTATGCACTTCAACTAGTTCTTCTTGTCTGAATGTGTCCAAATTATTCAGTATCTTAAAGGATTTAATGAAGTCTCCTTGTTGTCTCTATTTCCTGAGGAAAAAAAAAAGTTTAATGCTCTGAGCTTTTCTTTATATGATGTTTCAGAGAGTGGTACGGGTTAGGCACCTCATCTCTGTGACGTTTCCAGTATATCTTCGTCATCTATCTAATTTGTATGCCAAACTAGACGGCATATTCAAGATGCGGTCTAACACAAGCGCAATAGAGCGCCAGTATGGCGCCTGGTGTTTTGTGTTTCAAGTATCTAGTGTTGAAAGTTGTCAGCTTTGCTGCTCACAGATAGGCATTACCTGGTACTTTCGATCTTTTTGATTATGATTATTCTGGGTTCTTTTCTTCTATTGTTTTAGTTAGTTTGTTGCCAAATATTTTGTATTAATGTTTGAGGTTGTTAATACTAATGTGCATTATACTGCAATTTTCTACGTTGAACCTCATCGTCCACTTCTCAGACCAATCACCATCTTGTTCAGATCATTTTTAAATACTCAGTTTTCTTTGGAAGCAGAACTTCTCCCAATTTAGTGACATGCACAAATTTTGCTAACATAGAGATTGCTTTATCTCGAGATCATTGATGTACAATGAGAAGAGAATTCACCAAGAACCGATTCCTGGGACACTTCACCCTTTACTGCAAGAAACCTGGATATCTCTCCACTGAGTATCACTCTGATTCTTGAAGCCCTTGATCAGTATTCCCTGGAAAGCAGGCGAAAGAGATACATGATAATATACCTTGTAAAATCCTAGACGGATTAGTACCAAACGAAAATCACTCCCTATGAAAGCAAAAGACTCGGCAGGAGATGCAACATTCCCCCGATGAAAACAGGGGCGCCACGAGTACACTGAGAGACAACACAATAAGTGTCAGGGGCCCAAGACTGTTCAACTGCCTCCCAGCATACATAAATGGGATTTCCAATAGACCCCTGGCTGTCTTCAAGAAGGCATTGGACAGGCACCTAAAATCAGTACCTGACCAACCGGTCTGTGGTTCGTACGTCTGTTTGCGTGCGGCCAACAGTAACTGCCTAGTTGATCAGAAGCTGATCCACCATAAAGTGGACTGAGACTGAGCCGCGGGGGCGTTGACCCCCGAAACCCTCTCCAGGTAAACTCCAGGTAAAGATCATCTTCATTTCACTACTACACTTGCTAAATTTGTATCTGACTGAAGAAGTCTACTGTGTAGGAGAAACATCTCAACAACACAAATACCCAACTGTTGCACATGTCTTAATCATCAACATTTAGCTTAATCTGTTTACATTCACCTTGATCTGTTTATATTCAAATTAAGTTGTTTACATTCAGCTTGATCTGTTTATATTTAGATTGATCTGTTTATATTCAGATTGATCTGTTTATATTCAGATTGATCTGTTTATATTCAGATTGATCTGTTTATATTCAGATTGATCTGTTTTAGGTCCAGATTGATCTGTTTATATTAGATTGATCTGTTTAGGTATTCAGATTGGATCTGTTCATATTCAGATTAATTTGTTTATATTCAGATTGATCTGTTTATATTCAGATTGATCTGTTTATATTCAGATTGATCTGTTTATATTCAGATTAATTTGTTTATTTTCAACTTGATCTGTTTATATTCAGATTGATCTGTTTATATTCAGATTGATCTGTATATATTCAGATTAATTTGTTTATATTCAGATTGATCTGTTTATATTCAGATTGATCTGTTTATATTCAGATTGATCTGTTTATATTCAGATTGATCTGTTTATATTCAGATTGATCTGTTTATATTCAGATTGATCTGTTTATATTCAGATTAATTTGTTTATATTCAGATTGATCTGTTTATATTCAGATTGATCTGTTTATATTCAGATTGATCTGTTTATATTCAGATTGATCTGTTTATATTCAGATTGATCTGTTTATATTCAGATTGATCTGTTTATATTCAGATTGATATTTTTATATTCAGATTGATATGTTTATATTCAGATTGATATGTTTATATTCAGATTGATCTGTTTATATTCAGATTGATCTGTTTATATTCAGATTGATCTGTTTATATTCAGATTGATCTGTTTATATTCAGATTGATCTGTTTATATTCAGATTGATCTGTTTATATTCAGATTGATCTGTTTATATTCAGATTGATCTGTTTATATTCAGATTGATATGTTTATATTCAGGTTGATCTGTTTATATTCAGATTGATCTGTTTATATTCAGATTGATCTGTTTATATTCAGATTGATCTGTTTATATTCAGATTGATCTGTTTATATTCAGATTGATCTGTTTATATTCAGATTGATATTTTTATATTCAGATTGATATTTTTATATTCAGATTGATATGTTTATATTCAGATTGATCTGTTTATATTCAGATTAATTTGTTTATTTTCAGCTTGATCTGTTTATATTCAGATTAATTTGTTTATTTTCAGCTTGATCTGTTTATATTCAGATTAATTTGTTTATATTCAGCTTGATTGGTTTATATTCAGCTTGATTGGTTTATATTCAGCTTGATTGGTTTATATTCAGCTTGATTGGTTTATATTCAGCTTGATTGGTTTATATTCAGCTTGATTTGTTCATATTCAGCTTTAGTTTCTGGGTCTCAGGTCCAGAAAATAAACTGTATATCCTGGGTACGTTGGTTGGTACCTCGTTGTGTTGAGTACAGTCGCCATAGCCCCGATGTTCGTTATCCCGCTGTTGCCGATAATTAAAGCTCCTATCCTAGCTCCTACCTTATTTTTACCCAGACGTATTTGAAGAATTCTTTTGTATTCTCTTTGATGCTCAGAGCAACTCGTCCTTCGATTTCGCGTTGAGCATTGCTGATTTTTCTCTTGCTCTTCACTTGGGTATTTCTGTATTTTCTTCACTTCTTTCCCTGTCCACTCGCTTGGTAACTTTTATCTTTGGTTGCTATTAATATTCCCTGCAAATTCGTTCATTCAGTACAGCCATGACAGTAAATACTCATCTGATAATATCGTCGCCAACGGAACTCCGAAACTGTCGTTATATAGTCGCCGGTTAAAGTGTGTGTGTGTGTGTACTCGCCTAGTTGTACTCACCTAGTTGTGGTTGCAGGGGTCGATTCATAGCTCCTGGCCCCGCCTCTTCACTGGGCGCTACTGGGTCACTCTCCTTGCGCCATGAGCTTTATCATACCTCTTCTTAAAGCTATGAATGGATCCTGCCTCCACTACATCGCTTCCCAAACTATTCCACTTCCTGACCACTCTGTGACTGAAGAAATACTTCCTAACATCCCTGTGGTGTGTGTATGTGTGTGTGTGTGTATGTGTGTGTGTGTGTGTACTCACCTATTTTACCCACCTATTTGTGGTTGCAGGGATAGATTCATAGCTCCTGGGACCGCCTCTTCACTGACTGTTACTAGGTCCTCTCTCTCTCCCTGCTCCATGAGCTTTATCAAACCTCGTCTTAAAACTATGTATGGTTCCTGCCTCCACTACGTCACTTTCTACGCTATTCCACTTCCTGACAACTCTATGACTGAAGAAATACTTCCTAACATCCCTTTGACTCATAGGAGTCTTCAACTTCCATTTGTGACCCCTTGTTTCTGTGTTCCCTCTCTGGAACATCTTGTCTCTGTCCTTCTTATCTATTCCTCACAGAATTTTATGTCGTTATCATGTCTCCCCTAACCCTCCTGTCCTCTAGTGTCGTCAGTGTGTGTGTGTGGTTGTGTGTGCGTGTGTGCGTGCACTCACCTATTTGTACTCGCCTCTGTGTAGTCATCTAATTGTGGTTGCAGGGGTCGATTCATAGTTCCTGGCCCTGCCTCTTCATTGGTCGCTAATAGGTCCACACTCTCCCTGCTCCATGAGCGCTTGCATACCTCTTCTTAAAGCTATGCATGGATTCTGCTTCTAGCACTTCATTCTACAGGCCGTTCCACTTCCTGAGGAAATACTTCCACCATCCCTATGACTCGTCTGTGTTTACAACTTACAGCTGTGCCCTCTTGTTTCTGTTTCCTGTCTCTCAAACAATCTGTCCCTGTCCACTCAGTCAATTCCTCTCAGTATTTTGTACGTTATCATATCATCCATAATCCTCTCTTCAATGGACATACCCCATAGCTACGGGACGAGTCTTGTTGAAAATCTTAGTACTTTCTCCAATTTCTTGATATGCGTGACCAGGTGTCTGTTGCATACTGCAATATGGGCCTGTCCTACACCGCATACAGTGTCGAGAATGTCGCCTTAGATTTCTGAAAGCTAGTCTTAGATTTGCCAAACCATATTTGTTGAATAAGTCATTCAAGGATGAGTACAATACTCATTCTTGATTGAGGTTTGAAGCTTTTGTCCCATGAGCTTGTACTCCGTGTGCGGTGTTTTTGCCCTTCTACACGCTTCATACTTTGCTTTTGCTGAGGTTAAATTCCAGTAGCCACTTGTCAGACCAGACTTGCAGCTTGTCCATATGACATATGTAGGCTTTCCTAGTCTTCAACTTCTTTTATTCTCATTTGCTTCTCATATGTGAGCAGGAATACCACTGACTCTGTCCCTTTCGTCATAACATTCAAGTATACAAGAAATAGTACCGGTCCTAGTACTGATCCTTGTGGAACCCTACTCATCACATGTACCGATTCCAACACCTCAGACAATCACTCATTGTTCCCTTCCTTTTAGATATACCTTGATTCATTGTTAGTACCTTTCCTGTTATTTCTTCTACTCCTCTAGCTTTTGTCGCAGTCTCTTGTGCAATACTGTCAAAAGCAAACTTACAACTCAAGAAAATGCAATCTTCCCATCAGTCTCCTCTCTTACTTCTGCTACATTTTCATAGAACTTCAGTAAGTTAGTGAGAATGGATTTACCATCTTTAAATCCGTGCTGGTTGTCATTAATGAAACCACACTATTCTAGGTGCTCCACTACTCTTATTCTGATAATATTCATAACCTTGCATACTATGCACGTCAATGACACTGGTCTATAGTTTAACGCTACCTGTCCGTCTCCCCTTACAAACTGGCTAAATTTTGATAATATTCATAACCTTGCATACTATGCACGTCAATGACACTGTCCATCTCCCTCTAAAAACTGGGACAACATTTTCTGTATTCCACACCTCCGGCAGTTGCCCTCTGTCGATTAACTTGTTGAAGATTGTTGCTAGTGGCACGCACAATATCTCTGCTCTGCTTCTCCTCCTGGATGAGATATAATATCTGGTCTGGCTGTTCTTGAAGAATCTACCTCAACAATAATTTACTTACTCTTCTTCCCTATTGAACGTATTTGTGTTCCAATTCCTTGTGCACTTCTCTGCCCTTGTCATGGTAGCTTTCTATTTCCCATTTAGAAATTTTAACTGGTAGTTAACCATGAGGTTCGACTCTGCATTTTCTGTCACAAAGTTGATTCTTTTTTACCTTTGGTTTAGTGCTTGACAATTTCTGCCTCATGCCTCATTTAGCCACTCTGGTAACCAGGTCTCCATACCTCCATCTCCCCTGCCTCTTCCATCTTCACCACATACTCCATCTCAGTGATGGAGTATGTGGCTCCCTTTCCCAGTGAACCTCATTCAGGAATTGCCTCGTATCAGTGTAGGCTCCTCTTTTGAATCTTGGCTTCTCACTTTCTTCCTGTGCTGTTTCTCTCTTCAAGTTTGCTTCCACAAGGTATTCGAAACTCAGGACCATTTGGCCTTTAATCTGTAATATCCCCTATGCCAGAATCAATGAAGGTGAAAACAAGGTCCAGTCTTGCTGATTCATCTTCTTTTCTCTCTGGTTGTGCCTCTAAGATGTTGGTGCATGAAGATTTCCACTATCACCAGCTTCATAACGTTCCACGCTTCTGATTCCATGTGTGGCTCTAGGTTCTCCCAATCATTCTCCTCGTGGTTAAAATCACTCATGATCAGTTTCATCCTGCTTATGTTGACTCTTCTGACCACCTCACCTAACGTATCCACCATTGATCTGTTGTTTTCGTCACTTTTCTCTTCTTGGTGTCTTGTAGTTTAATGAAGGGTTGTACATCACTACTATCTCCACCTTAGGGATCCCTGTCATCTGTGTGCCTACTACGTAGTCATCTCCCTCCCCTTTGTTCATTCCTCTCATCTCCCGAAAACATCACTGGTTTCTGACGAGCAGAGCTATTTGTGAGGAAGGTAGCTGCACTAGGGGTACACATACACAGAAGTGTGCGTGTGTTGTACTCGCCTACTTTTTTTTTGCAGGGTCGATTCACAGCTCCTGACTCCGCCTCTTCGCTGGTCGCTACAAGATTTTGTGTGTGCTCATCTAGTTGTACTCACCTAGCTGTGGATGCAGGGGTCGAGTTATAGCTCATGGCCCCGCCTCTTCACTGGTCGCTACTATGTCCTCTCTCTCTCTCTCCCTGCTCTATGAGATTTATCATACCTCTTCTTAAAACTATGTATGGATTCTGCCTCCACTATGTCGCTTTCCAGACTATTCCACTTCCTGACAACTCATTGACAGAATAAATACTTCCTAATATACCTGTGACTCATCTGAGTCTTCATCTTCCAACTGTGACCCCTTGTTGCTGAGACCCCTCTCTGGAACATTCTGTTTTTGTCCACCTTCTCAATTCCTCGCAGTACTTTGTATGTCGTTATCATGTCCGTCCCCCTATCCTTCCTGTCCTCCAGTGTCGTCAGGTCGATTTCACTTAACATTTCTTCGTAGGACACTCCCCTTAGCTCCGGGACTAGTCTTGTTGCAAACCTTTGCACCTTCTCTAATTTCTTGACGTGCTTGACCATGTGTGGGTTCCAAACTGGTGTTGCATACTCCAATATGGGCAAGCGTACACGGTGTACAGAGTCTTGAACGATTTCTTACAGAGGTGTCGGAACGCTGCTCATAGGTGTGTCAGGCGCCCATTTGCTGGAGAAGTTATTTGATTGATGTGCTCGTTAGGAGATTTGCTCGGTATTATACTCACCCCAAGATCCTTTTTCTTGGGTGAGATTTGCACTCTTTGGCACCCTAGCCTGTACTCTGGCTTTGGTCTTCTTTACCCTTCCCCATGTGCATGACCTTGTATTTGGTGGGGTTAAATTCCAGGAGCCAGTTGCTCTGCCAGGCTTGCAGCCTGTCCAGGTCCCTTTGTAGTCTTGCCTGATCCTCATCTGATTGAATTCTTCTAATTAACTTCACATCATCTGCAAACAGGGACACTTGTGAGTCTATCCCTTCCGTCATGCCCTTAACATATACCAGAAGCAGCACCGGTCCCAGGACTGACCCCTGTGGAATCCCGCTCGTCGCAGGCGCCCACTATAACACCTCGTCATGTACCATGACTCGTTGTTGCCTTCTTGTTAGGTAGTTTCTGATTCACTGCAGTGCCTTTCCTGTTATGCGTACCTGATCCTCTAGCTTTTGAGCTAATCTAATGTGTGGAAATGTGTCGAAAACCTTCTTGCAGTCTTAGAAATGCATTCTACCCATCCCTCTCTCTTTTGTCTTACTTCCGTTACCTTATCAAAAAACTCGAATAGGTTTGTGACACGATTTCCTTCCCTGAAACCATGCTGGTTGTCGTGAAAAACTCGTTCCTTTCTAGGTGCTCCCAAAAACTTTGCATGCTATACATGTCAGTGACACTTGTCTGTAGTTTGAAGCCACGTGTTTGTCTCCTTTCTTAAAAATTGGGACTACATTTGCCGTCTTCCATACCTCACGTAGTTGCCCAGTGGATGTGTTGAAGATTATTGTTAGTGACATACATTGCATTCTGGTCCCTCTCCCAGGACCCACGGAGAGATGTCTGGTGCCACCACTTTGAGGTATCTAGTTCACTTAGCAGCCTCTTCACCTCCTCGGTTGTGTATATTTCGTCCAGCACTTGTTGGTATGCCCCACTATTCCGGCTTTCCAGAGTCATTTCTGTCACCACTGTAAATACTTCTTTAAATCTCATGTTGAGCTCCTCACATACTTATTGGTCCTTTCTTGTAAAGTCCCCTTCTTCCTGCCTCAGACTGATTACCTAGTCCCTGACAGTTGTTTTCCTTCTAATGTGGCTATACAACAGCTTCAGGTCATACTTGGCTTTCGAGGCTATGTCGTTTTCGTATTGTCGCTGATCCTACCTCCCTATCTGTGCATACTCGTTTCTAGATCTTCGCCTAATCTCTTTATTTTCCTGGGTTCTTTGTTTTCTATATTTTTTCCATTCTCTAATGCACTTATTTTTAGCTCTCTACACCTTTGGATGAACCAAGGGCTCGTTCTGATCTTCCCAATTATTTATGTTGCAATTGGGAACGAACCTCTCCTTTGCCTCCCTGCATTATGGTGTCACCTAGTCCATTTCGTTTACTGATTTTCCCACCAATTCTCTTTCCAACTGAACCTCTTACAGGAAATTCCTCATGCCTGTGTAGTCTTCCCTTTTGTAGTTTGGCTTCTCCCGTCCTACTCCTGCTTCCCTCACCACTTGTAACTCTACTATGTACTCGAAGCTCAGAACCACGTGATCACTAGCTCCGAAGACCCTTTCGTATGTGATGTCCTCAGTGTTTGAACTACTCAAGGTGAATACGAAGTCCAGTCTTTCTGGTTCATCCTCTCCACTCTCTCTGGTAGTGTGTGTGTGTGTGTGTGTGTGTGTGTGTGTATGTGTGTTTGTGTGTGTGTGTGTGTGTGTGTGTGTGTGTGTGTTTAAAAATGTATTTCAGTTTGTTGTACTGAAATCTAGATTTCTCTCTCTCTCTCTCTCTCTCTCTCTCTCTCTCTCTCTCTCTCTCTCTCTCTCTCTCTCGCTCTCTCTCTCTTCCTCTCTCTTTTTTTTTACACAGGGTTTGACAAGATTAGGTTAAGGATCCCTAACTTTATTGACAAAATTAGGATTCCTAACTTTATTGACAAGCTAAGAGCTGTTACCTACATCAGCTCATTTGAAAGCATTTTTATTGTTATGAAACATACAAGTAGGGAACAGGGTGAAGTTGCAGCCATCTGTGGGCCAGCATTTTCATTTGATCAACTGACTTTATCTCGTTGACATCATAATGTTGTACGAATGTGTTCCAGACTCGAGTCATCCTGGGGATAAATGATCTCAGATGAAGTGATGTTTGATGTTCTCTCTCTCTCTCTCTCTCTCTCTCTCTCTCTCTCTCTCTCTCTCTCTCTCTCTCTCTCTCTCTCTCTCTCTCTCTCCCCCCCCTCCCTCCCTCCAGGTTCGTTACTGCAGCCACTAATCACCGAGTTTGATGGTAACCCAATTTGCGGTCAGTAGTCCAGATGTGACAGACTGATAACCAACAGGAAGACATAAACTAAGTGGAAGAAATATACCTGTCGTTACCGTCTCCAGTGTTTGTTCCTGGCAAGAGTATAACCACAGACCTGGCACGTACAGTCATCTAGTAGGTATAATAACGGACCTTGCACGTACAGTCATCTAGTAGGCATAACCACATATCTAGCCCGTACAGTCATCTAGTATGTAACCACAGACCTGGCACGTACAGTCGTCTAGGTACTATAACCTCAGAGAAAGGTCGTACATAAATAAGTGAGTATGAAGAGAGAGAGAGAGACAACCACACACACACACACACATACATTCATTGTTATTACGTTTATAAGGAAGCACTAAACCCGTGCGAGTTATATAACACCTTCGAAATGGGAGACACTGAAGCTTGATCAATGGAAGGGTAAATTGCCTCCACTTCCTCGAATCAAGATCATCTTAGCATCATGGAGGAAGCTAGAGTCAGAACAACAGCTGAGGCGACTTGTGATGGCTGAGAGACTGACCACTTCTGACCAAGGCTGAGAGACTGACCACTTTTGACCAAGGCTGAGAGACTGACCACTTTTGACCAAGGCTGAGAGACTGACCACTTCTGACCAAGGCTGAGAGACTGACCACTTTTGACCAAGGCTGAGAGACTGACCACTTCTGACCAAGGCTGAGAGACTGACCACTTTTGACCAAGGCTGAGAGACTGACCACTTTTGACCAAGGCTGAGAGACTGACCACTTCTGACCAAGGCTGAGAGACTGACCACTTTGACCAAGGCTGAGAGACTGACCACTTCTGACCAAGGCTGAGAGACTGACCACCTTTGACCAAGGCTGAGAGACTGACCACCTCTGACCAAGACTGAGAGACTGACCACTTCTGACCAAGGCTGAGAGACTGACCACTTCTGACCAAGACTGAGAGACTGACCACTTCTGACCAAGACTGAGAGACTGATCACTTCTGACCAAGACTGAGAGACTGACAACTTCTGACCAAGGCTGAGAGACTGACCACCTCACAACTGTCTTAAGTGTTAATTTGCTTGTAATCGACTGAAGAAGCCTGTTGTGCAGGCGAAACGTTGCAACATGAAGGCACCCAAGTATTGCACATGTGTCACACTATACAACTCTAAAAAAAACACATAATCTTCACTAAAACTGAAAAAAAAATATTAAAAATGGTTTTGACTTCATATAATTTGGGCAGAATCTCTGTCAGTGAGAACTTGATTAATTTTAACCGACGTTTTTAATACAATATTGTATATAATCCAAAGTTGAATTTAGCAGGTGAAGGAAACCTCAGGTGTTGCGTGTTGGTGTGACTTCATTAAACCCGGCTTGTATAACTCTCTTGTTGATTTTATCGACCACCAAGTCATTTATGATGTGTTACAGAATGACACGGAGTGTGTCACTGGTGTTGCACTTACGTGTGTTGGTGTGGCACTGGCGTGTGTTGGTGTGGCACTGGTGTGTGATGGTGTGGCACTTATGTGTGTTAGTGTGGCACTTGTGTGTGTTGGTGTGGCACTGGTGTGTGTTGGTGTGGCACTGGCTTGTGTTGGTGTGGCACTGGTGTGTGTTGGTGTGGCACTGGTGTGTTGGTGTGGCACTGGTGTGTGTTGGTGTGGCACTGGTGTGTGTAGTGGCACTGGCGTGTGTTGGTGTGGCACTGGTGTGTGTTGGTGTGGCACTGGTGTGTGTGGTGTGGCACTGGTGTGTGTTGGTGTGGCACTGGTGTGTGTGGGTGTGGCACTGGTGTGTGTTGGTGTGCATGTGGTGTGGTGTGGCACTGGTGTGTGTTGGTGTGGCACTGGTATCGTGTGGTGTGAGCACTGTGTGATGCTGTGGCACTTTTGATGCTGTGGCACTGGTGGAGTTGTGTGACACTTTTGTGCTGGCTTGAAAATACATGTCTAGACATCTTTCAGATGGAAGCACATCTGACACTTGATGCTGGAGCACTTGATGCTGGAGCACTTGATGCTGGAGCACTTGATGCTGGAGCACTTGATCAGAGCACTGATGCTGAACTCAGCAACTAAACTCTATTCGACAATCTCGTTAAAGATTGCAAAATGTTGTTAGTTTTCATGACGTTGTTTATTGCTCTCCGCTTAGCCTGCAACTCACTCTCCACTCACCTCCCACTCACACCTCCCTCACCTCCACCTCCTCCCCCTCACACACCTCCCACTCAACCTCCCCTCCTCCCTCCCACCTCCCACCTCACCACCTCCTCACCTCACCACCTCCTCCCACCTCCCACCTCCCACTCACACCTCACCCACCTCCTCACCCTCCCACCTCACACCTCCCACCCTCCACACCTCCCACCTCTACACCTCCCCTCCACTTCACACACCTCCATTCACCTACCACCTCCCACTCACACTTCCCACCCACAGTTAGGCGTCTACACTGCAAACTGAACTGTTTGCATGCTAATGACACTAAAGCTAACTTATGACACTGAGCTTGACTCTGTCATCATTACTGATTCTATGTCATCACTGAAGGCTCTTGACTCACATAATGACTCTAACAACTTGCTCATTGGAGAAGCCGGGTATAGATTCTTAAAAATCAGGGAAAATGGAATTAATGTACAACTGTAATGGATCCCATCACACACTGGATTACTCCTTCGTGATAAAGTTGATATGTCAGCCAAGAAAAGTATCCTGAAGGAGAATGTAGATATAATCTTGGTATATCTGTGTCTAGTATTATGAATAATATTAGGAGAGAGGTAAATAATGAAAATGAATGTTATAGGAATGCAATTAGAAGCCTGAGTAGATCTATAACCTCTATGATACCATGAACGTAGATAAGTACGTTTATGGAGCAACTTGCAACGTGAACACTGACTGATGTTGTAGTGGCCAGGCTTAGGATGGTTTCAAGTACATCTGGCTGTTTGGAGACACACAGAGGATCAAACCAAATGCAAAGTATGTTGCCAGTCCTATAGTCACTATCTTGAACACTAGGTGCTTAACTGTCCACTTATTGAAGAATATAGAGGTAGTATAATAACCTATGCGACATGTCAAAGGTATCTTATTAACAAAATAAGATAACTTATATTATGCAAATTTCCTAAATTTGCTTGCAACAGATAAGTGAATGTACTCCTATTAACCCTTTTGGGGCCTAGTTCCTAGGCCGTTTGTGTATTATATGCTGTTGCGTTACCCTCCACAGGGTGGATATGGGGTGCACAATAAACTAGCAACTTCGGTGGCAAAATCTAAAATCTAAAATCTAATCCCACATACACCTCAACTCATCCCATTAGCTATTTCCATTGACTAAAACTTCTCTCTCCTACCCACTCCCCCTAACCTCTCCCACTATCCACTTCTTTTACACTGGCCTCCACTCCCACCCCCTCAACCCACCCCCTCCCTCCCCTCCCCCTACTCACCCCAGTACATTCCACGTTCCTTAACCCCCTACCACCCTACCCACTCACCAACCCCCCCCTTCCACCCCCACTCCTCAACCCTAACTCCCCCACCCCAACTCCCCACCCCAACTCCCCACCCCAACTCCCCACCCCAACCTCCCACCCCAACTCCCCAACCCCACTCCACAGTTCGTTTCACTGCTAAGAATTTTTTAGTCAGGTCATATTTCAGGTTAAAAAAATATAAGTGACATGTCATGCAAAGAGGAATATTGTCAACACAGTGTTCATAACTCTTATACATTCAATTCATTATATATTAATACAATTATAATACAGTTTATACGATTCTGGTCTTATATTGCAATCATTATTTTTTTTTTTTACGAAGCTCGATTCATTGGATCCTCTAGTGAAGACAACCTGGGAGGCTGTGCACAAGCCCAGGTCACCCAGGCTGACTACATGGGTCCTGTCTCCCACTGTGATTCGTCTAGGGGAAAGATTTAGGATTTTTTTCTAGCACGAGAATATCGTAAAACCTTGTGAGCTTAGAGAGAGAGAGAAGCATCTACTGAGATCAAACTTGTTATGGGCATCAGTTTCCTTGAATTCAACTTTGTTTATTCATCTTTCGATGAACAAACAGAAGGATAGACGAGGGGCTCGAACCGCGGTCCGTAAATAACAGTCCGACGCTCTACCGTGTAGGCTAACCCAGGCCTCTAATAGGATTCGGAGGTAATACCGTATTATATTCCGTCAGAGGCACTGGGTCAGCTTAAACTTTAGAACGTCGCACTGTCAATTTACGGATCGCGGTTCGAACCCCTCGTCTCTCGTCTGGATATAAATAAATATATATAATATAAAATGCACTGATAACGAGAAAAACATCATCATAAAGCGTATATTTGAAACACTTGATCCAGCTTCCCTGAGGTAGTCTGAGGCCTAGTCATTTTTGTCTCTGGATCGATACATTGAGTCTCTTGAAAACAAAACTGGTTGCTCTTGGGTCTTTGTTTCCTTGACAAGTTTGGGACACAACTCTTTCAGAAACTGAAGTGCATTCTTTTCCCATGATTCAAAAGTCTCCGATTCTGTCGGAATGCAGTTGTAGCATGCAGTGAGTCTCGTGTATTTAAGAGTTTTCTGTGACTCCCTGAAACTAAAAGAACCACCTCTATCAGCTTCAGCTCATCTACACAGCCTGAACTAACTGCCTGAACTACACAGCCTGAACTAACTGCCTGAACTACACAGACTGAACTAACTGTCTGAACTACACAGACTGACCTAACTGTCAACGTTGCATCAGTCGATAATGACTGTAGCCAGTCGGTAGAATAATACTCGAGTTATTTCAAAGATAACATCTACAGACTCCAGCAACAATAACAACACCTACTTTCTGCTAAGTGGGATACACTAGTGTTGAAAGATTGGAAATCGATCGGAAGACACTTCCTAGGTGGCCGCACGGAAACCAAAATCGGAAATCGCCCATATAAAATTGATTAACATGAGCTTTACATGACGATTGTTCCAGGAACTTTCCCTAGTCACTATACAACTGCGTTGAAAATTTAAATCTTTATCGGATGTTGTTTTTACAAGTTTTAAACGAAAACTTTTGAGGAAGGGGAAAAAAACACATACGGTCTTCCTTGAAGGATATCTAATTATGTGATGAAAATGGTTTTGAAAACCCGACAAGTTGAACGATGAGACACTTTTTCAACGTTTGGGAAACTATTGAGTAAAAGTTTCGCCAGTCACTGAACACATTGACTCCAGGCTTAGGGACTGATTACCTCATTCTCTTCAACATCTTTCAACGTTCTTCTTTATATTGGACTGAAGAAGCGACTGGCTGGCTACACATTTCCTCAATAAAGATTCCCAAATGTTACACACATGTCTTATTCTTCATTCCTAATTATATTTATGGGAAGTACTAAACCCGTCGGGGTCGTAAAGCGCCGAGAGAATGATAGTTAAATAGGCTTGATTCAAGAAAGGAGAGGGCAGCTTTATTTCCCCGAATCAAGAGCCCTTCAAAAGCATCCATCACCCCGTTTTCAAGGAACTTGAGAAGCAGTGTCTTGGGTGGCAAGACATCACCCCGTCTTGGGTGGCAAGACATCACCCCGTCTTGGGTGGCAAGACATCACCCCGTCTTGGGTGGCAAGACATCACCTCGTCTTGGGTGGCAAGACATCACCCCGTCTTGGGTGGCAAGACATCACCCCGTCTTGGGTGGCAAGACGTCTATGTTTGCTGGCCAATTAGCGAGAGGTTAAATCAAGGTATAAATCAAGGAGAAACATAGCGCCAGTAGAGCAAAGTTTCACATATTCAGGAAGAATAATTCTTTGCGACGGCTTCAGGGAGACTCCACCGGAGTCTCCCTGTTGGAGGTCACTATTCCTTGGAATGTACCACTGTTGGAGGTCACTATTCCTTGGAATGTACCACTGTTGAGTCACTATTCCTTGGAATGTACCACTGTTGGAGGTCACTATTCCTTGGAATGTACCACTGTTGGAGGTCACTATTCCTTGGAATGTACCACTGTTGGAAGTCACTATTCCTTGGAATGTACCACTGTTGGAGGTCACTATTCCTAGGAATGTACCACTGTTGGAGGTCACTATTCCTTGGAATGTACCACTGTTGGAGGTCACTATTCCTAGGAATGTACCACTGTTGGAGGTCACTATTCCTTGGAATGTACCACTGTTGGAGGTCACTATTTTTTGGAATGTACCACTGTTGGAAGTCACTATTCCTTGGAACGTACCACAGTTGGAGGTCACTATTCCTTGGAATGTACCACTGTTGGAGGTCACTATTCCTTGGAATGTACCACTGTTGGAGGTCACTATTCCTTGGAATGTACCACTGTTGGTCACTATTCCATGGAATATACCACTGTTGGAAGTCACTATTCCTTGGAATGTACCACTGTTGGAGGTCACTATTCCTAGGAATGTACCACTGTTGGAGGTCACTATTCCTTGGAACGTACCACTGTTGGAGGTCACTATTCCTTGGAATGTACCACTGTTGGAGGTCACTATTCCTTGGAATGTACCACTGTTGGAGGTCACTATTCCTTGGAATGTACCACTGTTGGAGGTCACTATTCCTTGGAATGTACCACTGTTGGAGGTCACTATTCCTTGGAATGTACCACTGTTGGAGGTCACTATTCCTTGGAATGTACCACTGTTGGAGGTCACTATTCCTTGGAATGTACCACTGTTGGAGGTCACTATACCTTGGAATGTACCACTGTTGGAGGTCACTATTCCTTGGAATGTGCTCTTTATTGGAATGTGCTGTTTACTGGAATGTGCTATTCCTTGGAATGTGTCATTTATTATAACACTACGATGAATTAGCCACTTGTACAACACTTAGGTGTCTTTACTGTGGAAACATTTCGCCAATCAGTGGCTTCCTCAGTCCAGTGCAGAGAAGAATGGTTGAAAATCAGAAGGAGTTTGAGGTACTCAGTCCCTGAGGGACTGATTACCTCAAACTCCTAATCTTCAACCTTTCTTGTCTGTGTTGGACTGAGGAAGCCACTGGTTGGCGAGACATTCCCATAATATAGAGACCCAGGTGTTGCACAGGTGGCTAATTCATCATCTTGTGGATTCTCTGAACCATTTTTCTACACTGGAATATATTACTATCTCTTGGAATACAATATTTCATGCAACTCGCTGTTGCTGTCACTTCAATGGTCTTTGCAACATGTAATTCGATCGAATGTCTTTTTATTTTCTGAATATGACTCTTATTGGGATATGCAATTCCTTGGAATGTGTCTTCTTTGGAATGTGTCATTCCTTGGATTGCAACTCATCTCACGACGATTTTTTTCCTATATGGACGAGTCTTTGTTGTTATATTTATATGGCGAGTTTTCTGCGTTCAAAATAATGTTTATAAAGAGATTAATGTTTGGAAGTGAGAGACGATACGAGTTAAAGATGTTGTTTGTTCTTCACATGCGAGGGAAAAAAGTTAGAAATACCAAAGTGTTCTCCTTACGTCAAACCAACGTCAATTAAACGCAAATTGAAATCAATACTTTTTTCTCCGTTTTCTGCCAACCACACCCTCCTCCATCCCCCTTCTCCCCCTCCTACCCTTCCTCCCTTCCCTCCTCCCCTTCCTCCACTGACCCCAGATTAGCCCCTCCCACCCCCTCTTCTTTGTATGGTTACTCTGACTCCATGGACGGATTCAGTACCAGGAAGGAGCATCTGTCTGCAGAGAGGGAGCATCCTTGTCTGTACACCTCGAGGAGGAAGGGAGCATCCTTGTCTGTACAAGAAGGAGCCCTGTCTCGAGGAGGAAGGGAGGCAGTCCTTGTCTGTACCGAGAAGGAAGGGAGCATCCTTGTCTGTACCGAGGAGGAAGGGAGCATCCTTGTCTGTACCGAGAAGGAAGGGAGCATCCTTGTCTGTACCGAGAAGGAAGGGAGCATCCTTGTCTGTACCGAGAAGGAAGGGAGCATCCTTGTCTGTACCGAGAAGGAAGGGAGCATCCTTGTCTGTACCGAGAAGGAAGGGAGCATCCTTGTCTGTACCGAGAAGGAAGGGAGCATCCTTGTCTGTACCGAGGAGGAAGGGAGCATCCTTGTCTGTACCAAGAAGGAAGGGAGCATACTTGTCTGTACCGAGGAGGAATCATCCTTGTCTGTACCAAGAAGGAAGGGAGCATCCTTGTCTGTACCGAGGAAGGAAGGGAGGGAGCATCCTTGTCTGTACCGAGGAGGAGGGAGCATCCTTGTCTGTACCAGAAGGAAGGGAGCATCCTTGTCTGTACCGGAGGAGGAGCATCCTTGTCTGTACCAGAAGGAAGGGAGCATCCTTGTCTGTACCAAGAAGGAAGGGAGCATCCTTGTCTGTACCGAGGAGGAGGGAGCATCCTTGTCTGTACCAAGAAGGAAGGGAGCATCCTTGTCTGTACCGAGGAGGAGAGAGCATCCTTGTCTGTACCAAGAAGGAAGGGAGCATCCTTGTCTGTACCGAGAGGAGCGCAAGGGAAGGCATCCTTGTCTGTACCGAGGAGGAAGGGAGCATCCTTGTCTGTACCAGGAGGAAGGGAGCATCCTTGTCTGTACCAGAAGGAAGGAGCATCCTTGTCTGTACCGAGAGGAAGGCATCCTTGTCTGTACCAGAAGGAAGGGAGCATCCTTGTCTGTACCGAGGAGGAAGGAGCATCCTTGTCTGTACCAAGTAGGAAGGAGCATCCTTGTCTGTACCGAGGAGGAGGGAGCATCCTTGTCTGTACCGAGGAGGAAGGGAGTATCCTTGTCTGTACCAAGAAGGAAGGGAGCATCCTTGTCTGTACCGAGGAGGAAGGGAGCATCCTTGTCTGTACCGAGGAGGAAGGAGCATCCTTGTCTGTACCAGAGGAAGGAGCATCCTTGTCTGTACCGAGGAGGAAGGGAGCATCCTTGTCTGTACCGAGAAGGAAGGGGCATCCTTGCTGTCAGGAAGACCTGGAGAAGGAAGGGAGCATCCTTGTCTGTACCGAGGAGGAAGGGAGCATCCTTGTCTGTACCGAGAAGGAAGGGAGCATCCTTGTCTGTACCGAGGAGGAAGAGAGCATCCTTGTCTGTACCGAGGAGGAAGGAAGCATCCTTGTCTGTACCGAGGAGATGAACTGATAACCCATCAGTGGCGCGATTTTTTTTTTTTTTAAGAATTAGTGGAGTTTGAAAATCAAGAAATGTCGAATTTTTATAGTCGTAGTAAAATTTATTGAGTAATAACAGTCAATGCAAATCAAAAGGATTTTCTCCTAAAAGGGCTTTCAGGTTGACCCCAAGAGAGGCTGTTCTGACACACACCCAGGGATGTGGCGGTAATAGCCCGCTGGAGGCATGAAATTTTTATATAAAATCATGAGTTTTAAATGTCAGAAAATTTTCATATTACGTACCTGAAGGGAGATTTTAACTAGCTGAGAGATTCTTTTCTTCAACCAGCTTTTTGTTTTTATTTGGCTCATAACAAGGCAAGGCATCATTCCATCTGTTTTAAGCTTTCAAAGTTGGGTAGGTCAGGATTCCAGGAAGAGGTGGCATGAGCAGGTGCCCAGTGACCAGACTTGTAGGTCCCACTCCCAGCATCCTGGAATGGATTCGATAACTATAAAAAGCCTCTGTGGCGTAACTTAACTGAGAGTGAAATTGAGCTGTATAGGTCCACACCTCCTAATTCTACGCGTAAAATAGTGTGAAATGTTGATGAATGAGACACTTCTGTAACATTTTGATATCTGTATTCTGGAAATGTTCCGCCACGCAGTAGCTTATTCAGTCCAATGCAGAGAAAGATGGAAGATGAGTTTGAGGTTATCAGTCCCTCAGCCTGGAATCGATGTGTTAAGTCCAACAGTTTTGACAAGATGGACTGAACACATCGACTCCAGACCGAGGGACTGATTACCTCAAACTCCTCCTCATCTTCTACCTTTCCCTGTACTGGACTGAAGAAGTCGCTGCATGACGAAACGTTTCCAGGATAAAAATACCAAATGTTACACAAGTGTCTTATTTATCGACTTGTCGATTTTGTATACCGCTTATTCACATAATGTGAAATATTGATTCTCATTAAATATATTATTGTATCTTTTTTTGAAGGACTTAATAATTAATAGGTAACGCATTTACGGACAGGATACTGCCAGTTTGGTTTAATTTGAATGTCTGCAAATGTTTCATTTTACTAATTTTTCATCTTTTTTTAAAAAGGTAAAGACTTGGGTTCGTTTCCATTCCGTGCGGTTACTGGAGAATACATCTCCTAATCGGCTTCAAACCTTCACCCCTGGTGTGTTCCCAGAAAGCAAGCTCTAATGCGTTATTGGGCTGTATAGATAAAAAAAAAACTTCCGATACTGATTTCCATTCAAAATATTAACCCTTATGCATTTCCTGAGAAGGAAAACACAATATACTTTAGAATGTTTACGTGCGAATTTGAAAGTTTATTGAAATTATGAAGAAACTTTGAATAGTTGGATCCCGATCAATTATAATTGATCTGAATCCAAAGATTCCAAGTTTTTTTTCTAATTAATGAAGAATGCCTTGCTGGACAGGCTTCAGTCTTTCAGGAGGCCCAAAGAGTTGGGACATGACCCACCCTTGGCCCTCTCTGGATCAGCCTGTGCATGACGCCATCCTAATTATAAATCTCGTTCCACTCAACATACATCAGCCCATTTCCCCACACATTCTCCCATCCTACTTACAGCCACAGCTTCTTCCATTTCCCAGTCACATACTCTTCCCTCGTGCTGCTGAACTCCAGATTCTTTTTCCTCCTCTCCCTTCCCTCCAAGAGAACCCGTACTAATTAGCCTTCAAACCTAAACAAAGAATTACTGACTATGAATAAAGTGTGGTACCATAAATTCGGATACCACAGAGCAGTGAGGTAAACACAGAGGTCCGTCGTCTTGCACCTCGTGGAGATAAAACTCAAGAATATAATAGCAAATATATGTTTCCCAGATGTTAGCGCATAATGAGAAAAAGAATGTAAATCGATTAATATGATAAATATTAACACATACACAACAGTAAATTCAAGAAATAGCAAGAGCAATAATATCTGGGTTGGTTAGGATGAGAGTATGTATTGTTTAATAAAGCCAATCATAAAGCGGGAGACCATCAGTGGCTCATGAGGAAAATTATATATAATAAGAATCACGAAAGCAAAACAGTAAGTAGGAATTTGTTTTATAGAAGTGTCTAAAGGGATAATTGGAAACTTGTATTGAGGGCTCGAAATGTGAAACACAAAGATATTTGCGGCAGTGATGGAAAACTTTACGAATGAACAAGAGTATGAGGGAACTACAGGAATGAGAGTTAATAGCGAACCGGCGAGACTTGGTTAGATCTTCACTCTAAACTATTCAGCTTCAGAAGGAACAGACTATGGAATAACACTAGTGGCATGTGATTATTCTATACTTTCAGCGCTGAAGTGTGATTAGAGAAGAAGTAAATAGAGAGATGGACAGGAAAATAGGAATAAAGAGGAAAATGTGAATGCATAACGAATTTCATCACCGAATAGAAGATAATAGAGAGAATAGACTGATTGTCAGTACATTAAACTATATTAATAGTAGACATAGGAAGGTGACATAGGAAACACTAAATAGGTAGTTTAACTAAAGAACATAGTGAAGGAAACTGGAGCTAGAAACGATGAAGAGATGAGAGAGAGAAAGACACACACGCATACTAACACAAAGACACACACATACACAGACACACACAGACACAGACACACACAGGATGTTCCAGAGAGGGAACACAGAAACAAGGGGACACAACTTGAAGCTGAAGACTCAGATGAGTCAAAGGGATGTTAGGAAGCATTTCTTCAGCCACAGAGTAGTCAGGAAGTGGAATAGTCTAGAGAAAGATATAGTGGAGGCAGGAACCATACACAGTTTTAAGACGAGGTATGATAAAGCTCATGGAGCAGGGAGAGCAGAGACCCAGTAGCGGGCAGCGAAGAGGCGGGGCCAGGAGCTGAGTCTCGACCCCTGCAACCACAATTAGGTGAGTACACATACACAGACACACACATACACAGACACACACATACACAGACACACACATACACATGCTATGTCTCGACCCCTGCAACAACAACTAGGTGAGTACAACTAGGTGAGTACATACACAGACACACACATACACAGACACACACATACACAGACATACACATACACAGACACACACATACACAGACACACACATACACAGACAAACACATAGACACAGACACACATAGACATATCCACAGACACACATAGACACACAGACATACACAGACACACAGACATATACAGACACACAGACATATACAGACACACAGACATATACAGACACACAGACATATACAGACACACACACACAGACGGAGAACAGTCTAGGGGGCCATAGACTACAAACCTCACTCAAGGAAAAGAATCTTGGGGTGAGTATAACACCAGGCACATCTGAGGCGCACATCAACCAGATAACTGCTGCAACATACGGGCGCCTAGCAAACCTAAGAATTGCATTCCGACATCTCAGTAAGGAATTGTTCAGGACTCTGTACATCGTGTACGTTAGGCCTATATTGGTATGCAGCACCAGTTTGGAACCCACACCTAGCCAAGCACATTAGAAAATTAGAGAAAGTTCAAAGGTTTGCAACAAGACTAGTCCCGGAGCTAAGGGTAATGTCCTACGAGAAGAGGTTAAGGAAAATCAACCTGACGACACTGGAGGACAGGAGAGATAGGGGGGATATGATAAGGACATATAAAATACTGATAGGAATTGACAAGGTGGATAGAGACAGGATGTTCCAGAGATGGCACACAGAAACAAGGGGACACAGCTGGAAGTATTTCTTCAATCACAGAGTTGTCAGAAAGTGGAATAGTTTGGGAAGTGATGTAGTGGAGGCAGAATCCATACATAGCTTTAAGAAGTGGTATGATAAAGCTCATGGAGCAGAAAGAGTGACCTATTAGCGTCCAGTGAAGAGGCGGGGCCAGAAGCTGTGTGACTCGACCCCTGCAATCACAACTAGGCGAGTACAACTAGGTGAGTACACACACACACACACACACACACACACACACACACACACAGTCCTGCAGGCAAATATTCAACTGTATTTCGGTACGCCACTTTTTTCATGCAAGATCTTTTAAAAATTTTAGATGTAATTTTGAGGGCAGTGCCTCATGCATAGCTCGACACTGCACAGCTACTCAGTTAAATTTTCTTTGGTGTTGGTTGCTGCGTGTTGAGCGTCCCTGGGCCTCACCTGCACCACGTCGCGCTAATTATACCTTCACTCCTAATTGCCTGCAAATGAGGAAAGTTGAGAGAAAATGAAGAGTGGCGCGACTTCTTTTCTCTTCCTCCCATCTCTTCTCTCTCTCTCTCTCTCTCTCTCTCTCTCTCTCTCTCTCTCTCTCTCTCTCTCTCTCTCTCCTCTCTCTTTCTCTCTTTTTTTTCTTATTTTTTAAACGTGGTCTTAAAAGGTTAGGTTAAGGGTTCCTAACTTTATTTACAAGGTAAGAGTTGTTACCTACATCAGCTCATCTGAAAACCTTTTCGTTATGAGACACAAATATGGAACAGGATGAAGTTGGAGCCATCTGTGGGCCAGCAATTGCATTTGATCAACTGACTTTATTTTGTTGATATCATTATGCTGTACGAACATGTTCCAGACTCGAGTCATTCTAGGAATAAATGATCTCAGATGAAGTAATGTTCTGGAGAAGGTTACAGCCAGAGTGAAGTTGCTGCTTTCTGCCCGTCTTGTGGTATAGAAGCTCACTTCTCGCTGTCCTCGGAGTGGAGCCAAGTGTGGTACTTTGACAATGTTGGACATAAACATGGCAGTAAGGCGCCCACATCCCTCCTGTTTTGAAGGCTCTGCTGAATTGACAGATCTCTCCAGGCTGGGTCCAGGTGATCTCATCTACTCTGTCAAGCAGTCGCAGATGAGATGGGAGGCAGAAAATACAAGAAAGTGTAGCATACTCAAGGTGTGAGCGTACTTGTGCCTCATACAGAATGTTGCAACCCCTACTGTTGAGCAAATGCGAGATATGTCGAAGTGCTGTAAGCTTCCTGGCTGCCTTCTTTGCAAGATTTACAACGTGGTTCTTCATGGTCAGTTTGGAGTCAAATTTCACCCCAAAGATATCAACTTCTTCCCCAGTTACCAACACTCTCCCATTCATACTTACTACTACACCAGCATTACCATCATGGTGCTTAGAGACCATCATCATTTGTGTTTTCGCAGGTGCAAATGTTACTTGCCATCGGTTTCCCCAGGCTGATATAGCTCTTAACTGGTGATTGATGTTGCTTAGAGCAGCTGGCGTTTCTTCTCTTGGATAAGTAAATGTCAGAGTACAGTCGTCTGCATATGCATGGTATTCTGGGATGAGATGAAGGAGGTCATTGAAGTAGACATTCCATAACAATGGTCCCAGCACACTTCCCTGTGGAACACTTGCCCTAATAGGATGTCTTGCTGATTCTGTTCCATTGAGAACTACCCTTAGAGATCTACCATGAAGGTAATCACTGAGGAGACATAGTTTAGAGCCTGCAATTCCCAGTGCTTGCAGTTTTGCCAAGAGGCCCTGGTGCCACACTCGGTCGAAAGCGCCAGCAATGTCCAGTGCTACCACACGGCTGACTTTGGATTCATCCAGTGACTGGTGCCATTTAGTGGAGAGGTTTAACAACAGATCAGCAGCAGAGTAACCTATCCTGAAGTCGTATTGACGGTCACAATGTGGTAGTTAAAAAGCTGTCATTTGTCTAGAGATTATTGTCTCAAGGATCTTGCCAGTGATTGACAGGAGTGACACTGGTCTGTAGTTGCTGATTTCTGCTCTTCTCTTTTTTTTGTGAACAGGGACGACATTTGCCCCTTTTCCACAGAGAAGGTCATTTACACTGTACTAGACAGTGCTGAAAGATGCGAGTTAGAGGTGCTGCTAGCTGGTCTGCACATCTTCTCAGCAATCTTGGGTTCAACTTGTCTGGGCCCACAGCCTTTTCTTGGTGAAGCGATGTAAGGAGAAGATGAACCTCCTCCTGTTTTATTGTCACCACTGACAGTTTTGACACAGTTCTTGCAGCTAGCCAAGAAGGGTCCCTTGCTGGATCAAGAACTTGTAATTCTCTCTCTCTCTCTCTCTCTCTCTCTCTCTCTCTCTCTCTCTCTCTCTTCTCTCTCCTGCCTCTCTTCTCCGACCCTCTCTATTTTTTTCAATCCCTCCTTACCCTTGTCCTTTCATTCTCCCTTTACATTCCTTTTCTTCTTTACTATTTTCTCAGCTTCATCTCTACCCCCTTCCCTCCATTTCTCACTACACCCTTCCCTCCCTTCCTCATTACACCCTTCCCTCCCTTCCTCACTACACCCTTCCCTCCCTTCCTCACTACACCCTTCCCTCCCTTCCTCACTACACCCTTCTCTCCCTTCCTCACTACACCCTTCTCTCCCTCACTACCCCTGCCCTCCCTCACTACCTCCTTCCCTCCCTTCCTCACTACACTCTCCCCACTACCCTTTCCTCTCCTCACTACCCCTACCCTTCCACACTACCCCTTTCCCTCCTTCACTACCCTCTTCCCTCTCTTATTACACACTTCCCTCATTACCATCTTCTCTCTCTCATTACCATCTTCTCTCCCTCACTACCCTCTTCTCTCCCTCACTACCCTCTTCTCTCTCTCACTACCTTCTTCCCTCTCTCATTATCCACTTCCCTCTCTCTCATTACCCTTTCTCTCCTCACTACCCTTCTCTCCCTCACTACCCCTCTCTCTTTCACTACCCCCTTCCCTCTCTCACTACCCTATTCCCTCTCTCACTACCCACTTCCCTCACTTCCCTCTTCCCTCTCTCACTACCCCCTTCCCTCACTACCCTCTTCTCTCCCTCACTACCCTCTTCCTCTCTCTCACTACCTTCTTCCCTCTCTCACTATCCACTTCCCTCTCTCACACTACCCCCTTCTCTCCCTCACTACCCCTTCTCTCCCTCGCTACCCCCTTCTCTCCCTCACTACCCCTTCCCTCTCTCACTACCCTCTTCCCTTTCTCACTACCCACTTCCCTCACTTCCCTCTCTCACTACCCACTTCCCTCACTACCCCCTTCTCTCCCTCACTACCCCCTTCCCCTCTCACCTGTTTTCACAACGTACGGTTAAAATACATTTTTTTTATTCTTCAAAGTTGGATATATCAGCAGTGAACTGCAATATTATTCTATATGATAGTTCCAGTGGGAACATAAATTAGCTATATTTCCCTGTTATATTCCATCACGCATGATGTGGTTTATACAAGGTGTTATAATCTGTTAGTATGAGCTGGGAGACTTCAGTACAGGTTCGTCAGCTACGACAGCTTCACAAGTGTCGTTCCAGCAGAGCTGGAGTTACTATCACCCGTGAATTACCATCTCTCAGGACCGACTATTCCATGCACAGGAGATATGGAGTTTTCATGGGATGTTTCCGTTATTATCATCGAGACGGTAAGAGATGTCATACGTAGGAGACAGTGATGTCATACGTACGAGACAGAGATGTTATACGTAGGAGACAGAGGAGATGTCATAAGTAGGAGACAGAGAGATGTCATAAGTAGGAGACAGAGGAGATGTCATAAGTAGGAGACAGAGGAGATGGAGGGAGGGAAGAGGAATATGGATGTTATACTATCTAACTACATACAGAAACACGCAAACACAAACACACACACACACACACACACACACACACACACACACACACACACACACACACACACACACACACACACTGAACATACAAAAATATTGAGAAACATTCTATAATTTTCTGATAAGATAAGTTAATGGAGAGTGTTGTGGACAGAGCTTAGCGATCTTCGATATAAATCACCATCAGAAACTTGGTCATTCAAAGAATAACCAAGACTTTACCTATAAAATTAAATTTTATTTTAGAAAAAGCTAGGAGACGCCTATTCTTTTGAAGAATTGCAGGATCTGGATAATTTTCAGCGAAATGTACAAGAGGGAGAGAGAGCGAGAGAGAGAGAGAGAGAGAGAGAGAGAGAGAGAGAGAGAGAGAGAGAGAGAGAGAGAGAGAGAGAGAGAGAGAGAGAGAGAGAGAGAGAGAGAGAGAGAGAGAGAGAGAAGACAATAAAGAGCAGCAGGTTAAGTTGCAGTAAACCTCAACAAATGAAATAATTTTATATAGTTTTAAATAGCAGTCATATATGTATACTGACTCATGTTAAGCCTTATGCTTGTGTCACTTAAATCTGTTTTGAAATGAGGAATATGTAATGTCACTAACCTATTTCGGTTATGTTCGGTGCTGGTATATACTTTTTTTCAGTGCATAATTGCCTCTCTGGTCCAGCCTTCACTGGCTAATAGACAGGTTTTAACTGGCTGTGGATTCTATCACTGTTGATTAGATTAGATTTCGTTTGTAAATTAGGTTCATTCCAGCTTGTGGTACGGATCAGAAGTTTCATTTATTGGCCGGTAACCGAGGTTTTTTTTTTTCCTGGCAGTATCTGACGGCTTCCTGTCTTGGTTGTTGGTGTCAACCAAATATTTTTTCCAAGCAGCTTCTAGTCTGGCCTGTGTAGATTGATTCATAGTTTTTAGGTAAAAGGACACAGATGCAACTAATGTGGCATTTAATTATGTCAATGTTTCGTTCTCCAGGAGCTCCTGGAGAGCGAAACGTTGCCTCAGTAAAATGTCACATTAGTTGCATCTGTATCCTTTTACGTAACATTTTGTTGGTAATTCTACCATTATTACCAATCCCTGACACAGTTGTTGTAGGGGATATTGTAGACTCTTGTTGACTCGGTAATTTCTTGGTATATGATCAGCTGATTAGGCGGTTTCACTTATGTTTTGGGAGAATCTTTGGTGGAAATAAGTCAACATGGTGTCGAAGAACTTTATGGTCTTTGCTTTAGCTATATAAAAATCTGTTTTGTTAATTTATTTTTGCAGGTGTGAACCAGTCCATGAAGCCCAATACATTAAATTTCTTCTTATTTCTTTCTTTTATCAAGTTAACTGAGATTATTAAGATTGGAAACTTTGCTTTTCTGGATCTATAGAGCTTGTTGACTTAAAACATGGATATAATTAGCAGATTGTTTTCTAAATGCTGTTAATTCTAAATTATAATTATTTGTTATGATTATTATATAGAACGTCGAGGAATGAAGTGTCGAAGTTGTTACATTCATCGTCCCAATGTATGAAAAAGTCATCGACAAATCAGTACCACATTATCTCACATGGTTTAATGGTATATAAAATGGTAAGTTCAAAGTACTCCATGTACAAGTTCGAGGGGACCGAGGAGACTGGACGTCCAATGCTGAGAGATTTATATTGCTTGTAGAAATCATGTTGAAGGAGAATATACACAACATGGTGAGGATGGTATCTTTTTGATAAAAATGTGAAATATACCTTGGTGTGGTTGAAGCTGTGTGGAGAGGAAATCTAGTATATTGGAGAGAGAGAGAGAGAGAGAGAGAGAGAGAGAGAGAGAGAGAGAGAGAGAGAGAGAGAGAGAGAGAGAGAGAGAGACTAATGAACAGGGAATCAATATTCATTCATAGCAGTTTTATGTTGAGATTTAAATACTTGTTTTTATCAATAAAATCTTTTGCGTGTATGATTTATGCAGTGGAGAAGTTGACTAGGAAAGGTGATAGTGCATCACTCAATTATTTTTGCCATTTTGTAGTAAAAGATTCTCTCCTGGAAATGATTGGACATAAGAGTACGTTTGCCTTATAGATTTTAGGTAATCAGTTAACGTACGGCCGACTGAGGTTTATTATTTTGAGTTTGAGTAGAAATCACTATTTTGTGTTCTAGTTTTTACTTACTTTGTTGAAGGTTTTACTAAATTTTTCGTGAGTGTCGTTATAGTTGAGTTGATTATGAGCATTATTAACGTAGTCGCCCTGATTCATAATAACTAATTTCCCTCCCTGGTTAGATTTAGTTATGATGATGTTTGGATCTTTTCTGAGATTGTTCAGTGATCTTGTCTCGTATTGTTCGGTTGATTAATTGGGATTAAAGCCTGTCGACACACAAGGGTCTTTAAGGTTGCATATCACTTGCTCACCACTTACAAGAATACCTTAATTCCAAGCATTAGGTTTTTGGGATTAAGGTAACCTCTAAGTGTATATATTCTAAGATATATACCTCTACTTGTATACATATACTAGCTGTCAGTGCACACACATAATAATAATGTAATAATAATATAATATAATAATAATATAATATAATAATAATATATTTATTTACTACAAGTACATGTACAAGGTATACAGGTCTAGCTGACATCAATGACATACTACTATATAGAAAGCCCCTTGTTATGCAGAGCTTTTCGGGCAAATTAGGTCCTTGTCCCAAGATGGGTCAGACCCACACCAGTCGACTAACACCCAGGTACCCATTTTACTGATGGGTGAACATAGACAACCGGTGTACAGAAACACGCCCAATGTTTCTACCCGCGCAGGGAATCGAACCCAGACCATCTCCGTGTGAAGCGAGAGCTTTAGCGAGGTCAAGGGGCACATCAAGATGTATGTTAATTTATTATATATCTCAGTAGATCGTTCTTGCTTTAAAAACAAGTGAACATCTTTAATAAGATAAATATTCTTGGTAATAGTTTGCCATGAATTTGTTTGAATTGGCGATATACTTAAGACATCATGAGATCTTCCGTGAATATGACACCTGACCAACATTGAGTATGCAACATTGAGTATTCAACACTGATTATGCAACATTGAATATGCAACTAAGGGCATATAATTACTTTGACAAAATTGCACGCGTGTTAATAGCTAGATTCATGAATGTATATTAACCACACTAGTATCTGTATAATTATTAATATTAGCATGGAAGAAATTACAATAATCGCGTGATTTCAAACCTATAAAAATACCGCAGTGAAAATAGGAAAGACACCTGAGAGCTTCATGTACTTACACACGTCCTCAGGTGTTTTTCCTATTTTCGCTGTAGTATATATATATATATATATATATATATATATATATATATATATATATATATATATATATATATATTTTTTGTAACCACGAACGAGTGGTATTGATCAATAACAACACTGCACTAGCCAAGGACTCGAACCCATGTTGTACTGGCCCGCCTATGGTGAGCGAGAACCACATGACGCTTTAACCCACTGGACCACACAATCCTACAAAGATGGCGCAGTAGAGATTTTAAAGGGAATAATAGCATTATAATTAGGATTTCTGTGATGGTAACATTAGGATTAGAGGTAAAAGAAATAACAATTGTAGTAGTAGTAGCTAGTAGTAGTAGTAATAATAATAATATTAAAAGTTGTAGCAATAGTAGAAGGAATAATAGTGCTATCAGTAGTAGTAAGAACAGTAAAAATAATAGTTTTAGTAGTAGCGGAACTATAGGAGTAGTAAAAGCAGTAGTAGCATTAGTAGTAGCTATAACTACTATTGCTACTACAACTAGATGTATTTCGGTCCACAGTGCCTCAATGCACGCGAATGGAATAGTGCAGAGTGCGGCATAAGTTGATAATGCAGTTAATTCACATTTTTCAAGCAGACCCAAAAGATAACTGTCCAAAAATACACAACCACTTAAACCTGAATTCACTCATAAGCTGAATTATTAAATAATCATCTCAAGATCGCATGAAAAACAGTGTTTAGTTTTTTTACAGTTTCCAATTTAGTGTTACACTGGCCAAGATCAATCCACACTTTAAAAAAAGTAAACACACTAAGTAAAGAAATAAATAATTTTAAAAGTGGTAATAAATTTGGTGGTGGAAAATACCGATACGATGGAAAGAGAGAGACTATGGTAACTGCAGTAGCACAATCGTAGTAGTAGCAGTTGCAGGTGTTTGGCCTGTGGTAGGTGTTGCAGCAGTAGTAGTGGTTGTAGGAGTGGTAGTAGTTGTAGTAGTAGTTGTAGCGCCAGTCGTAGCTGAAGCACAAATTTACATACTATATTTCAAGCAGTTTTCTATTATTATTATTATTATTATTATTATTATTATTATTATTATTATTATTATTATGAAGTGTGAAGCAGTTAGCTTAGCCTTAATGGAGGGAGCACTGATATTACATACTCTATCACGTATTTCAAATATATTTATTTATCAGCAAGAGAGAATTAAAAAGTTTAATTAAACATTTGTATGAAAAACTCTTGTAATTCAGCCAAATTAATTATTGTTGTAATCGCGTATACTTATTGAAGCTTCGAGTTAGACTAGAAAAGTCCATTCATTATTTTTTTATAATATTAACACATTTATATTGCAAAAAAAGTGCATTATATTCTTATCTTTCTTTGGATAATTGTGTCTGTGCTCATTATATGACTGCATTATATACGTACTGCATCGAACCCGCGGTCAGAGAGTCTCAAAACTCCAGACCGTCGCGTAAGCCACTGGGATGAGGCCTAGTCACAGACCGGGCCCAAAGGGGCGTTGACCCCCGGAACTCTCTCCAGGTATACTCCAGGTAAATAGAAGTCATGAAGATGATAAAACAGACACCTGTGCAGCATTTGGGTACCGATATTGTGGAAACGTTTCAAAAAAAAAATTCTAAATGGTTATAATTGACCATAATTTTTAAAGGGGTGGACCGATAAGCCAGCGGAAGGCCTCGGTCAGATGACCAAAAGCTCCAACGGTGGGTTCATCTGACTAAGACCCGCGTCGGGAAAATGTTTCCTGACGAACCTTACCTAACCTAACCTGGAAACGTTTCACTAGTTAGTGGCTTCGTTAGTCTAATGCGGAGAAAGGTGGAGGTAATCAGTCCCTCAGCCGGGAGTCGATGTGTTCAGTCCATTGTTCCTGCATTATATACCTCTCGCAGTCTGGCTACACTGCTAAATACAGCATAAAACTTAGACAATAACAATAATACATTTGATCGTGATTCATCTTATATTTAATCTCAGTGAAACATATGTTATATTTGATAGTCACTAAAGTAAGACGACGTTACGGTCCACCTGGGTTCACTAACTAGTCAAGTCGAACCGAAACGTCGTTATAAACATTGTTCCAGTCACGATATTGTGTTATTTTATCCATTTTAATGTATATTTTGATGGAATATTTCTCGTTTTAGTATTTCTTACGTTTGGCTATAAAAAAAAAATTTAGAGAATATTTTGATACTTTATAGGACATTTTTTAATATTTTAGAAGATTTTTTGACATATTGAATTTTCCTGGATATTTTAGGCTTTCCTTTAATATTTAAAAATTGGACTTTCGCAAAAATTTATTTTACAGATTGACAGATATATTTTTTCATTGAATATAAAAAAAAATAGTTTTTTCTTATTGAACCAAACCTAAGTTAGAAACCCCATTTAGCCTAATCTCACTTAACTTAATTTTTTTCAGGCAAATTCTATTAAATATGTCATAGATCAGTTTAAATTTATTGAATATATCGTAAAACCAATGACATACATATCTTTTTTCTTTGTGTTTAGATTGATTTACGAAGATTTATGGCATAAAAATATTTTTACTCTGCTTATTCGGGAGAAAAGACCCTTGATTTTGGGACTAACTCGCCGGTTTGGCTTATTAGGAACGACAAATTATATATATATATATATATATATATATATATATATATATATATATATATATATATATATATATATATATATATATATATATATATATAAAGTCGTGCTGAATAGATAAAACTAGTCAGTTAGCTAGAACTCATTTACAATAAAGTCGTTTCTAAAAAATTCTTATACGTTTAAAGATATATATTTTTTTCATTTATGTTAATGTAAAATTAATTATTTTGTACCGAAAGAACCTTAGGAAACTTACCTAACCTTATTATAACAAGCGCAATTTAATTTAGCCTAATCCAACTAAATATATATTATATAAGTTTACAATAATTTAATAATAAACAAACACAATGAAATATATTTTTTTCGTTAGATTCAGAATGATTTTTGCAAAATTATTGCATACACAAATTTTCGCTTCAAGTAGTGCGTTGCTATTTAAGCCAAAATCGTAAATTTTATTCATTCGGCACGACATAATTATTGTATGCAATATAGTGTTGCAAGCAATGCAATACGATACACCTTATGGCAAGAGTGCAATGAAAAACAAATTATGAATAATGTAAAACAAATATATAATGCAGAAGTGAAATATTGTAATGTAAGATAGGACATTTAAGGACAATAACATTAAGTGCCGGACAGCAGAGTGACACCAGACCAACAGTCAGTGGGCTAGGTTACCCTGGGCTGTCTGGCTGGTCATACTGTTGGTGCTATTGTTGTGTTAGTGTTGTTGTTGTATTGGTGCTACTGTTTTCTTGGTGCTATTGTTATCTTGATGATGTTTTTGTTGTCTTGGTGTTATTGTTGCCTTGGTGTTGCTATTGTTACCCTGGTGTTACTATTGTCTTTATGTTATTGTCGTCTTTGTGTTGTTATTGTTGTCTTGGTGTCATTATTGTCTTGGTGCTATTGTGGTTGTCTTGGTGTTATTGTTGTCTTGATGTCACTTTTGTCTTGGTGCTATTGTGGTTGTCTTGGTGTTGTTTTAGTGTTAGTGTTGTCTTGGTGTTGTCTTATGTTTGTTATTGTCTTGGTGTTGTCTTGTTTTTGTTATTGTCTTGGTGTTATTGTCTTATTGTTATTGTTGTCTTGGTGTTATTGTCTTGGTGTTATTGTCTTATTGTTATTGTTGTCTTGGTGTTATTGTCTTGGTTCTCTAATTGTGGTTGTCTGGGTGTTATTGTGGTTGTCTGGGTGTTATTGTGGTTGTCTGGGTGTTATTGTGGTTGTCTGGGTGTTATTGTGGTTGCTTGTGCGTTCTTGTGGTTTCCTAGAACTTAGTGGTAGTCTCTTTATTGTTGTTTGGTAAAAGGACACAAGTGCAACTAATGTGACACTTTATTGTGGCAACGTTTCGCTTTCCAGGTGCTTTGTCAAGACGTTACAAACAATACATGGACACAAAAGGTATATATAGGTATTAGAGTGAGGAGCATGGCACAATATAATCGTTGTAGGTAGTAGTAATACTAGTAGTTGTAGTAGCAGCAGCTATGAGATGGCAGGATTTATTGTCTTGAGAATTCTTGCTAATACTTCAGCTGCCTTTATTCTGTTTGAGTTAGAAACAGCGATTAATGATGATTCAAGACATTTGCGTCCGCGGAAATTAGGTTCTTTAATCACTACGCAAGCGTCGTTGAATTCATCAGGTGGTTGGCAGAATTTAGGTGTTGTACGCAGGCGTTTTTTAAGTTATCGTTCCTACATTCATTAACTTGTTTATTTATGTGTACATGTGTCCTTTTTACCTAAGATATTGTCGGTAATTCTACCAACATTATTACATTATTGCCTAATGGTAAAATTATTTTTATGCAACATTATTACATTATTGCCTAATAATATATGTATTTTTATGCATCGTGAATTATCATTGCAGTCAGCACCCATTTAGGTTTTTTTCTGGCTTCCTAGGTCTTCATTTTAGGTGTAACAACCACCACCCCTTTAAGGTCCTTTCAGGTGCCTTGGGGTCTTTAGGGTCTCTTTGGGTAATCTAGTTGGTCCTTATAAGTGCAGCCAACACCCATTTTAGGGTTCCTTTACTTTACACCGATGTTTACTTCAGGTGCATAAATCTCTAAGGCCCATTCAACCCGACTCGAATTCCGGCACAACAAATTGTCAACAATTTTATTTTCTCATTTTTGTCTCAAACCTCACACCAATACTCTTTCGACATGTTGTAAATGTGTCTCAATTTGAAAACTTATTCTGAAATACACTTTCCATTAGTTTAATTAAAGCCGGAGACACAAAGAGTTTAATTTGTTAAATGGAATGCGGCGGCGAGATTATAATTGCTGGCGATAATAGGCAACACTGACATTGAATGTAAATAATGACACACACACACACACACACACACACAACCACAAATAGGTGAGTACAAATAGGTGAGTACACACACCCTTTGTCTTCTTGTCCAAACCCATGCGGGTCGCCAGCTTCATTGCAGTGCTCCTTTCCTAGAATATGACTGACTCCACTACTACTACTACTACTACCACTTCCACTACTACCTCCATTATTACCCCACTTTCTTGTGCCCTCCCCCTGTCTGCCTGCCTATAAATACCCCTTCCACCTGTCCTGTGTGTCAGTGTGACTTTGTAAATGGTCCAAGTCGGACCGAAACGTCGTCGTAAGCTCCTCTCTTTTTATATGTGCGGGTTGTGTGTGTATTATGAAGAGATCTCATTTAGACCTTTCTAATGATGGATGAGTTTGAAAGACTTAACCACGAAGACTTAGTTGAAGTGATGAATGAGTCTATAACTCGAAATAATGGAATGAAACTAGGAAGCAAACGATGCGACGCGGACGTATGTTATTTTCTTTTTTTTTTTTTTGCAAATAAATATAGAAGTATATAATAAACTATTATTTAATACATGTATGGAAGAGGGTAAGGTACCTAGGGACTGGCAGAGAGCGTGTATTGTTCCTTTGTATAAAGGCAAAGGGGACAAAAGAGAGTGCAAAAATTATAGGGGAATAAGTCTGTTGAGTGTACCTGGTAAAGTGTATGGTAGAGTTATTATTGAAAGAATTAAGAGTAAAACAGAAAGCAGGATAGCAGATGAACAAGGTGGCTTTAGGAAGGGTAGGGGGTGTGTAGACCAAGTGTTTACAGTGAAACATATAGGTGAACAGTATTTGGATAAGGGTAAAGAGGTTTTTGTGGTATTTATGGATCTGGAAAAGGCGTATGATAGGGTGGATAGGGGGGCAATGTGGCAGATGTTGCAGGTGTATGGAATAGGAGGTAGGTTATTGAAAGCAGTGAAGAGCTTTTATGAGGATAGTGAGGCCCAGGTTAGTGTGTAGGAGAGAGGGAGATTATTTCTCGGTAAAAGTGGGCCTTAGACAGGGATGTGTGATGTCACCATGGTTGTTCAATATATTTATAGATGGGGTTGTATGAGAAGTGAATGCGAGGGTCTTGGCAAGAGGTGTGGGGTTAAAAGACAAAGAATTAAATACAAAGTGGGAGTTGTCACAGTTGCTTTTTGCTGATGACACTGTGCTTTTGGGAGATTCTGAAGAGAAGTTGCAGAGGTTGGTGGATGAATTTGGTAAGGTATGTAAAAGAAGAAAATTGAAAGTGAATATAGGAAAGAGTAAGGTGATGAGGATAACAAAAAGATTAGGTGACGAAAGATTGGATATCAGATTGGAGGGAGGGAGTATGGAGGAGGTGAATGTATTCAGATATTTGGGAGTGGACATGTCAGCAGATGGGTCTATGAAGGATGAGGTGAATCATAGAATTGATGAGGGGAAAAGGGTGAGTGGTGCACTTCGGAGTCTGTGGAGACAAAGAACTTTGTCCATGGACGTTAAGAGGGGAATGTATGAGAGTATAGTTATACCAACACTCTTATATGGGTGTGAAGCATGGGTGATGAATGTTGCAACGAGGAGAAGGCTGGAGGCAGTGGAGATGTCATGTCTGAGGTCAATGTGGTGTGAATATAATGCAGAGAATTCGGAGTTTGGAAATTAGGAGGAGGTGCGGGATTACCAAAACTATTATCCAGAGGGCTGAGGAGGGGTTGTTGAGGTGGTTCGGACATGTAGAGAGAATGGAACGAAACAGAATGACCTCGAGAGTGTATAAATCTGTAGTGGAGGGAAGGCGGGTAGGGGTCGGCCTAGGAAAGGTTGGAGGGAGGGGGTAAAAGAGGTTTTGTGTGCGAGGGGCTTGGATTTCCAGCAAGCATGCGTGTGCGTATTTGATAGGAGTGAATGGAGACAAATGGTTTTTAATACTTGACGTGCTGTTGGAGTGTGAGCAAAGTAACATTTATGAAGGGATTCAGGGAAACCTGCAGGCCGGACTTGAGTCCTGGAGATGGGAAGTACAGTGTCTGCACTCTGAAGGAGGGGTGTTAATGTTGCAGTTTTATAACTGTAGTGTAAAGCACCCCTCTGGCAAGACAGTGATGGAGTGAATGATGACGAAAGTTTTTCTTTTTCGAACCACCCTGCCTTGGTGGGAATCGGCCGATGTGTTAATAAAAAATAAATAATAAACTACCTGTTGGTTTTTGAATGCAGTCACTTAACCAGCTGGAGAAACACTTTACAAAAATGGAATTCTCTAAATATATCGCACTCTAATGGGAAGAGTTGCCAGAGAATCCAGGACTTAAGGAAGTTAGTGACCACGAAGGTACTGGATAGAAAAGAGATGCATCAACTTCTGCATCAGAACGATTAGTTCTGAGTCAATCGAGTCGATAATAGTTATGGAAGACGTGTTGGGTTTTGAAAGCCTTAGCAGAGTTAACCATAACCAGAAGAATTACTGGTACACACAGTTCGGTACTAATTTAGCAGAGGTAGTTAGGGCCCTTATCTTACATCCAGGTCCACCTTATCTTGTATATTCCATGCTGCTTTTGGAATGTCGTACAGTTTATATTTTTTTCACTCTAATATCACGTCTGGGTGACCGGAGAAAGCAGGGAATGGGGAAAGAGCCTTCTGCATTTCGGGGCTTGTCTCATACACATAGATAACACACGACTGTCATTAATAGTCCTTAATCTAGACAGAGGTATAAAGTTCTCGTCAGGTAGTCTCGGTGTGAACTTGCAAGTCCTCTGCTATCTTCCCATATACAGTTAAGGAAATAATATCAGGCAACTCAAACGTAATAATCAGATAAGTAAAGGCTATTTGCATAAGTGAATTAGCGTAGAGTGTAACGACGATGATGACTGATTGACAAAATTAATTACTGGTACTTTCTGTGCATCTATATAGATTCATGAATGCATACGAAAATTAATTACCGTTCGGATAATACATGTATATCCAATATTATAAAAACAAAAATTATTTGAAAAGGTGACCGAATATATTATAAAGGAAGTATCATGGTTGATAACAGTTCCGTAATCATCATACATCAGTCACATCTAATTTTGATGGACGAGATCTACATAATGTTGGTCAAATAGCAAGAACTCATTTAAAATTAAGTCCTTTCTAAAATTTTCTCTTATTCGTTTAAAGATATATTTTTTCATTTATGGTAATGTAAAAAATAATAATTTTTTACCAAAAAAAATTAGAAAACTTACCTAACCTTATTATAACAAGCGCAATTTAATTTAGCCTAATCAAATTAAATGTATTTTAGATAAGATTACAATAATTTAATAATAAACACAATGAAATATATTTTTTCGTTAAGTTCAGAATGATTTTTGCGCAATTGTTGCATACACAAATTTTCGCTAACCTTATTCGGCAAGAAGAATGTTTTGTTTACTATATTCCCATATCTCAATAGTCGAAATCAAATTTTTGATGACTTAGATTCCTCCACCAAAGTCGAACATACTGCTGATTTTGCCACCTTGAGATATACCCATTCAAAATACTTGTCCCCCGCTGCCTTCGAGCAACTGATAAAATATAACTATCTCCCTAATATACTTAACTGTCATGCGTAGAGTATATATTACAATTTATTCGACGTATATCACACACCTATTTTGGCATGCCCTTCCTACCAATGAACCATCAGTGAAGAGTATATCAGTCGGGGCCCCACTGTTATGCTAATTACTGGTTCATCAGCCAAATCCCGTGAAATCCCACCCACTCTGTGAAGCGACGTCTTCAACTGGGGGACCAGACTGGGCAGCTTTCATTACCTCTGGTCGAAGACTGTTCTTACAGTGGTTCTTCCTGATATATACCATCTTGCAAATATTCACTGTAAATAGTGTAAATACTTACACGGAATTTTGGTGTAGGAATACACGGTTTATCTCTGCTGTTTTGCTTTGTCCCTGAGCTGCGTAGTTGAAAAGTTTGCTGACTTATTTACGATCAGCTGTTACAGGCTCCACCAGACATCACCTCTGTTCGTAATACTTAACTTTTAAACTCTTTCTGCCACTCACCTTGACTTGCTTTTTTTTATAGCAAGCAGACCCATCATACTGCCACGTTCGCACTGGAAAATAATTGCTACCTGTCACCTTGGAGGACGAATGGTAAATAATTGCTATTTAATATGCCTGAACTTGGCACTTTTTCCCCATTTCGTACAACTTCTGTCAGCCAGACCCAACTCAGAGGTACCAAATACAGAAGCTCTTCACATGTGAACCTCACATAACAAAGTTAAAGAGGTTCCTCACATGAGAACCTCACATAACCAAGAGGTTGTTCCTCACATGAGAACCTCACATAACCAAGAGGTTGTTCCTCACATGAGAACCTCACATAACCAAGAGGTTGTTCCTCACATGAGAACCTCACATAACCAAGAGGTTGTTCCTCACATGAGAACCTCACATAACCAAGAGGTTGTTCCTCACATGAGAACCTCACATAACAAAGTTAAAGAGGTTCCTCACATGAGAACCTCACATAACCAAGAGGTTGTTCCTCACATGAGAACCTCACATAACCAAGAGGTTGTTCCTCACATGAGAACCTCACATAACTAAGAGGTTGTTCCTCACATGAGAACCTCACATAACCAAGAGGTTGTTCCTCACATGAGAACCTCACATAACCAAGAGGTTGTTCCTCACATGAGAACCTCACATAACCAAGAGGTTGTTCCTCACATGAGAACCTCACATAACCAAGAGATTGTTCCTCACATGAGAACCTCACATAACCAAGAGGTTGTTCCTCACATGAGAACCTCACATAACTAAGAGGTTGTTCCTCACATGAGAACCTCACATAACCAAGAGATTGTTCCTCACATGAGAACCTTTCATAATTAAGAGGTTGTTCCTCACATGAGAACCTCACATAACCAAGAGATTGTTCCTCACATGAAAACCTCACATAACCAAGAGGTTGTTCCTCACATGAGAACCTCACATAACCAAGAGGTTGTTCCTCACATGAGAACCTCACATAACCAAGAGATTGTTCCTCACATGAGAACCTCACATAACCAAGAGGTTGTTCCTTACATGAGAACCTCATATAACCAAGAGGATGTTCCTCACATGAGAACCTCACATAACCAAGATATTGTTCCTCACATGAGAACCTCACATAACCAAGATATTGTTCCTCACATGCTGACATTGTTGCATATTAACCTAAAAACTGAGTCAGGTCTGGAGTGATATGTTAGGCAAAGTGATTTGATTTGACAACATAGCTTAATCAAAATTCTGTCCAATTTAATTAATTATATGAATGCACATCGTTTATCAAGGTCTGGACTTATGTTCAGATTGCAGTCAGTACTATTTTTTATACAACTATTTCGTCCAACTTTTTTATACAACTAACTATTTCGTCCAACTTTTTTATACAACTATTTCGTCCAACTTTTTTATACAACTAGCTATTTCGTCCAACTTTTTTATACAACTAACTATTTCGTCCAACTTTTTTATACAACTATTTCGTCCAACTTTTTTTGCACCACTAGCTATTTCTTTAAATTTTTAATTTACATGTAACCACTTTTCTTGACGTGCTGTTGGAGTGTGAGCAAGGTAACATTTATGAAGGGATTCAGGGAAACCGGCAGGACGGACTTGAGTCCTGGAGATGGGAAGTACAGTGCCGGCACTCTGAAGGAGGGGTGTTAATGTTGCAGTTTTATAACTGTAGTGTAAGTGCGTCTCTGGCAAGACAGTGATGGAGTGAATGATGATGAAAGTTTTTCTTTTACTGGCCACCCTGCCTTGGGAGACGGCCGATGAGTTAATAATAAAATAACTTTTCTCGGTGTTTCACCAGTCACTAGGAGAATTCATATCTGTTATATAAATTACCGGAGCATTCGACTCCAGGTTGCTGTGATTATATCTGGGATGATATAATATTAATTCTGGACAACTGACACAGTGAGACCACTAGCGCAACAAAGACGCCTTTCTGCAGACGGCCGTGATATCAACAAGAGAATGCATGACTTGTTTCAAGTAGTCGCTTTCCGAGGAGGAACTTCTACTTGAGCGAGTAGCTATCGTAGAAATAGTCTTTGTACCCGAGGCTGTCTGAGCTTCCTCTGGCACCAAAGGCGAGTGCACACTTTTTCAGTCTGCCGTACGTTATGCTACGGACACATCCATCAGAGTTTCCTAGGAGTTTTTGTTATAAACGTTTATGATATCTTGATTTTTTTGTAACACAACACTGATAAAAAAATTTGTGGAATAGGAATCTCAGGGGAATTTATATGATGGCGTTGTACCAAAAAATTCTTGGTTCAGTGTGGTACCTCGTCTTTTCAGGATTATGAAACGTGTTCCAAGCAATTTTCAAATGTTTATCAATATTTTGGGGAATATCTTAACTTAAAATCTATTTCACATATCTTCATTATTTCATCACCTGTGAACTGCGTGCTATTAGCACTTGGTGCTCTCAAGAATACTAAATAGCAAACTGCAAGAAATAATGAATAACAAAGAACATTAGAACACGTATAAAGAACTTTATTCATACTTATAATTTAAATTCATGATTTCATTTAATAATTAAATTATCTGAAAAAGAAGTATTTATATAACAAAGCATAGATGAACATAATAACCCATATAAATTTGGACATTTACAAAGCACACAACATGGTTATTTGTAATTGATATATTTTGTGGGAAATCACGGGATTGGCTGATTTTCCAGACGGTTAGACCTCCCTAAATAGGAGGGTCACATCAGTGGACCCATGTATGCCTACTCGGTGATGCCACATTTCTTATACACTCTTAATTTGTAAGACTAATCCAGTAATGAAGCCTCCATAGGTGAATGAATTATACACTACTACGTTTACGTATTTTAGCTAAGTTAGAGTTAGACATAGAGTAGTCTAGCCTAGTATCCACAGCAACCTCTCACAACCCACACAATCGTAAACAGTGGGCACTTGTTCCAGCCAGCCATGAATGCCCACTACCTAGGGAGCGACCCTCTCCTGCCTACCCAACTTTAGTAACAAAAAAAAAAAAAGCATAGCAAGTGAAGAGGCGAGTGAATGAAACTCAACCGAACTGTGCCGAATTTTTAACAGCTAGTTAATTAGGACGACTTATCCTAGGACAGGCTTTGTTGCAGGGAAATATTCTAACATTCGATAACACGTTACAAGGCGACGCGAATTACGGCAATAAACTGTTACCTGTTGCTATACAAGGCAGTTGCAGATCAGTGGCTTAAATACAAGTAATCTCAGGTGTCCCAGTGGATGTACCAAACGCTACCACACTCCACGAGCAAGTACCCTCTAACAGTACCGTTAAATGCTCATTTCTTGTACTTATTGGGGCTGAGTTGTGAAGGGTCTTACCATATCCTCCAGCCCACCAGAGATGCAACATACCTGCAACCAGCCTACTACACACTGCCCTGTGTAAACCAGAGGTAAGAATTCAGGCAGCAGAAATGGGATGGCAGGTTTCTGGGATGAATTCCACAACTGGCTTGTTTGGATCACTAACCTATTCAGTCATTACCCAGAGACACACCTATTCTACACACATTTTGTCCGAACTCAACGGTAAATTAACTAGATGCACCTAGACTATTTCAGCCATGGTGGACAATAAGAATAATAAATCATCAACAGAAAAACATTCAACTTAGCAATTTGACATCAAAAATATTGCTTTGAGTAAATAAGGACTAGGCAAAGGGGATATCTTATTTCTATGTTATTTTAGTGTAAAATTCATAAATAAACACAAACTTTTGCGCTATTAACACAATCAATGGTAATCTATAATTGTGTTTTGTTTCAGACAGAAGTTTTTAAAAATAAATCTTCATGGTGGACGCTTGTAAACAATGCACATTACAACTATCCATAGTGTCATACACTTTGTGGTATTTAGGTAGTTCGTTTAATCAAACAAAATTTTACATTGCAATTTGCAAACTGTGTTGACATCTGTGCTGTGACTTCAAGTAGTGAAGCTTCAGTGGCTGAGTCAGTTGAGTGGGAGGTTCACATCATGTCTGATTCACGATCGATTCTCCATAATCCCTCTTGAAAAAGTTATCATTGTTTATAGCGATTTTCATGCGTGTACTTACCTATTTGTGGTTGCAGGGGACGATTCACAGCTCCTGGCCCCGACTCTTCACTGGTCACTACCAGGTCCACTCTCTCCTTGCTCCATGAGCTTCATAATATCGTGTGTGTATTCATCTAATTATGGTTCCAGGGGTCGATTCAGCTCCTGGCCCCACCTCTTCGCTACTAGGTCTACTCTCTCCCTGCTCCATGAGCCTTATCATACCTCTTCTTAAAGCTATGTATGGATCCTGCCTCCACTACATCACTCTCCAGGTTCCACTTCATGACAACTATATGGCTGAAGAAACACTGACATCCCTGTGATTCATCTGAGTCTTCAACTTCCAGTTGTGACCCCTTGTTGCTGTGTCCCATCTCTGTAACATCCTGTCTCTGTCCACCTTGTCAATTCCTCTCAGTATTTTATATGTCATTATTATGCCCCCTCCTATTTCTAGTGTCCTCCAGTGTCGTCAGGGATGTATGTGTGTACTCACCAATACTCACCTTTATGGGGTTGCAGGGGCTCACAGCTCCTGGCCCTGCATTTTCGCTGGTCGCTCCCTGCTCCAAGATCTTCATCGTGCCTCTTCTTAAAGCTATGTATGGATCCTCCCTCCACTGCTTCACTCTCCACATTGTTCCACTTCATGACAACTCTAGGGCTGAAGAAATACTTCTTAATATCCCTATGACTAACTTCCAGTTGTGCCCCCTTGTTTTCAAGTTTCAGGTGTGTGTGTGTGTGTGTGTGTGTGTGTGTGTGTGTGTTAATGTGTTTGTGTTAATGAATGTGTCTACTCACCTATTTGCTCATCTATATATGGTTGCAGGGGTCGACCCTCAGCTCCTGGCCTCGTCTCTATGCTAGCATCTACTGGACTCACTCTTCTGCTTCGAGAGCTTTATCGTACCTCTTCTTTATGCTATGTATGGATCCTGCCTCTACCATCCCACTGTTTTGGTCGTTAGACTTCCTGACTACTCTAAGCCTGAAGAAATAATTCCTAATATTTCTGCAACTCATCAGTATTTGATCAAATTTCTTGGCATCCTTTACAAGGTGTGGAGTTCCATACTGGTTCTGCATACTCCAATACGGGTCTGACCTATGCCCTTTACAGTGTGGTGAATTTCTTTTTGCTTAAGTTTCCGAAAGCTAGTCTTAGATTTGCCTGAGGCGTATTTGCCGCAGCAGTTATTCGGTTGATGTGCACCTCAGACAGTATGCTGGGGTTCAATGCTCACCCTGACGTCCATATCTTTGAACAAAATTTGCAGCCTTTGCCTTCCCTCCCCCGAACCCGTATTCCGTCTGTGGTATTTTTTGTCCATCTCCAGTCTTCAATACTTGTTGAGATTAATTCCAGTAGCCACATCTTAGACCAGACCTGCAGCCTGTGCAGGTAAATTTGTTGTTTTCCCTGATCTTTACTTGTTTGTTTTCTTCCTGTTAAGTATTCTTTGATCCACTGTAGTTCCTTCTTTGTTATTCCTCCCTCGTGCTCCTCCTGCTTTTGCCCCAGTTTAGTGTGAGGCACTGTGCCAAAAGCCTTCTTACAGTTCAAAAAATATGCAATCTACCCCTACTAACCCTTCCTCTCTCTTCTTTCTTCCCTCTCTCCTTCTCCTCTCTCTCTCTCTCTCTCTCTCTCTCTCTCTCTCTCTCTCTCTCTCTCTCTCTCTCTCTCTCTCTCTCTCTCTCTCTCTCTCTCTCTCTCTCTCTCCTGCCTAGTGTTGTTACCTTGCCGCAAAAGTCTAGTACGTGTGTAAGATAGGATTTACCATCCTGAAGGCTTGCTGGTTGTTATGAACGTACTCCTAGGAGTACGTACTTCCTAGGAGCTCCACCACTCTTCCCCTGATAATCTTCTCCATACCCTTGAATACTTTGCATGTAAGTGGTATCGACTTTTAGTTTAATGCTGCTTGTCTGTCCCCTTCTTAAACATTTAAGACAACATTTGCTGTCTTCCGTAACTCTGACAGTCGCCCGGTATTAATTGACCAGTTGAAGATTATTGCTAGTGGTTCACATAGTGCTTCCTCTCCCATGGAGAGATATTATCGGTTCTCATTGCCTTCTAGATATCTAGCCCACACAATAGTGTCTTCACCTCTTTTCCTGGTGTAATCTACCGCTTCGGCTCCCTGATAGCCTTTCTATATTCACTGCGGATACCTCCTTAAAATTTGCTGAGCTCCTCACAGACTTCCTGATATTCCTTGCGATCTTCCCTCCTCCGTTCTTCATCTTGATTGCAAGGTCCTTTAATGTTGTTTGTTGCCTTTTAAAAGATTATGCAGAGAATTTGTACTTTTGAGATTAGGAGGAAAGAAGTTACTAAAAGTATTATCCAGAGGGCTGAGGTGGGGCTCATGAGGTGGTATGGACATTTAGAGAGCATGGAGCAAAAATAGAATGACTTGGAGGCCTTAGATAGTCAGCAAGCATGAGTGGATATGTTAGATAGGAGGCAAGTGGTATTTATGACTTGACGGAGCTGTTATAGTGTAAGGTAACATTTATGAAGGGATTCAGGAAAAACCAATGAGCGGGACTTGAGTCCTGGAGGTGGGAAGGAGTGGTGGGGATATTTGCAGTTTGAAGAAGAATCTGAAATGTAAAATCGGCATGATACTATATTTATATATATATATATATATATATATATATATATATATATATATATATATATATATATATATATATATATATATATATATATATAGTGTGTGTGTGTGGTTCTACAGAGCGGAGAACTGGGCGTTTATCACAGAGCGTTGAGCGAATATTTTTACATAAACTGTGATTTGCATTTCAAACGCGTCACATTTTCCAGTGGCGCTGTGATAACACCAGTCTCTATTTTCCCCCCACGATGATAACAACGATAACGTCGACTGCAATGATGCCATTGTTGTAGTATGTTGTTCTAGTTTCTGGCGTGATAATCACGAGAAGCTTGTCACTTCTGTGTGATTCTTGCCCTTGAAGAGCGGTGGCCTCCCCTTGATTGCTTCAAATCAGAATCACTTGCGACGAATCACATACCCATCATTCCACAGGTGTTGTAGAATCACATACCCATCATTCCACAGGTGTTGTATAACCCTTACGGTGTAAGCGGTTTTCCCAGAATACAATGTTATTTTTTTGTTGTTAAGGTTTTTACTCTGTTAGGAGATATTAAGAACGGGGGAGGGGAGGGAATATGTAAAGTAAATCATAGTTTAGCGGTATATTAATTATTAAAAGCTTTGAATCTTTTGCAATTTAAATCTGAAATGGATAGATTTGTGTAATTGTTAGTTGGACGGTTTAATAGACTAAGTGGTTTTCGATTTCACGAGGGTCATTAATACTCTATACTACGTGTGTACCGATGAAGGATAGTCTAGTACTTGAAATAAATATTAAGATAGACTCGCAGTGTATATTCACTGAGAGATACACACTTCTCGGAGGATATACACTGAATAATACACGCCTCTCGAGGGATATACTGTATCTGAGATACACGCACCTCTGAGTTTATATAAACCAAGGGATACGTAGTGTTAGAGAACACATATACTACGTTACATAATTCATGACCTCGGTGATTTCTAGATGGAATATCGCTGCGTCCAGACCAAAGTTAGTCACATACGACGTGACTGATAGATCACTCTTACACGCACATTACAACAGCATCAAGTATATATTACTAAACATTGATGTAAGTAGTCGCGTTTTTAAGGGAAAACTCTTGTAGTTTATTTAAATATTATAGAAACTCCCTTGTTTCGTACTTACAGAGGAATTGGATTTCATATTTTGATCCTTCAGAGTTACCTATAAACAGAATTATTAAAGTCTGTAGCTCGTCTTTGGAAAAAAGCAGCCATCGCCGAGCGAATTATTGGAACTTTAATGAAAAAGAGACAAATGCTGTGTAGTGCAAATTTACCATTAAATAACTGTTAGGTTAGGTAAGGTTTGTCAGGAAACAGGACAAGTGTTTCCTGACGCGGGTCTGAGTGGCGACTGCCACAACCGGAGTTTTTGGTCATGGGACCGAAAAAATTATGACCGTTCAAAATTATGGTTTGGTTTATTAATTAAATAATACTAACAAATTCATTAAAATATATTCACTGCACATTATAGTCAACGATTCTAAGTTGAAAAGAGACACTTACAATACTAGGAATTTTTATGACAACGTTTCGCCTGTGTTGGTGGTTCTTCAGTCGAATACAGAGATGAATGAGAATCCTGGAAACCTCAGAGTTAGTGCACTTTGCAAGCCTTGCAACATCCGTATGACATCTGCCATCAGTTTCATCAAGATTGATGGAGCGAACACATCATATCCAGCCTGTGGGACTGATTACCCTAAATTACTACTCATCTTCTACAGTTGTTCTCTGTATCGGACTGATGAAGCCACTGGCTGGCGAAACGATACCCAAAGATACCCAAATGATGCACAAGTGTCTCATTCATCATGTCTCCTAAACTATGTAGTATATGATAATAGTTTAAGCTATTGTTTTAAAATGAGCAAATCTATAAAGTCACTCTAGTCTACAGCTGACACCAGTACTGTGTGTCCTGAGCGAGGGGGGGGGGTAGACGAGTGGAAGACCACACCCGTCCCTCCCCCATCCCTCTAGTGTATATACTGGCTTCCTTACCTTCGCGTTTGTGTGTGATTAGTTAATGGTGCAAGTCGGGCCGAAATGTCTTCATAAGTTTGTCTCCTGAGTGTGGGTTATTTTTGTATCGTTCCAGTCACGGTATGGTGTCTTTTTATTCTTTACGTTTATTGTTATTATTATTATTATTATTGTTGTTATTATTACATTCATGGTAGATTGCTAAACCCATAAGAATCAAACAGCGCCTTAGGGAATGGGAGGCATTCAGGTCTAGTTCAAGGAAGGTGTGGATATCATCCACAGTGGAACATTATAATGTTCCACTGTGAATGGTACTCTTCAAGGAAGGTTCCCTGGCGCCACCGATAAGACTTTTGATCCAAGAAATTTAACCCACCCTTTCCTTGAACTGAACCTGAATGCCTCCCATTCCCTCAGGCGCTGTTTGATTCTTATGGGTTTAGCAATCCACCATGAGTGTCATATCACTATCAGTGAGAGTTCTGGCTCAACTCCCTACCATCATTGGCACCATTATAGGCAGCTTTTTTCTTGACCTCGGGGACTGGCATATTCCCACAACAGCAACGTAACCAAGCTCAATCGTCCGGCACAGTGGGTATAGGAGTATGGTTATAGTGTAAATGTTTGCAGACCTTTCCGATATGTCAGTGGTTGAAGCGCTCATGATCGGAGATCTCTTGGAGAAGTCCGATATAACTCCCATTACCAACACCATTGACCACCACCCTGAAGATTACATCAAGTCTCACCTCGCTGCTTCATAACCCAGTTTGTGGTTGGGCAAAGATATCAATAAGACAGAGTTATATTGCAGTGCATACACGCACTATATACATGCACTCTCCAACAACATGACTATAAATCATCGTTAGTAATTCAAGATCTTTCTGGCGACACTGACTCAGGTAGTTTTGGGAATAACAGGGTTATTTTCCCGTGGTATTGGTCATTCTAAGAAATTAGGCAAACCATGAAAATAGGAATGCCTCATCGTAATTCTCTGCGGCAGGGGGAGGGCACGGGGAGATGATGAAGTAACATTGGCATCTAGTTTAACCTGCCAATCGAGACCTGAAATAATCGCCGCTGTTGGCAATGAATATCACTTGAACTTTTTGAAAGTGAATTACTCGGTGAACGTGAGGCATGCTGCGGTAATTGCAGCGGTAGCAGCAGCGGTCGTGCCAGTTGCAACACCAGCAGCAGCAGCAGCAGCAGCGGAAGCAGAGATGAGAGTACCCGAGCCATTAGCGATGGTGGAGGTGAGAAAGAAAGCGAGTCATCACAGAGCAAAATAATGATGATGATGATAGCATTTATGATGATGACGACACCACTGTTATTAATGCTATCTTCACTAAGTAAACAAAAATAAACAAATGCAACGCTACTTGCTGCATGAGAAAAATTTAAGAACTTACTCACCTTATTACCATTATATATATATATATATATATATATATATATATATATATATATATATATATATATATATATATATATATGGTGCTATTATTTAATAAATGTATGGAAGAGGGTAAGGTACCTAGGGATTGGCAGAGAGCGTGTATTGTTCCTTTGTATAAAGGCAAAGGGGACAAAAGAGAGTGCAAAAATTATAGGGGAATAAGTCTGTTGAGTGTACCTGGTAAAGTGTATGGTAGAGTTATTATTGAAAGAATTAAGAGTAAAACAGAAAGCAGGATAGCAGATGAACAAGGGGGCTTTAGGAAAGGTAGGGGTGTGTAGACCAAGTGTTTACAGTGAAACATATAGGTGAACAGTATTTGGATAAGGGTAAAGATGTTTTTGTGGCATTTATGGATTTGGAAAAGGCGTATGATAGGGTAGATAGGGGGGCAATGTGGCAGATGTTGCAGGTGTATGGAATAGGAGGAAGGTTACTGAAAGCAGTGAAGAGTTTTTATGAGGATAGTGAGGCTCAGGTTAGAGTGTGTAGGAGGGAAGGGGACTATTTCCCAGTAAAAGTGGGCCTTAGGCAAGGATGTGTGATGTCACCGTGGTTGTTCAATATATTTATAGATGGGGTTGTAAGAGAAGTGAATGCGAGGGTCTTGGCAAGAGGTGTTGGGCTAAAAGATAAAGAAGCAAATACAAAGTGGGAGTTGTCACAGTTGCTTTTGCTGATGACACTGTGCTTTTGGGAGATTCTGAAGAGAAGCTGCAGAGGTTGGTGGATGAATTTGGTAGGGTGTGTAAAAGAAGAAAATTGAAAGTGAATATAGGAAAGAGTAAGGTGATGAGGATAACAAAAGAATAGGTGACGAAAGATTGGATATCAGATTGGAGGGAGAGAGTATGGAGGAGGTGAATGTATTCAGATATTTGGGAGTGGACATGTCGGCGGATGGGTCTATGAAGGATGAGGTGAATCATAGAATTGATAAGGGGAAAAGGGTGAGTGGAGCACTTCGGAGTCTGTGGAGACAAAGAACCTTGTCCATGGAAGTAAAGAGGGAATGTATGAGAGTATAGTTATACCAACGCTCTTATATGGGTGTGAAGCATGGGTGATGAATGTTGCAACGAGGAGAAGGCTGGAGGCAGTGGAGATGTCATGTCTGAGGTCAATGTGTGGTGTGAATATAATGCAGAGAATTCGGAGTTTGGAAATTAGGAGGAGGTGCGGGATTACCAAAACGATTGTCCAGAGAGCTGAGGAGGGGTTGTTGAGATGGTTTGGACATGTGAGAGAATGGAACGAGACAGAGTGACTTCGAGAGTGTATAAATCTGTAGTGGAGGAAGGCGGGGTAGGGGTCGGCCTAGGAAAGGTTGGAGGGAGGGGTAAAGGAAGTTTTGTGTGCGAGGGGCTTGGACTTCCAGCAAGCATGTGTGAGCGTATTTGATAGGAGTGAATGGAGGCATATGGTTTTAATACTTGACGTGCTGTTGGAGTGTGAGCAAAGTAACATTTATGAAGGGATTCAGGAAACCGGCAGGCCGGACTTGAGTTCTGGAGATGGGAAGTACAGTGCCGGCACTCTGAAGGAGGGGTGTTAATGTTGCAGTTTTATAACTGTAGTGTAAAGCACCCTTCTGGCAAGACAGTGATGGAGTGAATGATGATGAAAGTTTTTCTTTTTCGGGCCACCCTGCCTTGGTGGGAATCGGCCGATGTGTTAATAAAAAAAAAAAAAAATATTATATGGAGAAAGATCGCAGTCAACAGGGCTCGATATTGCTACTGAGACGGAGAAGATTCCCAGGGAGCGCTCTTATCCACAGCCACAAATGCCATATAAGCTGGGCAGCCTGGTTATGTAGCATTTGTGGTTGAGTGGATGAGAGTACTGCCTGAGAATATTGACCGTCTCATTAGCAGTATCGAGTCTTGCTGACTGCGATATTTCTCTGTATATACCAGCTTGTTTCTGCGTGGTGCATTGATATATATATATATATATATATATATATATATATTTTTTTTTTTTTCAACAAGTCGGCCGTCTCCCACCGAGGCAGGGTGACCCAAAGAAAGAAAATCCCCAAAAGAAAATACTTTCATCATCATTCAACACTTTCACCACACTCATACATAATCACTGTCTTTGCAGAGGAGCTCAGATACGACAGCTGAGAATTGTCCCTCCCAGCTGTCACTATCCCAGACCCCTCCTTTAAAGTGCAGGCATTGTACTTCCCATTTCCAGGACTCAAGTCCAACTAAATCAATTAACTGGTTTCCCTGAATCCCTTCACAAATGTTACCCTGCTCACACTCCAACAGATCGTCATTTCCCAAAAACATTCGTCTCCATTCACTCCTATCTAACACGCTCACACATGCTTGCTGGAAGTCCAAGCCCCCCGCCCACAAAACCTCCTTTACCCCTTCCCTCCAACCTTTTCTAGGACGACCCCTACCCCGCCTTCCTTCCCTACAGATTTATACGCTCTCCAAGTCATTCTACTTTGATCCATTCTCTCTAAATGACCAAACCACCTCAACAACCCCTTTTCAGCCCTCTGACAAATACTTTTAGTAACTCCACACCTTTTCCTAATTTCCACATTCCGAATTTTCTGCATAATATTTACACCACACATTGCCCTTAGACAGGACATCTCCACTGCCTCCAGCCTCCTCCTCGCTGCAGCATTTGCAACCCATGCTTCACACCCATATAAGAGTGTTGGTACCACTATACTTGTTATTATTATTATTATATATATATATATATATATATATATATATATATATATATATATATATAATAAAGCAGTATTTGAGGCAGAGCATCTTAAGACCCACCATACCTTCGAGGATGACTGCTCCATGCTGCCACCATGCCGCCACCATGCCGCCACCATGCTGCCACCATGGAGAGATGGTGGAGATTGGGAGCATGTTTATCTTTTCAGTGTGGAGAAGTGCTGATATTTATAACAACGCTGCCTGGGCATTTCGAAATATTATTTCTCCGATACATTTCAGCGAATCCCAGATCTATGAAATTGTTCTGCTAAATGTATTATACCCCAAACAATTTCACGTATTTGTAAGTAATGATGATTGAGCTAGTGACGCAATTGCAGCTTCCAATGTTAACAATTCTGAGAGGGTTGAAAATGCTTTGTGTGTGTTTGAACTAAAGCAGAATGCTTTATTGATGTTCCATATATGGGTGATAATATTGATGGACAAATAACGAAGAATTTGCCATTGGCATTTGTGGATAGATATTATGCGTTTTCAAGGAAAAAATATTTAATCATGATAGATCAATTGGAAAGATTCCTTTATTTTCCCGATGTCAAATATTTTCGATGAAAAATACTTTAATTTCTTTAAAATTATCTTTAGGACGACGGTAGCTCAAGTGTCTGACTTTAGTGAGACAAGGAAAGATATCTTTTATCGGTACTGTTATACACAGAGAAAGATATCTTTTATCGGTACTGTTATGCACAGAGAAAGATATCTTTTATCGGTACTGTTATGCACAGAAAAGATATCTTTTATCGGTACGTTATGAGAGAAAGATATCTTTTATCGGTACTGTTATACACAGAGAAAGATATCTTTTATCGGTACTGTTATACACAGAGAAAGATATCTTTTATCGGTACTGTTATGCACAGAGAAAGATATCTTTTATCGGTACTGTTATACACAGAGAAAGATATCTTTTATCGGTGCTGTTATGCACAGAGAAAGATATCTTTTATCGGTGCTGTTATGCACAGAGAAAGATATCTTTTATCGGTACTGTTATACACAGAGAAAGATATCTTTTATCGGTACTGTTATAGGTGATGTTCCTTCTCTTCCTGACCAATGTTCAGTCAGAGTCAGGCTGAACTAAGTTATAATACACAACAGTGTAAGTGAACCTAAAATTTATGGTGATCAGCTGCTGAATATTTACAATGCTTTCACAGTTCACAGCATTTTTTCTTTATAAAGAGCGCTCCTCCTTTGATATGCAGACTTATAAACACAAATATTTTGGTTAGGATTTCTGTAATAAACACGAATATTTTGATTAAGATTACCATAAAAATGATGGACCAGTCCAGTCGGGATCTATAATTCGATGGAGGTTATTTTGATTCTCTGGTGCCGCATGTGAGACAGAAATCATGAAGAACTTTACTTTAAGTAGGCGGCATTATTGCTGTATTAACCTCCAAGATATACGTCGTATTGTACATTTCTTCTCAGAAGGAATTCCAGTTTTTATTCGGTCTAACTCCACTTCACTCTGGGGTAAAGCTTAAGTGATATGAAAACCTTAATGCCATGATGACGTCGTGAGATGGTCTTAAATCACCTGTCACCACCTTAAAAAAAACATACCACAGGTGGGGTTCGAACCCGTGATCAGAGAGTCTCAAGCCACTAGGCCAGCTAGCTTCAATAAGATTCATCCAACTAGGTATATTTCTACACCATAGGAAGGTTAGCATAGGCACCACTGTGTCCACAAATGGCCATGCTAGCGGGAGATTCGTCTGTAAAAACTTGCATTTGTGGACACAGTGGTGCCTATGCTAACCTTTCTATGGTGTAGAAATATACCTAGTTGGATGGCTTAAGCGACGGTCTGGAGTTTTGAGACTCTGATCGCGGGTTCGAACCCCACCCGTGGTATGGTTTGTTTGCAATCATGTCATTACGATATCGTGAGTCACCACCTTAGCCTAATAAACACTTCCCTTCGTTTCCAAGAAAAATGAACTTGTAAAAAAATTAAAACTCTGAATAATAGCCATTGTATAACCCACTATGTACAATAATAGCCATTGTATAACCCACTACGTACAATAATAGTCATTGTATAACCCACTACGTACAATAATAGTCATTGTATAACCCACTACGTACAATAATAGTCATTATATAACCCACTTCGTACAATAAAATCATTTCTTATACTAAAATAAGTTTGATTACAGAAGACGAGTATCCGTCACACAGTATCCATAATTCGTATGAGTTAAGATCTACATTGAAGACTGAGACACTTGGGCAACATTCGGGATTCTTTACTGAGGAAATGTTTCGCCAAATAGTGGTTTCTTCGGTCCGGTACAGAGAAAAGTAGTAAAAAGAGGAGTTTGAGGTAATCAGTCCCTCAGACTGGAGTCGATGTGTTCAGTCCATCAATCTCAATCTTTTTCGGACTGAACAAATCGACTCCAGGCTGAAGGACTGATTACCTCAAACTCCTTTTATTACACTGTTTTTCTCTGTATTGGACTGAAGAAGCCACTGGCTGGCGAAACGTTTCCTTAATAATGATTCCCAAATGTTGCACAAGTGTCTTATTCTTCGATTTGTCGGTTTTTCTGAACCATTTACATCACAGAATCTATGACTGTAGCCAAAATGGTCCAGTGAAGAAGCAGTCTACAATACATAGTAAAAACTCGTTCTATGTCACAGCTTAGAAATCAGCCAAGAAAAATATATAGTTCAGATGATGGGGACTTCGCAGTCCGCAATTCTCTCCAAGTCTAAAGATACAAATCAGCTGAAATTCTTTGGGTATGGGGAAGAGACAAAGTGCCCCAGACACAGTGCTGGGAAATGGGAGAGAGGGAATCATTCAGGCCTGATTACTTTAATTAAGAGCCATTCATCAAAGACAAAGTAATTTTAAATAACAGTTATGAAATATGACTGCGTGCTTATTTGACTTGAATTCTGCTGGCCACCTTTTTGGCCACCCTATATCCTCTCTCTCCTCTTAAAGTTATATTTTTCTCATATCATTAACAAATAATACAAAGAATTCAGTGCTCTCTGGAAGGTCATTTGCATATATATATATTAAAGTGGTAACTGTCCTAATAATGATCCCTGGGGGACCCCACGTGACATATGTTCTCATCTCCAAACATCTGTCATTATCACATCTTTTTGTTTTCTTTGATATACCTAGATTTGTCTTTGATATACCTAGATTTGTCTTTGATATACCTAGATTTGTCTTTGATATACCTAGATTTGTCTTTGATATACCTAGATTTGTCTTTGATATACCTAGATTTGTCTTTGATGTACCTAGATCCACTGTAGACTATTTTTTTTACCTTGCACCCCTTGCTTTCTCGTCCAATTTGTGAATCATTGTCTGGTAGGGCACACTGCCAGATGCTTTCATTTATACTGACATTACATTTGCAGTTTTCCAACTGTTTGGTGATTTCCCCTTTTGTAGTGACATGGCTTCACGTAATTCTTTTGCTCATTCTTTTAGAAGTTTCATTACTTCTTCCATTGATATGTGAATTCTATTCTATTTTTGTTAGGTATTTCACCCCAGGTTTATCGTACCTGGAGATAAATGGTATAAAATACCGACACGATGGAAAAAATAGATACGAATGCTGTATATTGTGATCCTTTATTGACAACGTTTCGCCCACACAGTGGGCTTTATCAAGTCACAAACATATATGTTTCGTGACTTAATGAAACCCACGATGTGGGCGAAACGTAGTCAGTAAAGTATCCTATTATACTACATTTCTTTCTTTTTCATTGTACCATCTTTGTCTTCTCAGTAAGTGCCTCCGTTAATATTGTGATGACTTCATCACACACCTCTGTGTCGTTCTCTGAGTGTTGCTCATTCCATCGTCAGCTTCATTATTTCGTTGTATTTCAGTTCGGATCCCCGACCAGTACGCTGATAATTACAAACACACACATACACACCAGTGAAGAGGCGAGGCAGCCAGGAGCTATGAATCGACCCCTGCAACCACAATTAGGTGAGTAAACATACACACACACACACACACACACACCACAATTCGCAGCATAATTCACTTGATCTATTGTAAATTTTATTCTCAGAAATTACTTAATGAAAGATAATCCCATTTGGAGCTGCAAGATCAGTATACATTATCATAATATTTTGTTCTTATTGCATTAATTGCAGTCCGAGATAATGTATATATTTCCTTCTTCAGGTGGACCTGGAAAATTTGGGTCCCGTGCAACTGGGGCTGTTTAATTTGTGCGGAAATTCCTCTTTTTTGTTATTACGCTTTTGTTGTTACAGAAATAGAGCAATGTTCGTGTTGCACCATCTTCAGTGTTGAATTTATGAAAATTACTTCAAAACTTTGCAATTGTTGTTGCACACACAACCTTCTTTTGCAATTTATCGCAATCGTCAATCTCTCTCCAAAGAGAATTATTTCACGCAATCCTTTATTACGTCGCTTCTTACGTCGCTTCTTACGTCACTGCGTACAGTTGAGGCAGTCACTTTAAGGTTCTAGTCCAATAAGCAAGTTTTACCGACTGGATCATCACATAACTAACACCAATGCCAAGAGTAATCAATGTGTTCCTCTTGACAAAAATACCGTCATTTCTTTGACTACAGCGAGAGTTTCACCTGTCTGCTGCCTCACTTGTCTCTGCTGACATTTATTCTTAGGGACAATTTTAATGTTATTACTTTTAACATTTTCCTTGCTGCCTCATCATTTGAGAAGCCTTAATGTTGGTAAACAACTCTAGAACCAAGGAAATGGAGCTTCCCTTCCATAGATCAAACATTTTTGTCTCTCTTTTTTTTCCATTTACAAGTTCAATACTTCAGTAATAAAAAAATAATAAAATAATAATAATAATAATAATAATAATAATAATAATAATAATAATAATAATAATAATAATAATGCACTCCGATCGCTGCGCGTACCGGAAAAGGTCTTCCTGTATTCAGTCACCCAGTCCCCAGTGCCTCAATGCACGCGACTGGAATAGTGCAGAGTGCGGTATAATTTGATACCAGTTATATATTACCTTTGAAAATTTCAAGGGAATTAGAAGAGACATTCACAGGTCATCACATGGAAAGTAATTTTCAATTTTTTTAATACGAATGTTAAATTAGGACTCGCAGCCCAATTCTATATTCAAACCTTTCAAAGAGTCCGGTATCCTAAAATACACAAGTTTATGTTAATCAGATGCGACACTCAGAAATCATCGCATGAAAAGCAGTGTATCAGATGTTTTATTATTTTTTTTTTTTTTCAAAAAAGCAAACTGGGACAATCATATGTCAAAATCAATCTAAACTTTTCTCTAGGTAAGACTGACCAGCTTTTAAGAAGGTAAGTACAGTAAGAAAAACAAACAACTAATCAAAATTTACGTAAACTTGGTGTAGACAACAGACAAATTTTTAGCAACAGTCTTGAGGTCCACAGATATTATAGGTATACATAATCTATTATATGACTTTAACCAAGAAAAATTATATCAAGACAAACACTGTGACTTATTACTAATCAGAAGAGATATTCTCCATTATTTCACAAAAAAACTAATTTGATTATTAAAACTGGAACATTAAACCTTACACAACCTAACATCAGTGTGATGGTTCCTAAGAAAACACATCAACAGTAGAAGTTGGAGATGCGTTTTCCATTTATTGCGTAGAATAAAAAAATATACGCAGACAAAACCCCTGAGAAGGTTTATACATCTTATACGATGCATCAGCCATTGAAGATTAATGTCTTTCACGATTGTTATATTGTAATCAGAGGAAAGCAGAAAATCCGTAGAGGTTATATAGGACCTATGGAATATGAGGCATTCATATTCCAGTGGTACAAAAATACCGACAGGTTGATGATTAAGACACATGTGCAACAGTTGGGTAACTTTATTGTTGAAACGTATCGCCTACACAGTAGGCTTCTTCACTCAGATACAGAGGATGGATTCAAGGCCGCAGAAATAAGAAAGTATAGATAATGTCAACAGTACATCAACCTTGTAGAAATAGTTTGAGGTTGTCAGTCCCTCAGTCTGGACAAGAGTTCACCTGAACACTTCTCCAGGTTTACTGTACCTTCATGGGGTTTACTGTACCTTCCTGTGGTTTACTGTACCTTCCTGTGGTTTACTGTACCTTCATGTGGTTTACTGTACCTTCATATGGTTCGCTGGACCTTCATGTGGTTCACTGAACCTTCATATAGGTCACTGTACCTTCATGTAGTCCATTGCACCTTCATGTGGTCCCCTGTACCTTCATGTGATCAACTGTACCTTCATGTGATCCACTGTACCTTCATGTGGTCCACTGTACCTTCATGTGATCAACTGTACCTTCATGTGGTCCACTGTACCTTCATGTGGTCCACTGTACCTTCATGTGATCCACTGTACCTTCATGTGGTCCACTGTACCTTCATGTGATCCACTGTACCTTCATGTGATCCACTGTACCTTCATGTGATCCACTGTACCTTCATGTGATCCACTGTACCTTCATGTGATCCACTGTACCTTCATGTGATCCACTGTACCTTCATGTGATCCACTGTACCTTCATGTGATCCACTGTACCTTCATGTGATCCACTGTACCTTCATGTGGTCCACTGTACCTTCATGTGGTCCACTGTACCTTCATGTGGTCCACTGTACCTTCATGTGATCCACTGTACCTTCATGTGATCCACTGTACCTTCATGTGTCCACTGTACCTTCATGTGATCCACTGTACCTTCATGTGATCCACTGTACCTTCATGTATCCACTGTACCTTCATGTGATCCACTGTACCTTCATGTGGTCCACTGTACCTTCATGTGATCCACTGTACCTTCATGTGATCACTGTACCTTCATGTGATCACTGTACCTTCATGTGGTCCACTGTACCTTCATGTGATCCACTGTACCTTCATGTGATCACTGTACCTTCATGTGATCAACTGTACCTTCATGTGATCCACTGTACCTTCATGTGGTCCACTGTACCTTCATGTGGTCCACTGTACCTTCATGTGGTCCACTGTACCTTCATTTGATCCACTGTACCTTCATGTGGTCCACTGTATCTTCATGTGATCCACTGTACCTTCATGTGATCCACTGTACCTTCATGTGATCCACTTTACCTTCATGTGGTCCACTGTACCTTCATGTGATCCACCGTACCTTCATGTGATCCACCGTACCTTCATGTGGTCCACTGTACCTTCATGTGATCCTGTACCTTCATGTGATCCACTGTACCTTCATGTGATCCACTGTACCTTCATGTGATCCACTGTACCTTCAAGTGGTCCACTGTACCTTCATGTGGTCCACTGTACCTTCATGTGGTCCACTGTACCTTCATGTGATCCACTGTACCTTCATGTGATCCACTGTACCTTCATGTGATCCATGTACCTTCATGTGATCCACTGTACCTTCATGTGACCACTGTACCTTCATGTGGTCCACTGTACCTTCATGTGATCCAATGTACCTTCATGTGATCCACTGTACCTTCATGTGAGCCACTGTACCTTCATGTGATCCACTGTACCTTCATGTGATCAACTGTACCTTCATGTGATCCACTGTACCTTCATGTGGTCCACTGTACCTTCATGTGATCCACTGTACCTTAATGTGATCCACTGTACCTTCATGTGATCCACTGTACCTTCATGTGATCCACTGTACCTTCATGTGATCCACTGTACCTTCATGTGATCCACTGTACCTTCATGTGGTCCACTGTACCTTCATGTGAGCCACTGTACCTTCATGTGATCCACTGTACCTTCATGTGGTCCACTGTACCTTCATGTGATCCACTGTACCTTCATGTGGTCCACTGTACCTTCATGTGATCCACTGTACCTTAATGTGATCCACTGTACCTTCATGTGATCCACTGTACCTTCATGTGATCCACTGTACCTTCATGTGGTCCACTGTACCTTCATGTGATCCACTGTACCTTCATGTGGTTCACTGTACCTTCATGTGGTCCACTGTACCTTCATGTGGTCCACTGTACCTTCATGTGGTCCACTGTACCTTCATGTGATCCACTGTACCTTCATGTGGTCCACTGTACCTTCATGTGATCCACTGTACCTTCATGTGGTCCACTGTACCTTCATGTGGTCCACTGTACCTTTATGTGGTCCACTGAATCTTTCATCATAATTACCTCGCCTCTCATTAACTATTGTATAATTAACATTTTTTCCAGTTAAATTAGATTTTAGTCTTGTATAATTTGCCCGGGTTTAATAACCTTCATTTTGTGTGAATTGATTTTAAAGGTTGAGTCAGTGTGTGTCTACCCTGCGGCCACTCCCTGCGGCCACTCCCTGCGGCCACTCCCTGCGACCACTCCTCGCAGCAACTCCCCGCTGCCTTTCTCTCTACTGAGGCCTTTATGCTGTGACCTCACCTGCTGTGAGCTCTGATGGGTACGGCTCTCTTGCTGTGGCCTCTTGCTATGACCTCTCTTGCTTTTGCCTCTCTACTGTGGCCTCTCTTGTTGTGACCTCTCTTACTTTTGCCTCTCTGCTGTGGTCTCTCACTGTGGCCTCTCTGTGTGACCTTGCTGTGTGCCTTGCTTACTGCGGCCCTTCTGGCAGTGTCCCCCTCTTGCTGTGGTCTTTGTGACCTCTGATGCTATGCTCTCTATGTGACCCCTCTTGTTGTGGCCTCTATGTAGCTGTTTCTCTTATTGTGGCCTCACTTGCTATGACCTAGTTGGTGTGGCCTCTTGACGTGACCTGAACTGGCTTAGTCACAGATTGAACTGAGAACATATTTATATATTAATATATTAAGGGAACAACTGGAATGAGAACAGGAAACTGTCCAGTCATTTTTTTGACTTGATGATCACTCGAATTGAAATTTTGCATTCATTTTAGCTTCGAGGAAAAATTCTAAACCCAAAGGGGCCTTACAGCGCCTGGGAGAATGGAAGACAATCACGTTCGATTCGAGGAAGGAACTAATTTTTCTCAAGTCACAATTTCAATTATAATATACACTGTTCCAGACCATAAAGCTGAACACTTCTCCAGACTGAAGGACTGTATCCCCCTCAAAATCTGCCTACATGATTTTTACCTTGTCACTACTGCTGCCTCCAGTTTATTCTCCTCTATATTTAAAGCAAAATAAGTCCGTAGGCCCCGAGGGACTATTTTCAAAGTTACTTAAAAAGTGGAAGATGGAACTTAAGTTTAGTTAATATACCTATACGTGGCATGTTCTCAGACACCTTCCAGAAATGTTCCAAACATTTTCCAGATATTTTCCTCACTTTTCAATTTAAACCTGGATTTATTTATTGAACTAATATATTTTTTCGACCTTTCAGTAAGTTAAGAATATGTTAACTGTTACTGAAGCTTATAAAATACAATGTTTAAAGTATAAGACTTCTATACATACATTACTATGGCATTGTCATCAGAAAATATCATGACTTTTATTACTGTTGAGAATACGAAACATCCATAAAAATGGTGAAAAATGACATTATTTCAGAGAACGTATAAGTCAAGAATGCATAATTGTGTTGCTGCTGTCTAGTAAAAATCTTTTAAGGCAGTTTAATTTATGGTTAAATAATTTCTAACAATAAGGTAACAGCAGCAGGCACAAACAAACAAAAAATAAGAAAAACAATGATAGAAAGAGTGTGGTGGTCAGGTTGCATCATCAATCACTACAGAGAGTTGGGTCAGCTGTTCAAGTCTGTCACCACTACACACTATACAAAGTTATTACCATTACTCAATATACAAAACTATCACCTCTACACATTATACGAACTATCACCACTACTCACACAAAACTATTACCACTACACATTATACGAACTATCACCACTACTTACTATACAAGACTATCATCACTACACATACAAAACTATCATCACTACACATTATATGAACTATCACCACTACTCACTATACAAGACTATCACCACTACACATACAACACTATCACCACTACATATACGAACTATCACCACTACATATTATACGAAATATCACCACTACTCATATCACTACTCATTATACAAAACTATCACTACTATATAAAGTTTTACCACTACACACTACAAAATTATTACCACTACTCATTATACAAAACTATCACCACTATACACTACACAAAACTATCACCACTAACCATACTAATCTACCACATCCTCACTATATAAAACTACCACCATCTCACCTCACTATACAAAACTGTCACCACCTCACTATATAAAACTACCACCATCTCACTTCACTATATAAAACTACCACCACCTCGCTATAAAAAAAATGCCTCCACCTCCTTTTAAAAAACTACCCACACCTCTACAAAACTTCCACCACCCTCGTCAAAACATCCACCACCTTCGTCAAAACATCCACCACCCTCTTCAAAACATCCACCACCCTCTACAAATCTGTTATCACTATATTATTCAAAAACATTACTATTCAATAGACATTACCAACACAATATACCTTATTCTTCGATGTTGAAGATTTTTTCTCTCTGAAGATTTAATGTCTTGGAGAAGTAAGATGTGGTCCCAAAAAGACGTTGGAGAGCCTTTCCTGAGAGAAGATGAGTACCATCGATATCTGCGCACCGTCAGATGTATGTACCAAGAAGATGTGGAGAAAATACTACACCGGACACCTCGTCCCTTGGGACGTTATTGCAAGTTTGTCATTAACGATGGCATCCTGAGAGAACCTCCTCTGGCCCGTGGGCAAGGCTTCTACATGGTAGTGGAGTCAATTCAAAATTTTAGTGCTCACTGCGTATCAGTGTTCCGCTGCTGGGATGGTCAATATTTGTACTTCGACTCCACACCTCGATCTCCTAACTGCTACTTCTTAGAATATTTAGCTCTTCACGGCATCCCATAGTACCAGGTGACTAACGTGACAGCTGTGACACAGAAGCCCAACTTTATGACATGCGCCTTCCATGCCTTTACCTTCCTGGACTATGCCACTACCTGTCCCATCATAGATTCTCAACACCTTATCAGCGAGTATGTCCACCAGTTGGGCTACAACTCAGACTGGGCCGCAGTAAACCACGTCATGGAAATGCTCACAGAATTCCCACATACAATGTGTTGGAATACTGGTTACGAGGAGCTCAGCGTACTGCCACCAGTGGACGACTCTTCGTCTAGCACAAGATACAAACCCCGGCGTCGCAAGCGTAATAAATATTACTGGAAGAAACCAACGAAGGGATACAAACGACACTTCAACGTGAGAAAAGCATCTTCTCACAAGGCTTAATACTACTGAATCCTTTATCAGAAAAACGTACAGTGAGTGGGGATTGATAAGTATTTATAAAGACACTTATTTAAGTTCAACACATTAATTAGAGGAAATGAATATTTATAAAGACACTTATTTAAGTTCAAGACATTAATTAGAGGAAATGAGTATTTATAAAGGCACTTATTTAAGTTCAAGACATTATTTAGAGGAAAATTTTCTCCAGTGACTTCTTCATTCCTAATAGAGATAACTAAGAACAAATATATATAGTGGCAGTAGTGAGGTGGCTGCGACAGGGTAGTAGTAGCAGCAGTAAGTAGCAGCAGTAACTAACAGTAGTAGTAGTGCAGCAGTAAGTAGCAGCAGTATTAGTAGTATAGCTGTGGTGAGATAGGATGGGATGGGGTTGAGAACACCAGTCTACTTTGTGTTGACAGGTCTTAACCGGAAAGTCTACCGTGTGGGCGAAACGTTTCAACCGATAATAAAGATACTGAACCGTGGCACATGTGTCTTGCTCATCACAGTTAATTTGCCTTTAAATGATAATTCATGACCACGTGACATCATAATTCTGGCTCATGCATTTATATAATCTTCTTTGATGACAGCAATAACTGTAAACCATTAAGAATAATCGGTAGGCATTTAGTAAAGTTTGTTATTACCCTTTTAATTGGCTTAACTTTCCATTCCCTTATATAATAATATTAATATTACTAGTAATCAGGCTGTCAGCTAAATGATGTTAGGATTAATAATAATTGTGGCTGATTATTTATTTTTTATACATAATCGTTATGATTATTAATTATAACCAACATTTATCATTCCTTCATTCGCGAGATAATTAGGTGATAAACAGGGAAGTAAATCTATAGATAACACTGGTCTTTATTTGGAATGTTTTTAATTTTTATTTTTATTCATGTTACGATCTTACATATTCGTGGGCTGCTGATTGTAATTATCTAAACCATTTTGCTCTATCACGTAAGGTTTATGAATAAAATACAAATTAATGACAATAAAAAAAATGTGAATTTTAATAAATTGTTGCTTTATTAAAATTAGGCAAGTACTCATGGAAAAGCACATTCTGTTAGTTTTAAGAACATATGAATTCCTGAGTCCTGTAGTCCCCACAATTGTTGGGAAAATAGTCAAGATGTGAGTGCAAAAAGTGCATCTTCACACTCATTCTAGACCCAAGTTGTTGGAAACTTGAAATCAGGTCTTGGATCATTTTTTTTCATATTCGGGGGAGCTCCTGTTTCCCAGGAAGTTGTGGACAATCTGCTGGAATGAAAACCAGGCATTCACCTCGACACCTGCTAATGCTTCATCAAAATGCTTGTCCTTCATCAATTCCCGAATCTGAGGGTTAACAATGATTCCTGCCTTTAGCTTGTCTTCACTTATACGAGGAAACTTTGACTTCAGGTACTTGAAAGCAGTTACATTCTTGTTCAAGGCCTTCACAAAATTTTTCAAAGCCCTAATTTGATGTGGAGTGGTGGCAGCAGAATTTTCTTGGGGTCAACTAGTGGCACAGTTTTCACGTTGTGATTTCCGGGTAAGAAGCTGGTTCTTGGTGGCCAGTCTTTTTGTTCATAGTGCTGGCTGTCTGCCCTACTATCCCAAAGACACAGAAAACAGGGATACTTGATGTATCCGCCTTGAAGACCTAGTAGGAGAGCAACAACTTTTAAATCATCACAAATGAGAAAATTGTTATTCTGGTACTTGATTGCAGATATTAGTGTCTTCATATTTGCGTAAGTATCTGACATTTGGACACTATTAGATTTAACATTTAAGTCAATATAAGGTAAGCATTTTAATTGGTAATATACCACTTTCAAATTTACTTATACGAAAAGAGAAAATTAACGTTTCCGTATAACTCGACAAGCTGATGTGATAGAAATGAATAAAAAACACAATGAATCACTATTTTCCAAATATATACTGAAAAAAATACCATAGAGTCAATAAAAAAAATCATGCAGACCAATGTCATTCCCCTTTCCTGTCATTCTTAGTATTAGGTGAGTTATTTTATTTGATCTTTCTTGCCCCTTATCTGTCCAGACTTTCTTTCGTGAGATATTCGTTGGTTATGACCAGACTGTATTCATTCTGCATTCATGACACTGAGTAATTATTACATTCCTAAACAGTATTGACACCACCACCGCAACCACTACTGCCACTACCACCTACAACACTACTACCACTATTGCCACTACTATCACCTCCACCACCACGACTGCCATCACTACCACCTCTACCGCTATTAAAACTACTGCCACCTACAACACTACTGCCACCTCCACCACAACTTCCACTACTGCCACCTCCATCACTACTGCCACCTCCACCACTACTGCCTCTATTGCCACCACGACTACTGCCACCTCCACTACTACTGCCACCTCTACCACTACTTCCACTACTGCCAACTCCACCACTACTATCTCTATTGCCACCACGACTGCTGCCAGTCCACCACTACTGCCACCTCCACTACTATTACCACTACTGCAACCTCCACCACTACTGCAACTTCCACCAATTCTGCTTCTACTGCCACCTCTACCAATACTACCACTACTGCCACTACTGCCACTACTGTCATCTCCACCACTACTACTACTACAGCCACCTCCACCACTACTGCCACCTCCACCACCACAGCCACTTCTGCCACCTCCACCACTACTTCCACATCCACCACTACTTCCACCTCCACCACTACACTGCCACTACTGCCACCTCCACCACTACACTGCCACTACTGCAACCTCCACCACTACTGCCATCTCCTCCACTACTAATACTACTGCCACCTCCACCACTACTGCCACCTTCACCACTACTACCACCTCCACCACTACTGCCACCTCCACCACTACTGACACCTCCTCCACTACTGCCATCTCCTCCACTACTAAAACTACTGCCACCTCCACCATTACTGCCACCTCCACCACTACTACCACCTCCACTACTGCCACCTCCACCACTACTACCACCTCCACTACTGCCACCTCCACCACTACTGCCACCTTCACCATTACTGCCACTACTGTCACCTCCACTACTACTGCCACTGCTGCCACCTCCACCACTACTGCCACCTCCACCACTACTACAACTAGTAGTGGTGGCAGTAGTGGTGGAGGTAACGGTAGTAGCAGTAATGGTGGAGGTGGCAGTAGTAGCAGCACTAAGACTACCACTACTGCCCCTTCCACCACTACTGCCACCTCCACCACTACTACACTACTACTGTTATTACTGCCACCTCCACCACTACTACTGTTACTACTACCACCTCCAATACTACTGCCACCTCCACCACTACTGCCACCTCCAATACTACTGCCACCTCCACCACATCTGCTACTACTGCCACCTCCACCACTTCTGCTACTACTGCCACCTCCACCACTTCTGCTACTACTTGTTGTTGTTGTTGTAGGTTCGCCGGTACATCCGGCAGGGTCTTCTCCAAATAGCGACCCAGCATTGGCCTCCTGGGTAGAGGGTATCGGTCATCTTCTTTCTTCTTGGGCCCCCCCTGATGGGGAGTGACTTCTGGCGTCGCATCTTCATCATCATGCGTCCTCTTGGGTCTTCATCAGCAGAATCTTGGGACTTCGGACTGTTGTAGTCCCAGCAGACGTGTCTTGACATGGGTGGAAGCTAGGCATCAGGCTGTGCTACTACTACTGCCACCTCCACCACACTGCCACTTCTGCCACCTCCACCACTACTTCCACCTCCACCACTACTGCCACCTCTACCACTACTGCCACCTCCACCACTACTACCACTACTGCCACCTCCACCACTACTGCCACCTCCACCACTACTACCATCTCCTCCACTACTAAAACTACTGCCACCTCCCACACTACTACCACTACTGCCACCTCCACCACTACTATACTACTGCCACCTCCACCACTACTACCACCTCCACTACTGCCACCTCCACCACTACTACCACCTCCACTACTGCCACCTCCACCACTACTGCCACCTCCACCACTACTGCCACCTCTACTACTGCCACCTCCACCACTACTGCCACCTTCACCACTATTGTCACCTCCACCACTACCACTACTGCCACCTCCACTACTACTGCCACCTCCACCACTACTGCCACTACTGCCACCTCCACCACTACTACCACCACCCCCACCACTACTGCCACCAACACTACCGCCTCTACCACAACCACCTCCACCACCACACCCACTACTACTCATCCCCATCACTACTACCTCCACCACCACCCCATCCACTACCAATCATCACCATCATTGCTATCTCCACCACCAGTGTCACCACCCCTACTCATCCCCCACCGCCACTACTACTTACACCACAACCACCTGAGCCACTAACAACAACACCACTGCCACCACTACAGAACCGCAACCAATACCAATTATCACCACCACCACCAGTGTTACCACCACTACCACCTTTAACAGCACTACCACCAACAAACATAAACAAACCGAGACATTCAAAGACATACAAACAGAACAATATACTCCTCGAATTTAGGAATATTTTTAACATAGTTAAACTACAGCATATATCCTATAAGAAAAATATAATCGTGCCAGGACGGCTTAGTTTATTAAATAATTATTATTTTGATAATTATGCAACACGACACTAAAGATACGTGTAAAAATTATTAATTTTGTATCAAAAGAACCTTAGGAAACTTACCTAACCTTATTATAACAAGCGCAATTTAATTTAGCCTAATCCAACCATATTTTAGATAAGTTTACAGCAATTTATACGTTTAAAGATATAATTTTTCATTTATGTTAATGTAAAAAAATTTAATTTTGTACCAAGAGAAACTTTGAAAACCTACCTAACCTTATTACAACAAGCGCAATTTAATTTAGCCTAACCCAATTAAATATATTTTAGATACGTTAACAATAATTTAATAATAAACAAACACAATGAAATATATTTTTTTCGTTATGTTCAGAATGATTTTTGCGAAATTATTGCATACACAAATTTTCACTTGTCTTATATGGCAAGATGACGTTGCTATTTAAGCCAAAATTGCAAGTTTTACCTAATCGGCGACATATATATATATATATATATATATATATATATATATATATATATATATATATATATATATATGTCGTGCCGAATAGGTAAAACTTGAGATTTTGGCAGCGTTGCGTAGGAATGAAAATACATAAGGTAATAAAGAGGAATAAACATATTTTAAGGATAATTTATGAAATAAATGACGTCGAAATAGAGAGAGAATTAAAGATCTCATTGCGACAATCGAGCGAAGTTTTGATTCTAGAAACTGGAAAAAGGTAAGGAAGAACGTAAAGTGGGAAGAAGTTAAATGGAATAAAGACATCCAGATGTTGCACAAGTGTCTCATTTATCGAATATCCGGGAAAATTATATACAGCAGTGGCTGGAATAATGTGGGAGAAGAACTATCGTACCAGACCAACAGCACGTGACGAGATGCTATAAGAATGGCCTTTATTTCCGCACCTACAAAAATTTTAATTACACTCTGCCCCTTCCTCTCTCTCTCTCTCTCTCTCTCTCTCTCTCTCTCTCTCTCTCTCTCTCTCTCTCTCTCTCTCTCTCTCTCTCTCTCTCTTCCCTATCCTTTCCCAAAACCTCTTTACATCTCCCTCCCTCCGTCCCTCCCTCCGTCCCTCCCTCCGTCCCTCCCTCCGTCCCTCCCTCCGTCCCTCCCTCCTTCCTCTGGCTGCTTGCAACAGATAACGTTATATAAGTTCCCTATAAAGCGAAGCAGATCAGGCGGGGATAAATAAACTCTAGCTAAACTTGAAATTGATATTTGTTGATTCTCTCTCTCTCTCTCTCTCTCTCTCTCTCTCTCTCTCTCTCTCTCTCTCTCTCTCTCTCTCTCTCTCTCTCTCTCTCTCTCTCTCTCTCTCAACGCACACGAGCATATAGACAGACACACATATACATATGCAAAATTAACCACACTGAAAAAATAGTGAAATTCCAAACGCTTCCGTGATTGCTCACATTCCTTGATTATGTGAGAAATAACGAAAGCGCTTGGTATTTCAATATTTTTTGACTGTGGTTATTTTCCATATTGTGATATATATATATATATATATATTATATATATATATATATATATATATATATATATATATATATATATATATATATATATATATATATATATATATATATATAAGGGTAAAGAGGTTTTTGTGGCATTTATGGATTTGGAAAAGGCGTATGATAGGGTGGATAGGGGGGCAATGTGGCAGATGTTGCAGGTGTATGGAATAGGAGGTAGGTTACTGAAAGCAGTGAATAGTTTTTATGAGGATAGTGAGGCTCAAGTTAGAGTGTGTAGGAGGGAGGGGACTATTTCCCAGTAAAAGTGGGCCTTAGACAAGGATGTGTGATGTCACCAGTGGTTGTTCTCTATATTTATAGATGGGGTTGTAAGAGAAGTGAATGCGAGGGTCTTGGCAAGAGGTGTGCGGTTAAAAGATAAAGAATCAAATACAAAGTGGGAGTTGTCACAGTTGCTTTTAGCTGATGACACTGTGCTTTTGGGAGATTCTGAAAGAAGTTGCAGAGGTTGGTGGATGAATTTGGTAGGTGTGTAAAGAAGAAAATTGAAAGTGAATATAGGAAAGAGTAAGGTGATGAGGATAACAAAAAGATTAGGTGACGAAAGATTGGATATCAGATTGGAGGGAGAGAGTATGGAAGAGGTGAATGTATTCAGATATTTGGGAGTGGACATGTCAGCAGATGGGTCTATGAAGGATGAGGTGAATCATAGAATTGATGAGGGGAAAAGGGTGAGTGGAGCACTTCGGAGTCTGTGGAGACAAAGAACTTTGTCCATGGAAGTAAAGAGGGAATGTATGAGAGTATAGTTATACCAACGCTCTTATATGGGTGTGAAGCATGGGTGATGAATGTTGCAACTAGGAGAAGGCTGGAGGCAGTGGAGATGTCATGTCTGACGTCAATGTGTGGTGTGAATATAATGCAGAGAATTTGGAGTTTGGAAATTAGGAGGAGGTGCGGGATTACCAAAACTATTATCCAGAGAGCTGAGGAGGGGTTGTTGAGGTGGTTCGGACATGTAGAGAGAATGGAAGGAGACAGAATGACTTTGAAAGTGTATAAATCTGTAGTGGAGGGAAGGCGGGGTAGGGGTCGGTCTAGGAAAGGTTGGAGGGGGGGAGGTAAATGAGGTTTTGTGTGCGAGGGGCTTGGACTTCCAGCAAGCATGTGTGAGCGTAATTAATAGGAATGAATGGAGACAAATGGTTTTTGGTACTTGACGTGCTGTTGGAGTGTGAGCAAAGTAACATTTATGAAGGGATTCAGGGAAACCGGCAGGCCAGACTTGAGTCCTGGAGATGGGATGTACTGTGTCTGCACCCTGAAGGAGGTGCAAGACAGTGATGGAGTGAATGATGATGAAAGTTTTTCTTTTTCGGGACACCCTGCCTTTATTTTTTAACTCCACATCTCTTGCCAACACCTCATGCTATCTGCAAACTGTGTCGCCTACACCACCAGACCCCATATGGGGTGGGGTGTGAGGGGACCGGTGTGAGGTTGTCATTCCGCTGGGCCTTTCCCCCTCACTCATATATTGGATGGTGCCACCGCGCTACCATACTCTGAAAAACTTACCCTGTTTCTCCTGTTGCTGCCCTTGCAACATTGCACAGCTTCTGATGACGCACTGAGAAGTGTGAAAGTATTCCACCCCCCCGTGGCTTCTCTTGCATTGTTAAGATCGCCTGTCTGCGATTGTTTTGCGCATACGTGTGTATATATATATATATATATATATATATATATATATATATATATATATATATTATGAATAAACGGAAGGGTGGATGAGGGTCTTGAACCACGGTCCGCAAATTATCAGTCTGACGCCTTAACACGGTTCGAGCCCCCCACGTCCACCCTTGTGTTTGCTCATCTATAGTTGTTTATTACAACTTAATTTTAATACAAAAACAGCAAGGCTGAGCGTCACTAAAGAAGTCTCCCAAAGCTCACAATCTCAGGATCCACTGTAGCTAGTGTGGAGCTTACCAAAGCTCGTTCCCAAGATCCACACTGTGGCTTTTTTGGAGCTCACCAAAGCTCACAGTTGCAGGATCCTCACTGTGGATGGTTTGGAGCTCACCGAAGCTCACAGTTGCAGGATCCTCACTGTGTATGGTTTAAATCAAGAGCAGAACCTTAACACCTGCACAATCATGAGGAAAGAGAATTGCTGTGTTTGGCCGAGACCAAGAGCTGGAGTTTAGCACCCAACACAACCACAACTATCAGAAGAGAAGAACTTGCTGTGTTTAGCCGAGACCAAGAGCTTGTGTTTAACACCTAAATAATACTGAGGAAAACACACATGTACTGTGTTTGACAGGTTAACTTGATTAAATAGCAACGTGTATTATGAAGATTGTGTTGATGTTGATTACTTGAACATTGTATTGATGATTTGTGGTGAGGTCATGTGATGTGTTTGTACTCACCTATTTACACTCACTTATTTGTGGTTTCAGGGGTCGATCCGCAGCTCCTGGCCCAGCCTGTTCAATGGTCGTTACTAGGTCCACTCTCTCCCTGCTCCAAGAGTTTTATCATACCTCTTCTTTAAAGGTATGTATGGATCCTACCTCCACTGTATCACCCTCCAGATTGTTCCACTTCCTGACAACTCTATGACTGAAGAAATACTTCCTAACATCCCTGTGACTCGTCTGAGTTTTCAACTTCCAGCTGTGACCCCTTGTTGCTGTGTCCATCTCTGAAATATTATGTTCCTATCCTCCAATTACTCTCAGTATTTATTATGTTATCATGTCTGCCCTATCCCTCCTGTCCTCCAGTGTCGTCAGGTTCATTTCCTTAACCTCCCTCGTATAACATACCCTTTAGCTCCGGGACTAGTCTTGTTGCAATTGTTTTCACTTTCTCTAATTTCTTAACATTTTTTTTTTCACCTATTTATGCTTTCCTTCTTTAAATTTTCGGAAGTAAACTCTAGCTCTTAGTTCACTTCTCAATTTTCTAGTATATAGCATAAAATAGACCGGTCATATGTTTTAAATATTTATGGAATCCGCTTCTAATATGTCGTTTATTCAAGTTATTATTATTCTTAAGCTCTCGCATATTGGCTTAATCATGGGTGATCATTTTCTCCATTCCCTCTTGTTCTTGTTTCTTTCCTCGTGATCAACCTATCATTGTCTACCCAAACTATGATCTCTAGCATTTTGTATGGTGTGATTTTTGTACTCCAGCTGTTTTCCACTAAGAAATGGTGACCCAAAGAAAGACCCTTTTCCTTCATTCAGTCAAAAGTTGTCATGCCAGAAGCAGACCTCACAATTCAAATGACTCTCTGCATTCAACATCCAGTCCAAACATTCTTCAGAATACTAACACTACTTACCGGGTGAAATCACTGATCTAGAGAAAGTACAGAGAATCTCCACTGCGCGTATTAGTTTAGTCAAGAAACTTAATTACTGAGACGTTTGAAGTCCCTTGATCTGTATTCCCTGGAATACTGGCGAGAAAGATACATCATAATCTGTACCTAGAAAATCCTAGAGGGACTGATCTCAAATCTGCACATAGAAATCACACCCTACTTCAATTCCGTCTAACCGGTTTCCCTGTTTCTCTATGTAAATGCTATCTTGCTCACACTTCAGCAGCACGTCAAATCCCACTCATTACAACTTACCATTCTCTCATGTTCTTGCTAAATGGTCAAACCCCCTCCACTCATAACCCTCTTCACTTCCTCCACAACCCTTCCTTGGACGACTCCTAACATTCCTTCCGTCCACCACAGATTTATACACCCTCTTCGTCAACCTACTCGGCTCCAATATATCTACAGTAAATGGCTAACCCAACTCATAACTTCCTTCGCTCTCTGAATTATACCTTTCATACCTCTGTTCCGTCTTGTAATATCTACGATCTTTGTTCTCTGGATAATATTTACACTACACTTTTATCTGAAGTACATCATATCCACTGCTTCCAGTGGATTTGGACATATCTACTTCCTCCAGTGGAGTTGGACATCATATCACTGCCTCTAATGGTGTTGGACATCATATCACTGCCTCCAGTGAAGTTGAACACCACATCCACTGCCTCCAGTGGAGTTGGATATCATCTACTGCCTCAAGTGGAGTCGGACATGATTCTGTCGTGATAACTCCTCCTTTATTTCCACATTCATTTTCATTTTTTTACCTAACAGCTCATTTCCCTCCTTCGTACCAGCTAGAATTTCAGCTAGTATTTTACTAGGTAATTGCTCCATAAAGGTGATGCAAACTCAAATAAGGGGCAGTGCGTCTGAAGGAGTGTTCACTAGGCCACCAGGCTCTTGACTTCCATTCTTAAGTCTTTGCTGTTTTGAATGTGTTTTAACGGACGAGACCAGGAGTATTAGACAGTACTTGGTCTTTTTCTTTACTGTTTTTGTTATTTTATTATCCCACAAACTGTAATTTATTTTTGGTCTCCTTTTCCCCGTCTGCAGCTTCATAACTTTGCTCTTGCGAAGGATAACCTCCAGTAACAAGGTATTTGGCCACTCTGAAAGTCTGCCCAAGTCCTCCTTCAACCTACTTCTAGGTATTTCGATTTGCATTACCTTCATTATTTTGACATCATCGTACGAATTTTGCCATGTGTGTGTGTGTGTGTGTGTGTGTGTGTGAGAGAGAGAGAGAGAGAGAGAGAGAGAGAGAGAGAGAGAGAGAGGAGAGAGAGAGAGAGAGATAAAAACTCCTCCTTCAGTCAAACATAATCATCGTCAGTAGTATTTTATCAACACTCACCACGACTCAGGACCAACCCAGAGATCATAAAATAACCCACTTATAACCTTCAGCATAAAATCTCGCTCTAACCAAACCTAGCCTGGAAAAGCACAATAAATCAAACAAATGTTCAGCCCATCTTTTATCAAAAGAGAGAACTTATAAATAATACCCGGAGGAACTCGGTACGTTCTGAGAGAAAACGCTTTAAGATCAGTCGCTTAATGAATCCACAGCTGCTTGTATATTCCTAAGAAAACAAATATACTCTTCTCTGTATGACGAGGGAACAAAACCAACTTTCTTGAATAAACTTAAAAATAAGAAAAAAAGAACTTTCTTCCCTTAGGGCGTGAGGGAATTTCTTCTTGGTGTCTCCTCCACGAGGCGACTAACAAAGATCTGCATTCAGCATTAACTGCAGGAAAATTTTCTCCCCATTGTTATGGTAATTCCTGCCATGGGAAGTGACGTCAGAAAAGTGCTCTTGATGAAACATTCTTCTTGACTGCGAGAGTCACAGGTGTTGACACCTGTGTGTTGGCACCTGTGTGTTGACAGCTGTGTGTTGACACCAGTGTGTTGACACCAGTGTGTTGACACCAGTGTGTTGACACCAGTGTGTTGACACCAGTGTGTTGACACCAGTGTGTTGACACCAGTGTGTTGACACCAGTGTGTTGACACCAGTGTGTTGACACCAGTGTGTTGACACCAGTGTGTTGACACCAGTGTGTTGACACCTGTGTTGACACCTGTGTTGACACCAGTATGTTGACATCAGTGTGTTGACACCTGTGTTGACATCTGTGTTGACACCAGTGTGTTGGGACCTGTGTTGCACCAGTGTGTTGACACCAGTGTGTTGACACCTGTGTTAACATCTGTGTTGACACCAGTGTGTTGACAATTGTGTGTTGACACCTGTGTTCATTGTGTTGACACTGTTGACACCTGTGTGTTGACATCTGTGTGTTGACACCTGTGTGTTGACATCTGTGTGTTGACACCAGTGTGCTGACACTAGTGTATTGACACCAGTGTGCTGACACCAATGTGATGACACCAGTGTTTTGACACCTGTGTGTTGATACCAGTGTATTGACACCAATGTGTTGACACCACTGTGTGATGACACTGTGATGACACCAGTGTGTTGACACCTGTGTGATGACACCAGTGTGTTGACACATGTACTCACCTCACCTAACCTGTGTGTTGAGAGATGTATGTTGACATCAGTGTGTTGACACTAGAGTTGACACCAATGTGTTGACACCAGTATGTTGACACCAGTGTGTTGACACAAGTGTGTTGACACCTGTGTGTTGACACCTGTGTTGACATCTGTGTTGACACTTGTGTTGATACCAGTGTGTTGACAATTGTGTGTTGACACTTGTGTTGACACCATTGTGTTGACACCTGTGTGTTGACATCTGTGTGTTGACACTGTTGACACCTGTGTGTCGACATCTGTGTGTTGACACCAGTGTGTTGACACCAGTGTGCTGACACCAGTGTGTTGACACCAATGTGTTGACACCAGTGTGCTGACACCAATGTGATGACACCAGTGTGTTGACACCTGTGTGTTGATACCAGTGTGTTGACACCAATGTGTTGACACCACTGTGTTGACACCAGTGTGATGACACCAGTGTGCTGACACCAATGTGATGACACCAGTGTGTTGACACCTGTGTGTTGATACCAGTGTGTTGACACCAATGTGTTGACACCACTGTGTTGACACCAGTGTGATGACACCAGTGTGTTGACACCTGTGTGTGTGTTGACACCTGTGTTTGTGTTGACACCAATGTGTTGACACCAGTGTGCCGACACCAATGTGTTGACACCAGTGTGCTGACACCAATGTGATGACACCAGTGTGTTGACACCTGTGTGTTGATACCAGTGTGTTGACACCAATGTGTTGACACCACTGTGTTGACACCTGTGTGATGACACCAGTTTGTTGACTCATGTACTCACCTCACCTAACCTGTGTGTTGAGAGATGTATGTTGACATCAGTGTGTTGACACTCGAGTTGACACCAGTGTGTTGACACAAGTGTGTTGACACCTGAGCATTGTGTTGACATCTGCTCTGACACCAGAATGTTGTGTTGACACGTGTGTTGTACTGACACACACATGTGCTGACACCTGTATGTTAATACCTTTGCGTTGTGAAGATTAAGACATATATGCAACATAAAGATTCTCAGCTGTTGCACATGTGCTTAATCTTCGACCTATCCGTATTTTATACCATTTCTAACAACACCTTTGCATAGTCATTGACATTCGTGCTCATCAGCTGCTTCCTAGTATATGTAAAGTCACCAGGGAGTTCCTCTAATATAAATTTTACCAAGACCAGTCAAGTCAGCTATTCATGCTGACAGTTTCTTCACTAATATAGACCTAATGCCATACCTTCATAAGTACAAATGCAGATATATCGATGCAACAAGGGGAAAACTGAATTAGTAATCCATCCTTACGGAACACCGGAGATTTAAGCTCAAGGTGACGTGAAAATCAGAATAATTGTCCTGATGAAGTCTTGGCCATTAAGTAAGGAATTAACAAGGTAGTTACCCTATTTTCCCATGCTGGCACTGAACCCGCCAATAAATGCCAGAGGTATGATAACACTACCAAGAAGATGTAGGTCTCCTGCCCCAAAGTCACAAGTAATATGCTCACTTATCTCTACAAGGTTCCTACGAAGTATGTGAGGAACCCAACACGGGATTCAGGGGGTATTTTCAGTAGAGACAGACAGGCTTCCATCAAACCGGAGTTGGTGGACACACTACACACAACCTAGGAGGAGGTGAGGGGACTGGTATACTAACTAGAGCTATGTTCTTGGCCTCTGTATCAGCAGCTGCTGGCTCGTGTGCAAAAGGGCTAGCAAGGTCCTCAAGGATAAGCCAAAGTCAATCAATGAGTTCGGTGTAGAGAAGCGTAGCTACAAGAACACAAGACTAGTTTCATATGAGCCTGAGTAACTGCCTATCACTCAGCCAAAGAAGAAGGAACAAAAGCCTTTGTTATCTCAAGATTATGTGAGGTACAACATGTCAGTGTTCCACTGTCCCAAATTATTGAAGATAACACTTGTAAAGATCAGTGTAACATAATTGTAACACTACTGTAATACTGATATAACACTACTGTAGCAGAACTCGCAACTGGTGTAATTCTCCTGGAACAACTTCTGAAACACTACTAGAACTACCGAATCAATGGAACAATATTGAAAAACTATTGGAACAATACTGAAAAATTATTCGAACAATACTGAAAAATTATTGGAAAAATACTGAAACACTGCTGGAACAATGATGAAACACTACTGGAACAATACTGAAACAGTACTAAACCAATTCTGGCACACTACTGAAGCACTATAGGAACAGTTCTGGAACACTGCTGGAACAATACTGGAACAATGCTGGAAGTTCTGAAAATACTGTGACAATACTGAAACACTACTCGAACAATACTGGAACATTACTGGAACAGTTGTGGAACACTGCTGAAACAATAGTGAGTCAAGACGGGTAGTCCTCGTAGACACAGGACGGAAGTGTTGCGGAAGCTCACAATTTTCAGTCACGTCTGGTCGATGAAGTATTGTTGTTGGAGAAAGAAGCATTATTGGTGGAGGCTGAGTCTCTGTTGGCGAATACAGGGATGTTGTTGAGAGATAATGTACAGTGTGTGTGCCTGTGTATGTATATATATATATATATATATATATATATATATATATATATATATATATATATATATATATATATATATATAACAAAAGGGGTAAAGCAGCTGGGATTGATGTGATAAAGATAGAAATGTTAAAAGCTGGTGGGGATATAGTTTTGGAGTGGTTGGTGTTTTTATTTAATAAATGTATGGAAGAGGGTAAGGTACCTAGGGACTGGCAGAGAGTATGCATAGTTCCTTTGTATAAAGGCAAAGCGGACAAAAGAGAGTGCAAAAATTATAGGGAAATGGGTCTGTTAAGTATACCTGTAGACAGCCTGTACTGTCTGCATAGACAGCCTATGCTGTCTGCCCAGTTGAATTTATAATTTGCGGGGCCATAGGCCTGACATCTGGTGGCATAGGCTGGGCACCTGAGTCTGCCCCACCATGTTCCTTTCTCACTTCTCGTCCAGGCATCCTAGAGTCAACAAGGCCTACTCCTCTCTCCCTCGCTGGGCATGGCCCTCTCGGGCCATGGGCACAAACACACTGTCTTTGTACCCTCACGTTATTGCCAATAAAGTAGGAAGCCTCCTTATCATTCATTCCCGCTACCAAGAACGACCCAATTAACCTATCATTATATACCTTGTAAAATGTATGGTAGAGTTATTATTGAAAGAATTATGAGTAAGACGAGAGCAGGATAGCAGATGAACAAGGAGGCTTTAAGAAGGGTAGGAGGTATGTAGACCAAGTGTTTGCAGTGAAACATATAGGTGAACAGTATTTAAATAAGGGTAAAGAGGTTTTTGTGGCAGTTATGGATTTGGAAAAGGCGTATGATACGGTGGATAGGGGGGCAATGTGGAAGATGTTGCAGATGTATGGAATAGGAGGTAGGTTATTGAAAGCAGTGAAGAGTCTTTACGAGGATAGTGAGGCTAAGGTTAGAGTGTGTAGGCAAGAGAGAGATTATTTCCCAGTAAAAGTAGGCCTTAGACAGGGATGTGTGATGTCACCATGGTTGTTCAATATATTTATAGATGGAGTTGTAAGAGAAGTGAATGCTTGGGTGTTAACAAGAGATTCTGAAGAGAAGCTGCAGAGGTTGGTGGATGAGTTTGGTAAGGTATGTAAAAGAAGGAAATTAAGAGTGAATATAAGAAAGAGTAAGGTGATGAGGATAACAAAAAAATAGGTAATGGAAGATTGAATATCAGACTGGAGTGAGAGAGTATTCAGATATCTGGGAGTGAACGTGTCGGCAGATGGGTCCATGAAAGATGAGGTAAATTATAGAATTGACGAGGGGAAAAAGGTGAGTGGTGCACTGAGGAGTCTGTGGCGACAAAGAACTTTATCCATGAAAGCAAAGAGGGGAATGTATGAAAGTATAGTTTAACCAACGCTCTTATATGGGTGTGAGACATGGGTTGTGAATGTTGTAACAAGGAGAAGGCTGGAGGCAGTGGAGATGTCATGTCTGAGGGCAATGTGTAGTATGAATATAATGCAGAAATCCGTAGTTTGGAGATTAGGAAGAGGTGTGGGATTACCAAAACTATTATCCAGAGGGCTGAGGAGGGGTTGTTGAGGTGGTTTGGACATGTAGAGAGGAAGGAACGAAATAGAATGACTTCGAGAGTGTATAAATCTGTAGTGGAGGGAAGGCGGGGTAGGGGTCGGCCTAGAAAAGGTTGGAGGGAGGGGGTAAAGAAGGTGTTGTGTGAGATGGGCTTGGACTTCCAGCAAGCATGCGTGAGTGTGTTAGGAGGGAATGGATACGAATGGTTTTTAGGACTTAACGTGCTGTTGGAGTGTGAGCTAGGTTACATTTATGAAGGGATTCAGGGAAACCGGCAGGCCGGACTTGAGTCCTGGAGATGGGAAGTACAGTGTCTGCACTCTGAAGGAGGGATGTTAATGTTGCAGTTGTATAACTGTAGTGTAAAACACCCCTCTGGCAAGACAGTCATGAAGTGAATGATGAAAGCTTTTTTTTGTCGGGCCACCCTGCCTTGGTGGCCACCCTGCCTTGGTGGCCACCCTGCCTTGGTGGCCACCCTGCCTTGGTGGGAAACGGCCGATGTGTTAATAAAATAAATAATAATCCAAAACAAACTCTGTGAAAAATAGACTTCCAAGCACTTTGGTGATTTCTCACAGTATCAATTACATGAAAAATAATACAGGTGCAGGTAAGTTCGCCAGGACGGGTTCTGGCCCGGGTCTTCTCTATGTGGTGACCCGACAGTGGCTTCCCATAGGGAAAGTGTCATCACACTTTTATCGAGGCGACGGGTGGCATGCGATGATCGGCAGAAACATCCTCAGGTTCTTGACTGCAAGTTACACAAGGTGTGTTGCCCTCTCCTCCCGTGTCTGTCTGACAGTCTGTTGTGGGAGGCGGTTGCTGCGTAGGGGCGTCGTGTCAGGACAGTCCAGCAGGTAGTGTACAAGTGGTATCTCAACCATCTGCCCACATTTAGCGCACAGCTTCCTTCGTTGCTCGACGATATGCGCCGAGGTCATGAACGCAAGTCGTAATCGGTGAATGACCACACGTTGCCCCCTAGTGTCTGTATGCATTGAGGGAGGAAATAATAGAATAGCAGCTGAGGTATCACCTCACGTTCGACATTACACCCGTGTGTGAGGTGATATCTCAGCCGAATAAGCTTTCTGCTCTTCTATCATTTTTACAAGTAGAATTTCATCCCAATGGCTAAAACAACAACAGTCACCACCATACTACTACACTTACTACTAAAGTTGCTCCTAAACTAACATCACGATTCCCTTGACACAAACAACCTCTGCACTTTAAATAATTAAATGATATTTGTCAAGAGCTCGTCCAGCAGGATCGTAAATACTTTTATTCTTGGACTTCCAGCCTCACTAGGCATGTCGTCCCCTAAATAACTAAAACTGCAAAAATACGTTTGCCCTCATCTGTGTTCAACCTGTCTGCCTCTAATTTTCGTTCATATGTTTTCGGATATCGACTCGCTTTGCACTTCAGATCGCTCTTGGTGTTTAAATATTTCAGATCTGATCATCTTAAATGTTTAAGTGAGGAAATTGCCCATTTTCGTATATTTTAAGAAAAAACTGGTCAAATACTTTGAGCTTTTCTTTCATATAGTTTGTTTCTTACTGAAGGTACGAGAGAGCTCAGTTGCCCTTAGACTGTGTCCAGTGGACCTTTACGGTGGCATCGGAACACAGATCATTATATAACAAATCGTTTACATTCACAAATAATCTTCATCCACAAATAATCTTCATCCATAAATAATCTTCCATCCATGTATCAGTGATCAACATCAACTCCTCCTGGAGCAAGAGGAACAGGTGGGTGTCTCAGGTGTTTTGCAGGAAGTGCTAAACTCTGTGGTTTATAATTAACTTGAAAGGGCCAAGTTTACCCGGGAAACAGAAGACAAGAAACTTTCTTAATTAGCAGCTTTGCTAAGTTTGTGAAAATTTTAAAAGATTTTAAATTTTTTGTTCTTATTTAGTCTCTCATCTCTATCTCTCTAGGTGTGTGTGTGTGTTTGCATGGTTGTGCTTGTGGGATCAAAGCTCCAGCTCCTGAGCAGCCTCCTAGCATTTAATTCATTTGAGTATTGGCTTGTTTGCCTTTCATTTTTTATCTTACTCTTGAATTCAAATATGGTTTCAACTTTTAAAAATTTCCTCATCTAACACCTTCCATTTATTTACAACTTTTAAATTAATATTTTCTAACATCTTAGGTAGTTGCACCTTTGGTCTCTTCTAGTTCCTCTCAAATCAAACAGTGGTCTTTCTCTTCACTCTGAATACCCCTGATCAACTTGCATTGTGATCCAGTCTTCCTCCCTGACCCTTTGCTCTTTCACCGTAGTGAGGTTCAGCTTTCTAAACTTCACCTCACAGTTCATCTATTACCTCCGGGAGTTACCTGGTGCAAATATACAGATATTCTCAAGTTTCTTCGTGCGCATGACTAGGTGCGGGAGCCAGGACCTTGCTGCCCACTTCAAAATTTATTGGACATACATTAACTTGAATTTCATGTTTTTGTTTAATATATTTGCCAATCGTGTATTTTGCTGGCAATGTTACGTGTTCCTGTAGCTGCTTTCTTCTATTGTGATGCAGTGAAAGATGGTCTTGGTCGCTTCTCTCAGTCTCCCTTTATTTATGTTCCTTAGTGGGGCTACACAATATAGTGGCAGCAATTTGTTGGACCCTTCCTGCTGTCTTGGTCATTTTGTAGATTTTTACGTCATCCTTTGTTCGTATCCTCTTCCCCTTTACGTCATCAGCAAACAGCGACATGTAGGACTCTATTTTCTTTTGTTTGTCGTTTACATTTTCTTTTAATCGAAATATTGTGTCGCAGTACTGATCTAATGGGATATTTCCTTAGTTATGAATGTCCTAATCCTGACAGATGCTTCATTCGTTATACTTAAAACATCAAGATTGATGGACTGACTACATCGACTCAAGGCCGAGGGACTGATTACCTCAAACTCCTCCTGATCTTCATGATTCTCCTTTGTATGAATGATGAAGCCACTGTGTGGCGAAACGTTTCCTCAATAAAGATACCCAAGTGTTGCATATGTGTCTAATTTATCAACTTGTTGGTTCTCTGAACCATTCATTTACATACTTAAAACACTCTTTTTGTGGCCTCTGCATGACCTCCCAGTATGTAGGCGAGGTAGTGACGAATGCTTTCTGACAGACTGGAAAGACTCCAGGGTATGTGCACCGAGAGGTGTATATGTCTCAGTGTATTTATTCGACAGGTGTAAGATTCAAGGTATATGCACTGACAAGTGTATATGTTAGTTTATATACACTGAGGTGAATGTCTCTCGTATATACAAAGAGTATGAGCAGACACATGAATATTTTATTCATGTTCAGAGGACATCTTCACTGTACCATTCGGTTCTTTAAAACAGTGATTAAAGTATTCTTGCTTCGTGAGGTACAGGTGATTTACAACCTTAGTCATCCTTGTGCGGTCGATAGATTATTAAGAAGACGCACTCAGTACATCCCTCCGTCCTGCCCAATTTTCACCATTTTTCAAGTGTTTGCTCTCAATAATTTTTACTCACCTGTTTGTGGCTTAATGGGTCGAGTCGTTGCTACTGGCTCCGCTTCTGAACCTCATGCCATTAACTGGTTTCTGAAGTTCCTGCCTCATGGGCCCTATATGATGCAAGATGTACACATATATAAAATGGACACATGTGCAACGTTAAGAAAGTAGGTACTCCCTGCCTACACTACACTTAAGAACATAACATAAGAAAGAAGGAACACTGCTGTAGGCCTACTGGCCTAGTCAGGTCAGGTCACATTAACTTAAGGAACGAGGATTGATAAGACTCCTGGCGAGCGTAATGTATATAAATGGAAGTTTTTGAACGTTTCACATGTACCAACTTTATACTCAGGGACGCAACCCATATCTATCCTTAAAACTGCGTATGGTGTTCGCTTCCGCCACCTCATGTGATTCATTAGCCTTCCTGACCATCATAACAACCCAGTGGTTTATCTGCCACCTGTTACAAATAGTCTGTCTTTGATAAATCAAATCCTCAGAATATCTTGCACATTATTAGCATGTTTTTCCTGCTTCTTCCTTCCTCTAAGATCATAAACTAGAGTTCTCTTAAGCCTCTCCTCATAGGTCAGCTTTCTCAGTTCTCAGACCATTTCTCTTACGAATCTCTGTGGCCTCCTTGTACGTGCTGCATACTGTATGACCCCATTGAGTGTGTGTGTACTCAACTATTTGTTCTCATTTATTTGTAATCACAGGGATCGGTTCACAGTTCCTGGCCCCACCTCATCGCTGATCGCTACTAAATCCACTTTCTCACTGCCCCAAGAGCTTTATCGTACCTCTTCTTTAAGCTAAATATTGATCTCTTCTCCAATACATCAATCTCCACGTTGTTCCACTTTCTGACAAGCGTCTGTAGTCACCTAATTGTACTTACCTAATTGTGGTTGCAGGGTTCGATTCATAGCTCCTGGCCCCGCCTCTTCACTGATCGCTACTAGGTCCTCTCTCTCCATGCTCTATGAGCTTTATCAAACCTTGTCTTAAAACTATGTATGGTTCATGCCTCCACTACGTCACTTTCCAGACTATTCCACTTCCTGAAAACTCTTTGACTAAAGAAATACTTCCTAACATCCCTATGGCTCATCTGAGTCTTCAGCTTCCAATTGTGTCCCCTTGTTACTGTATCCCATCTCTGGAACATCCTGTCTCTGTCCACTTCGTCAATTCCTCGCAGTATTTTATATGTCGTTATCATGTCTCCCCCTAACTCTCCTGTCCTCCAGTGTCGTCAGACCGATTTCCCTTAACCATTCTTCGTAGGACAATCCCCTTAGTTCTGGGACTAGTCTTGTTGCAAATCTTTGCACTTTCTCGAACTTCTTCACGTGCTTGGCTAGGTGTGGGTTCCAAACTGGTGCTGCATACTCCAGTATGGGCCTAACGTACACAGTGTACAGGGTCCTGAACGATTCTTTATTAAGATGTCGGAATGCTGTTCTTAGGTTTGCTAGGCGCCCATATGCTGCAGCAGTTATTTGGTTGATGTGCGCCTCAGGAGATGTACCTGGTGTTATACTCACCCCAAGGTCTTTTTCCTTGATTGAGGTTTGCAGTCTCTGGCCCCCTAGGCTGTACTCCGTCTGCGGTCTTCTTTGCCCTTCCCAATTTTCATGACTTTGCACTTGGTGGGGTTGAACTCCAGGAGCCAATTTCTGGACCAGGCTTGCAGCCTGTCCAGATCCCTTTGTAGTTCTGCCTGGTCCTCGTCCGACTGAATTCTTCTCATCAACTTCACATCATCTGCAAACAGGGACACTTCGGAGTCTATTCCTTCCGTCATGTCGTTCACAAATACCAGAAACAGCACTGGTCCCAGGACTGACCCCTGTGGAACCCCGCTCGTCACCGGCGCCCACTCTGACACCTCACCACATACCATGACTCGCTGCTGTCTTCCTGACAGGTATTCCCTGATCCACTGTAGTACCTTTCCTGTTATTCCTGCCTGGTCCTCCAGCTTTTGCACTAATCTCTTGTGTGGAACTGTGTCAAACGCCTTCTTACAGTCCAAGAAAATGCAATCTACCCACCCTTCTCTCTCTTGTCTTACTGCTGTCACCCTGTCATAGAACTCCAGTAGGTTTGTGACACAGGATTTCCCGTCCTTGAAACCGTGTTGGCCGTCGTTGAAAAGCTCATTCCTTTCTAGGTGCTCCACCACTCCCCTCCTGAAAATCTTATCCATGACTTTGCATACTATACATGTCAGTGACACTGGTCTGTAGTTTAGTGCTTCATGTCTGTCTCCTTTTTTAAAAATTTGGACTACATTTGCTGTCTTCCATACCTCAGGTAATCTCCCTGTTTCGATGGATGTGTTGAATATTGTTGCTAGGGGTACACATAGTGCCTCTGCTCCCTCTCTCAGGACCCATGGAGAGATGTTGTCCGGCCCCATCGCCTTTGAGGTATCTAGCTCACTCAGCAGCCTCTTCACTTCTTCCTCGGTTGCATGTATTGTGTCCAACACTTGATGGTGTACCCCACCTCTCTGTCTTTCTGGACTCCCTTCCGTCTCCTCTGTGAACACTTCTTTGAATCTCATGTTGAGTTCCTCACACACTTCGCGGTCGTTTCTTGTGATCTCTCCTCCTTCCTTCCTTAGCCAGACACACTGTACCATACACACCAGATACACTGCACCGTACACACCAGACACAATGTACCGTACACACCAGACACACTGTACTGTACACACCAGACACACTGTACCGTACACACCAGACACACTGTACCGTACACACCAGACACACTGTACCGTACACACCATACACACTGTACGGTACACACCAGATACACTGTACCGTACACACCAGACACATTGTACCGTACACACCAGACACACTGTACCGTACACACCAGACAACACTGTACTGTACACACCAGACACACTGTACCGTACACACCAGACACACTGTACCGTACACACCAGACACACTGTACCGTACACAATAGACACACTGTACCGTACACACGAGACACACTGTACCGTACACACCAGACACACTGTACCGTACACACCAGACACACTGTACCGTACACACCAGACACAGTGTACCGTACGCACCAGACACAGTGTACTGTACACACCAGACACGCTGTACCGTACACATCAGACACACTGTACCGTACACACCAGACACATTGTACCGTACACACCAGACACACTGTACCGTACACACCAGACACACTGTACCGTACACACCAGACACACTGTACCGTACACACCAGACATACTGTACCGTACACACCAGACACACTGTACCGTACACACCAGACACACTGTACCGTACACACCAGACACACTGTACCGTACACACCAGACACACTGTACCGTACACACCAGACACACTGTACCGTACACACCAGACACACTGTACCGTACACCAGACACACTGTACCGTACACACCAGACACACTGACGTACATCACACCAGACACACTGTACCGTCACCAGGACACACTGTACCTACACACCAGACACACTCAGCTACACTGAACGTAACACCAAACACATTTACCGTACACCAGACACTGTACCGTACACACAAGCACTACTGTACCGTACACAGACCATGACACACTGTACCGTACACACCAGACACTGTAACCGTACACAACGAACACACTGTACCGTACCAGCAACACTAGACACACTGTACCGTACACACAGACACACTGTACCGTCACACCAGACGCACTGTACCGTACACTGACAGACACACTGTACCGTACACACTCGACACACTGTACCGTACACACTAACACACTGTACCGTACACACCAGACACACTGTACCGTATACACAAGACACACTGTACCGTACACACCAGACACACTGTACCGTACACACCAGACACACTGTACCGTACACACCAGACACACCAGGGCTACCAATCTTAACAATGAGCACAAAAATGTGGTGGCAAACTCAACGGTGAACACAACAAGTTGTACCAATCTGTAAAGGGAACAAAAGTGTAGAATTAAACTGAACAGTGAACACTAGGGCTACCAACTGCAACACTGAACAGTAGTAGTGGCACCAACCTAAATAATTAATACAGAAAGTTATACCAAATAGAACAGTGAACACAGCAAGTTGTTCTAATTTGAAAAGAGAACACATGTTGTACCAACCTGAATAGTGAACACAACAAGTTTCACCAACCTGAACAGTGAACATGCTAAGCTGTACCAAACTGAATAGTAAACACAAGAAATGGAGCCAGCATGAACACTGAACACAAGTGTTACTAACCGCAACAGTGCAAATGCTGAAAGTCTTAACAGTGAACACAAGTGCTACAAACTTGAACAGCGAACATAACACGTTGTATCAACCTGAAGAGTGAACACAACAAGATGTACCAACCTGAACAGTGAACACAATAAGTTGTACCAACCTGAACAGTGAACACAACAAGTTGTATCAACCTGAACAGTGAACACAACAAGTTGTACCAACCTGAACAGTGAACACAGCAAGTTGTACCAACCTGAACAGTGAACACAACAAGGTGTACCAGCCTGAACAGTGAACACAAGTGCTCTGGAAATTTGTATGCAGACTCCCAAATCCTCCACCTTTGGTTAGTAAACATTAAATATCTAACACCTTGTGTCTGATGCCAGTAATAGCACAGTTGCCCACCTTAGAGGAACCTTTAATTATAAATTCTGGGATTTCAGAGAGGACTTGAATCGTTACTATAACAGTTTAATGTGTTTATATCCTGGGGGACGAAATTTAGTGGTAAATAAGAGGAGTTTATTGGAACCCGAGCTGAGGGTTGAGGTCTGGTGGACCTGAGATGCGGAATTCTAAGAGAGGTCACGAGAGCGTGAAGACTGACCTCCTGTCTCAACAGCAGAGTGCCTCCACTCAGTATAAAATTCACTCTGGCGTTGCAACAAGAGCAGTTGCAGAGGCTTCCATCAGAATACAGACCAATGTAGCCAGTCTTTTCCCTAGATCCCATCCTTCAGAAGTATCTACGTAGTTTTTTTTCACTTATAATTTTCACTTATCCAGAGACGGTGTACGTACTTGATCGGGCTGGTTAGGGGCGGGATAAAAACCCAAAATAGGCTAGATTATACTAGTTGCCTGCTCAGTATCTAAGCAGTTTATGCATTTTTGCCCCCCGTGGTATATTTAACCCCTGCTAGCTTGGAGTTGGTCTAGGAATTCAGTATAGCCTACCTAGCCCAGGGGTAGTGAACCTATTTATGTTGGAAAGCTGTATTAAAGTTACCTGTAATCTAATAAAGCCGAATTCAAGAAATTTTGATTAAATATACTGCAAAATGTCGGTTATTTTGTAAAAGTTAATTATATAATAACTTCAAAAAATTAAATTATAAAGTTAACTTTTTAATGACTTTGCTGTGATTATTTGTTGTGGGAAAGCATTTGGATTTTTGGTTGAAGCATGGAGGTCCGCAGCTGATCCTCCAGGTGCGTATTCATCATATGGAACCTTAAGAGCGTTTTGATTTGGGTTATGTAGGAGAATGTAGATTCCGAACAATAAGTGGTTGCATCCTGGCGATCAGTGTTTCTCTTGAAGGAGGCAGTTGTTGAAGTCGAAATTTTATCAACGTCTAAGCATTCTACAACTACGACAATGTATTAAGAGCTCTATTTTCTTCCTTCAGCATTCTATGTCTTTTTTTGACATGATGGGTTACACTGTATAATTATTCTTAATTTGCATTTCAGAGTCACATGCCCTTCTATTTAAAGACGATTTTAGACTGGCCACATATCCTCACCTCCTCAGGCGCCAGACCTACTGTCAATTAGGACTAAATCCTGAGCGCCTCAATTAAAACAATGTAAGACTATATCCTCACCCTCCATCACCCACTTCTGGCTGGGTGGTGGCTGAAGGCGGGGAACCAAAAGTCTAAAACTAAAGTCGCATTAGGTCGGTTAAGACTAAATCATGAGGGGTAACGTATTTTCAATAAAAATAGAAGGGGATCTTATGCAAAATTCTGATTCATTCAGAAGGCCGCACTTAATACCCTAGAAAGCCGCAGATTCCCCTAGTCTAGCCCTTAGACTATTTTCCTGTGCATGTGGGTAGCGACCGGGGACCTCCTAGCAGATGACAGCCTCCACTGTATCGTAAGCCAGTTGCCTCACTGCATGGGGATGTGGGAGCCTGCTGGTCCGTCGCCTTCATTATAAACTAGGATAGGGGAATACAGCGGAGCTCTGTGAGGGTACAATTGTTTATTGCGCATCAGCAGCGACAGTGGTGACTGTGTCATTGCCGACACCACCTAAAAGGTTCCCACACAAGTGGTACCAACATGAATAGTGAACACAACGAGTGGTACCAACCTGAACAACAGCACAACAAGAGAGACAAACCTGAACAACGAGCACAAGAAGTGGTAGAAACCTGAACAACGAGCATAAGAAGTGATACCAACATGAACAACGAGTGGTACCAACATGAACAACGAGTGGTACCAACATGAACAACGAGTGGTACCAACATGAACAACGAGTGGTACCAACATGAACAACGAGTGGTACCAAAAAGAACAACGAGTGGTACCAACATGAACAACGAGCACATCGAGTGCTACCAACCTGAAAACTAAACACATCTACTCAGATAAACACATCTACTCAGATAAACACATCTCAGATAAACACATCTCAGATAAACACATCTCAGATAAACACATCTCAGATAAACACATCTCAGATAAACACATCTCAGATAAACACATCTCAGATAAACACATCTCAGATAAACACATCTCAGATAAACACAGTTTCGCTCAACATTTAAAAATTTACATCTGAAAATTCAGATTTCGATTTAAGTCATTCCTCTGCATTTACCTTCATAACTTTTTTAAATAAAATTATGTAAACGACTAAACAAGAAGTGATACGCTTTATCTTGTTTGCAAATTTATCAAGCTGTAAATTTTGCCCGAGAAGTAAATTGCTAGAGGTTACTGTAAAAAATACTCGACGACAACTTTACTAAGTACTGTAAAAGGGTTTTCAAAAATTGTGTAAGAGAAACTTCAAGAAACTTTGTAATTGGATGACGAAGAACGAGAGGCCCGCTCTAGGCAAGTTTACCCAGCATCTGTGTGTGTGTGTGTGTGTGTGTGTGTGTGTGTGTGTGTGTGTGTGTGTGTGTGTTAGTTACCATTTTTGTCCTAGGCACATGTCAATTAGACACTAGGCCTGTTGTATGTATGTGTGTGTGTGTGTGTGTGTGTGTGTAAGGAAACACTTCGAAATGTTTCTGCCCCACCTTGAATTGAACCCGGGCCCTCCGTGCGTGAAGCGAGAGCTTTACCCATTAGGCCACCGGGGGCGTATAAGTCTTTTGATGATGTGAGAAATCACGAAAGCTCTTGCAATATTACTATTTTTCACAGTGTTTGTGGCATTTATGGATTTGGAAAAGGCATATGATAGGATGGATAGGGAGGCAATGTGGCAGATGTTGCAGGTGTATGGAATAGGGGGTAGGTTATTGAAAGCGGTGAAAAGTTTTTACGAGGATAGTGAGGCTCAGGTTAGAGTGTGTAGGCGAGAGGGAGATTATTTCCCAGTAAAAGTAGGCCTTAGACAGGGATGTGTGATGTCACCATGGTTGTTCAATATATTTATAGATGGAGTTGTAAGAGAAGTGAATGCTCGGGTGTTGGCAAGTGGTGTGGGGTTAAAAGATCAAGAATCTAAAACAAAGTGGGAGTTGTCACAGTTGCTCTTTGCTGATGACACTGTGCTTATGGGAGATTCTGAAGAGAAGTTGCAGAGGTTGGTGGATGAGTTTGGTAAGGTATGTAAAAGAAGGAAATTAAAAGTGAATATAGGAAAGAGTAAGGTGATGAGGATAACAAAAAATTTAGATAACGGAAGATTGGATATCAGAATGGAGGGAGAGAGTATGGAGGAGGTGAATGTGTTCAGATATTTGGGAGTGGATGTGTCATCAGATGGGTCTATGAAGGATGAGGTGAATCATATAATTAACGAGGGGAAAAAGGTGAGTGGTGGACTGAGGAGTTTGTGGAGACAGAGAACTTTATCCATGAAAGCAAAGAGGGGAATGTATGAGAGTAAAGTTATACCAACACTCTTGTATGGGTGAGACATGGGTTGTGAATGTTGCAACAAGGAGAAGGCTGGAGGCAGTGGAGATGTCATGTCTGAGGGCAATGTGTGGTGTGAATATAATGCAGAGAATCCGTAGTTTGGAGATTAGGAGGAGGTGTGGGATTACCAAAACTATTATCCAGAGAGCTGAGGAGGGGTTATTGAGATGGTTTGGACATGTAGAGAGGATGAAATAAAATAGAATGACTTCAACAGTGTATTAATCTGTAGTGGAGGGAAGGCGGGGTAGAGGTCGGCCTAGAAAAGGTTGGAGGGAGGAGGTAAAGGAGGTTTTGTGTGCGAGGGGCTTGGACTTTCAGCAAACATGCGTGAGCGTGTTAGATTGGAGCGAATGCAGACAAATGGTTTTTAGGACTTGACGTGCTGTTGGAGTGTAAGCAAGGTAACATTTATGAAGGGTTTCAGGGAAACCGGCAGGCCGGACTTGATTCCTGGAGATGGAAAGTACAGTGCCGGCACTCTGAAGGAGGGGTGTTAATGTTGCAGTTTTGTAGCTGTAGTGTAAAGCACTCCTCTGGCAAGACAGTGATGGAGTGAGTGATGAAAGTTTTTTTTTTGTCGGGCCACCCTGCCTTGGTAGGAAACGGCCGATGTGTTAATAATATATATATATATATATATATATATATATATATATATATATATATATATATATATATATATATACACAACAATCGCAAACAGGCCATCTTAACAATGCAGAATAACCCACATGAAGATGGAAATGTTTAACTCAAGAACTTTCGCACTCCAGTGAGTCGTCAGGAGCTATGCAATGTTACAAGACAGCAACAGGTAGTAGGAAAATTCCTGAGGCAAGGCAGTACGTGTCAGTGGCAGTCCATATCACAGTGACCCACCACCAACCCACACGCATCCCTCTCCCGTCCCCTCACAACCTTCTGGGGTAAGGGGAGGTGGAGGGATGTCAGAGGTTCACAGAAGCAAATTACAGAATATTAAGGAAACGCAGTAGTCAGCCCAGAAACCGCATCTAATCGATATCAACTGATCTATTGTCATTTGGAATCATTTTACTTAAGTGGTTGATGGACTCCCAAACTCAAGCTTTATATAGCACCGCATTATTAACTGAATCAGGTTAACTAGATGGCAACCTATACTAACCTACGTCAGAATGTTTCAGAAGGTATACCTGGAGTATACCCGGAGAGGGTTTCGGTGGTCAACGCCCCTGCGGCCCGGTCTGTGACCAGGCCTTGCGGTGGATCAGAGCCTGATCAACCAGGCTGTTATTGGTGGCCGCACGCAAACCGAGGTACTAACCACAGCCCGGCTAGTCCGGTACTGACTTTAGGTGCCTGTTCAGCGCCTTCTTGAAGACAGCCAGAGGTCTGTTGGTAATCCCCCTTATGCTGGGAGGCAGTTGAACAGTCTTATGTCGTCTCGTAGCTTACTTGTGGCGCCCCTGCTATTCATTGGGAGATTACCTATCCTGCTTCATGACAATTGCAATGTTTCTTCACACACCAGAGGCGATAAATCACTTTACCTACCTTCCCTAGACTGTCCTAAGAAACTTACATATACGCATTAGTCTATATATTAATGAAACCACGATACAAGTGGTTTTGAATCATTAACCAAACTGCGGCATGGCCGGGGATCGATCCCGCGCCGCCTTGTCCCGCCCCGTGAGAAGCAAGACAACTTTCTCGACGGTCTAATCTGGACGAACAGTCCTACAAATACCATGCACCCAGTAGAACTGGGCGTGATTCATGGTACGAGGACACACATGGCAGCGCAGAGTGACAACCTACTCCCGTTTGATATATACACTGCTTGTGAAGGCTGGTATTTAAACGGAAGTAGGTTGAAATTAGCTATGAGCTTACCATAACTCTGGGTGCCTGGTATTTATAGGATTATATATATATATATATATATATATATATATATATATATATATATATATATATATATATATATATATATATAAAATACTAAAAGGTTAGAAGTAATTTAAGGCTGTGTACATCCAAATTTACCATTTTTATTAAATAAATTGGGATATTTGTGCATGTAAAAACTTCAGAATACCAAATCCGATTTTTTCAAAATTTTCAACTCTAATATTGATCTGCACTCAGTACAAATATTTTCGCGTGCATTGACGTACAGGAGACTGGTGTTATGCAGTAAGGAATGACGCATCGACCAAAACACATCTGGTAGTTTTGAGGTCCACAGAGTTTACTATACTTTATATAGTTTATTTATGCATGTGTATTTTATAGTTATTTATATGACAAATTCTTGTAGGGGTAATTGTGAATAAAGTCGAATTTCTATTATTTGTGTTCTGTCTCATTTGAGCTGTCTGGCTGTCTCATTATTTTCTACCATTTAAGTATTACACAGGTAGATTACTGGAAGACAGTGATGACCAGTGTGCTCGACCCCCACACAACTAACCCGCACACAACTAACCCACATACAACTAACCCACATACAACTAACCCGCACACAACTAACCCACATACAACTAACCCACATACAACTAACCCACATACAACTAACCCTGATACAACTAACCCACATACAACTAACCCTGATACAACTAACCCACATACAACTAACCCACACACAACTAACCCTGATACAACTAACCCACATACAACTAACCCACACTTAGGAGACTGACTGAAACTTATAACGACATTTCGGTCAGACTTGGACCACAAACCAGTCACTTGGACCACAAACCAGTGTGTCTGGTTAATGGCCCAAGTTGAACAGAAACAGTCGTCATAAATTTGTCTCCTAAGTACGGGTTATTTGTGAATTGTTCCAGCCACGGTATTGTTCCAGCCACGGTATTGTTCCAGCCACGGTATTGTTCCAGCCACGGTATTGTTCCAGCCACGGTATTGTCACGTTGTGTACCGTTAACAGCAGTGAAGACACGTTGCAGGAGAAGCTTTTTTGTAGCCTCCGTAGAGCTGATAAGCTCTACACAGCTGTGCCAGTTACAGCTTGTTGTATACACGACCAACCCGCAGCATTACTGCTGAATGCTGTGTCGTGTTGGTCACTAAACATAACTGTTATAAATTATTGTTGTTATAATATTCACTTTAGAGTCTACGATCAAAAAAGATCCGTTTTACATAAATTGTCAAGCTGAGAAATATTATTCCCGTGAGGTCCCTTTGTCAGACATTTACATTCAGGTCGACTGTCAGAATTTACATTCAAGTCGACAGGCACAATTTACCATCAGGTCGACTGCCAAAACTTGCCGCACGAAGCATCATCAAAGTCCAATAATCGATCCTTAAACGACGAAACTCTCTCTACTGTCACCTATTTTCTCCTGGCTTACAGCAATCCATATCAATTTATGCAGAAAAATTTCTCGCATAAAGTCCCATAACCATAAATTTTGAATCGCAAGAGGTTACTTATCAAACACGCAGCAAACGCACTGAATACGAATGAGAAAGGGATTTAACAGTATCACATAGCATAGAGTTACACGAATCGATGCTTGCCAGGAGCAACAACTCTAAGATAAACAGAATAATGTGTATTTAGTATTCGATCATACGCAAGCAAGCAAGAATGACGAGTAGCGTGTGCGTCCACACACACACACACACACACACACACACACACACACACACCTGTACACCGTGTACGTCAGGCCCATACTAGAATATGCAGCACCAGTCTGGAACCCACACCTGGTCAAGCACGTAAAGAAACTAGAGAAAGTGCAAAGGTTTGCGACAAGGTTAGTTCCACAACTCAGGGGTCTGTCCTATGAAGAAAGGTTGAGGGAAATAGGACTAACAACACTGGAGGAAAGAAGGGTCAGAGAAGACATGATAACGACATACAAAATACTGCGGGGAATCGACAAGGTAGACAGTGACAGGATGTTCCAGAGAGGGAACACAGAAACAAGGGGACACAACTGGAAGCTGAAGACTCAGATGAGTCAAAGGATGTTAGGAAGCATTTCTTCAGCCACAGAGTAGTCAGGAAGTGGAATAGTCTAGAGAAAGATATAGTGGAGGCAGGAACCATACATAGTTTTAAGACGAGGTATGATAAAGCTCATGGAGCAGGGAGACCAGAGACCCAGTAGTGGACAGCGAAGAGGCGGGGCCAGGAGCTGAGTCTCGACCCCTGCAACCACAATTAGGTGAGTACACCTACACACACACTACACACACACACACACACACCTACCTGCCTGCTGGTTATGTTCTCTCATAATAACATCCATTAAGTAGTGTATATTCACAGTTGTTTGAATATCTTAAGTCTCAGAGTTTAATATATTCTCTAGTTTAGTGATTAAATTATCCTTGAGTGCTATTGATCAAGAGGATTGAAGCCTCAATTGGCCGTCGTTCACCCGATAAGCCGTAATTGAAGCTAACATACAAACCACTTAAGTCGTCTCTCGTTGCTTCATTGTTCTATCTCAGTGGTTTTCTTATGTCTCGTTGGTACTCTGCTGCGTTTCGTTCGTTCGTTGTTGCGTCTCGTTGGTTTGTTTCTGTATCTCGTTGGTTCGTTGAAGCATTTTGTTAGTTTTTTGTTGTATCTAATTTCCCACTGTTTTATCACACTGAATGATTATTGTAGCTTGTTGACTTACTGCTTTATCTCCTTCGTTTACTCGTGTCTCTTTTTGTTGTCTAACTCTTGGAGCTTATTTAATACCATTGAAAAATAATAGAAAGCAACTGTAAACACACACACATTCATGCATTTTATATATATATATATATATATATATATATATATATATATATATATATATATATATATATATATATATATATTATATATATATATATATATATATATATATAAATGTCATGCGAATAGGTAAAACTGGTCAATTAGCAAGAACTCACTTAAAATTAAGTCATTTGTAAAATTTTTCTTATACGTTTAAATATATATATTTTTTTAATTTATGTTAATATAAAAATTAATAATTTTGTACCAAAAGAACCTTAGAAAACTTACTTAACCTTATTATAACAAGCGCAATTTAATTTAGCCTAATCCAACTAAATGAATTTTAGATAAGTTTACAATAATTTAATAATAAACAAACACAATGAAATATATTTTTTTCGTTAGGTTCAGAATGATTTTTGCGAAATTATTGCATACACAAATTTTTGCATGCCTTATTCGGCAAGAAGAGCGTTGCTATTTGAGCCAAAATCGCAAGTTTTACCTATTCGGCACGACATATATATACGTCTACATACTTCTACAAAACTGTGAGTGGCTGAGTGATGGTGAGTTTTTTTCTTCTTTTTCGGGCCACCCTTCTTCAGCGGGAGAAGTCCAGGGTATTAAAAAAATATATATAAAATTTTATGGCAATGGGCAAGTCATCTTTATAACCTGCGTCCCTCATATATAAAAACAAGATTCCTGTCCTGATCTGACACCGTATTTTACAAGAGACTGAGTAATACTTTATAAAAACAGAATTTTTTATTAAATCGTTCTGAGCAGTATTTGTGAGGAGGGGGGAGTAAAAGTTCACGCATTTGTATATACTCTTATGTGCCTGTGTATCTGACAGTGGTGTGGGTTGTTTGCGTGAATGAAGCCTTGTTGAAGAGGTATGCTGATGCCAGCACCACCTACCTGCCTCTCACCACACTCCTCTCGGGGGGAGGTGGAGGGCACTGTCTGGTGCTGGGGTTGTTAGAATGTTGCTGGCTACCCAGCTCTGAAAGTTACTGGTTGCCCGGCTGTGAAAGTTACTGGCTACCCGGCTGTAAAAGTTGCTGGCTACCAGGCTCTGAAAGTTACTGGTTGCCCAGCTCTGAAAGTTAATGGTTGCCCAGCTCTGAAAGTTACTGGTTGCCCATGGTTTAGCGCTTCTATTTGATTATAATAATAATACTGGTTGCCCAGCTCTGAAAGTTACTGGCTACCCAGCTCTGAAAGTTACTGGCTACCCAGCTCTGAAAGTTACTGGCTACCCAGCTCTGAAAGTTACTGGCTACCCAGCTCTGAAAGTTACTGGTTACCCAGCTCTGAAAGTTACTGGCTACCCAGCTCTGAAAGTTACTGGCTACCCAGCTCTGAAAGTTACTGGCTACCCAGCTCTGAAAGTTACTGGCTACCCAGCTCTGAAAGTTACTGGCTACCCAGCTCTGAAAGTTACTGGCTACCCAGCTCTGACGATCGCAAGTGTTCGTTCTTCTGTGAAATTATTGGTGTCTCATATTTTTACAGCTGTTACCTGTCTTGATTTGTGGAACCATTAAATTTTAACGTATAGTTAGTTCGTCACGGCCGCGCTGGCGGCAGATTCGTTTGTAAAAACTTGCATTTGTGGTCACAGTGGTGTCTGTGTTAACCTCCCTATGGTGTATAAATATACCTAGTTGGATGAATCTTATTGTAGCCAGCTGGAGTTTAACGACTTGCCGTGAGTTCGATCCCCACCTGTACCCGTCTTTTAAGACTTCAGTTTATCGAGTAAGTGAACCACTTGTATTGGTAATTCGTGTGTGCGCGTGCGCGTGTTACTCTCCCTAGCCTGAGTGTTTTGATCAGACCAGCAAGAATGAGCGGTAACTCTACTTAATCATCATTTGTGGAAGACTACAAGGTATGTGGGAGCCAGAGTCATTGTGTGAGATGTTTCTTGACGCATTCATTACGTCTGAGACTCCAGCCAGCTTGGTTCACCGCTTCATGGTTCACTCAAGCATGAGTGCTCAGCTACTCTACAGTGTCAGAGTAACTGCCGTGCATCTCTTGTCAAGGCTCATTCCTTTTATACAGTGAGTGACTGTCTTCGCTTCATGGTAGTGACCATCTTCGCTTCATGGTAGTGACCATCTTCGCTTCATGGTAGTGACCATCTTCGCTTCATGGTAGTGACCATCTTCGCTTCATGGTAGTGACCATCTTCGCTTCATGGTAGTGACCATCTTCACCCAACATTCTTGATGTGTGGGTCAGAGACAGTCTCCATCGTCACGGTCAGTTCTATATTACGTTGTTGCTGCTAGTATATCTTGGCTTTACTTTCATGATCTGTTTTATTTTTTCATTTTGATTTAGTTAGGAAATACTGTATGGATTTTACCATGTTTAATTCCCCAACTTTGCTTACATTTTCGTGTTATGATTTTTCCATCAATAATATTCATAAGAATAAGGATTATTCTCTCTCAGTATTTATATTTTAAGTATCTTCTCATACCTTCTTCTAAGAAATACTTTGTTTAAAGGTCTCTTAGTTTTAGTCAAAGCATTATCCATCCAACTTTGTAGATATTGAAGACTTCTTGCTATTTCAAAAGTTCTGCTGAACTCAATATCCATAAACTGTGAGTTTAATAAGTGCAGTTCGTATATGAACATATACATACACTTTATTTTAGAATAATAATTAATAATAGAATAATGAATACATGAACAATGTCTTCCTATATACACTGAATTTAAAACTTTAGTTTCTTTGATGTGTGATGGTATCCAAAAAATGGAAATGGGACCATCCAGCTTGTTTACAATGGTAAACTAACACGAACTAAATTGTTAACTCTAAGAAAATCATAAAGATCTCCACTGAACGACCAGAGACACGACGACGTCAACATAACTCTACCATCTGTCGTCAGATGGCAAATGTCTTCCTAAAATCCTTGCTTCAGTGTAGAGGTTACTCAGTGTGGATCAAAAGGATTACCATAGTCTTACCAGACTTCAGGTGATAAATCTATTGTCAGAATGAAATTCACAATTAACAATCCAAAGTCTAATCAAATCAGATTTATAATTATGAAAGGAAGATAGTCTTGGTAGTTCATTACATAAAAGTAGCAGCAGAATAAGCGCACGCATGCGTATACAAGCACGTACGCACGCGCATACACACTCACGCACGCACTCGCACTCACTCACGCACTCGCATACACACACATCAGTATACATACGCAGACTACAGAATATACACAGTGAACATAAAAAATACAATTATATCATGTTAAATATTACAGCAACGACTGCAAACGTAATGTTAACCTTTTTCTTGTACAGAATTACAAGAAACTCTGGAGCTTGCATTAATGTTCTTATTGTGCAACACTAAGCCATTCTTTTGCAATAATAAACCATTTTATTGTACAATATTAAACCATTGCATTGCCCCTTCCCTCGAGTCTGGGATTTTTAGTGTACACTATCCTGTCGCTGTTAGTGGGTTGGATTTGTGAAAGACCTGCCTAGTATGGGCCAACAGGCCTATTGTAGTGTTCCTCCTTTCTTATGTTCTTATGTTAACAGAGTAACAGTAACTTGCTGTATGTTATAACTGGTTTATTTAAGAAATAGGTTTAGCCCAACTGTTAGTGTATGTTTTAATTGTGTATTAGAACTGGCTTACTTGTGCTGTGCCTTCTAACTGGTTTAGCCTAGTTCCTGCTCTATAATTGGTTTGTAGTTTTATAACTGCCTTTGTTGTGTTTTATTCTTTGTGTTTTATAAGTGGTTTACGTTCTATAAATTGGTTGGGTCTGATGCATTTTACAACTGGTTTAATCGTGTTTTATTACTGATTTAGTTGTTCTATAACGTGGTTTAGTTTTTTATAGCTGATCGATGTGTTGCATAAATTATTTGTAATACATAAAACACACAAGTGTTGTGTTTATAAGTGCATGAATGTACCATGCACAGAGGGTGAATATGAACGTGTCCAAGACATGTCTGACCGCATTTAGACTGTCTAAACTTCAGTAAGAAAATTTCGCAAACACTGCAAAGGGCCGGTGAGCAGTGTTGTTTGCCATTGTTTAACCTACGTTGTACCATCTTGATTTCTCTTGAATTTACATACTGTTTCAAAACAGCGACGGTATTTACACAGCGGTGTGTATCTTTTAGTGTGTATGCACCGAGTCTAATCCCTGTTTTAGGGCTTAGTCTTGCTTGGTGGTAAACAGGTAACATGGAACCTAATGACGGTCGTGTGATCGATAGACCTAATTTAATGCAGGAAGTCGTCCCAAACTTCGTGAATCATAAAGTAACGAAACCTTGTCTGCTACAGGCTGTTTCACTCGTAGGAGGCCCCGAGTCGGTACTCCCGTTCTATTTGTATATTATGTCTGTAGTAAACGATAGCTCTGAGGCTCCTCCTACTCGATAGCAGCTCTGAGGCTCCTCCTACTCGATAGCAGCTCTGAGGCTCCTCCTACTCGATAGCAGCTCTGAGGCTCCTCCTACTCGATAGCAGCTCTGAGGCTCCTCCTACTCGATAGCAGCTCTGAGGCTCCTCCTACTCGATAGCAGCTCTGAGGCTCCTACTCGATAGCAGCTCTGAGGCTCCTCCTACTCGATAGCAGCTCTGAGGCTCCTCCTACTCGATAGCAGCTCTGAGGCTCCTCCTACTCGATAGCAGCTCTGAGGCTCCTCCTACTCGATAGCAGCTCTGAGGCTCCTCCTACTCGATAGCAGCTCTGAGGCTCCTCCTACTCGATAGCAGCTCTGAGGCTCCTCCTACTCGATAGCAGCTCTGAGGCTCCTCCTACTCGATAGCAGCTCTGAGGCTCCTCCTACTGATAGCAGCTCTGAGGCTCCTCCTACTCGATAGCAGCTCTGAGGCTCCTCCTACTCGATAGCAGCTCTGAGGCTCCTCCTACTCGATAGCAGCTCTGAGGCTCCTCCTACTCGATAGCAGCTCTGAGGCTCCTCCTACTCGATAGCAGCTCTGAGGCTCCTCCTACTCGATAGCAGCTCTGAGGCTCCTCCTACTCGATAGCAGCTCTGAGGCTCCTCCTACTCGATAGCAGCTCTGAGGCTCCTCCTACTCGATAGCAGCTCTGAGGCTCCTCCTACTCGATAGCAGCTCTGAGGCTCCTCCTACTCGATAGCAGCTCTGAGGCTCCTCCTACTCGATAGCAGCTCTGAGGCTCCTCCTACTCGATAGCAGCTCTGAGGCTCCTCCTACTCGATAGCAGCTCTGAGGCTCCTCCTACTCGATAGCAGCTCTGAGGCTCCTCCTACTCGATAGCAGCTCTGAGGCTCCTCCTACTCGATAGCAGCTCTGAGGCTCCTCCTACTCGATAGCAGCTCTGAGGCTCCTCCTACTCGATAGCAGCTCTGAGGCTCCTCCTACTCGATAGCAGCTCTGAGGCTCCTCCTACTCGATAGCAGCTCTGAGGCTCCTCCTACTCGATAGCAGCTCTGAGGCTCCTCCTACTCGATAGCAGCTCTGAGGCTCCTCCTACTCGATAGCAGCTCTGAGGCTCCTCCTACTCGATAGCAGCTCTGAGGCTCCTCCTACTCGATAGCAGCTCTGAGGCTCCTCCTACTCGATAGCAGCTCTGAGGCTCCTACTCGATAGCAGCTCTGAGGCTCCTCCTACTCGATAGCAGCTCTGAGGCTCCTCCTACTCGATAGCAGCTCTGAGGCTCCTCCTACTCGATAGCAGCTCTGAGGCTCCTCCTACTCGATAGCAGCTCTGAGGCTCCTCCTACTCGATAGCAGCTCTGAGGCTCCTCCTACTCGATAGCAGCTCTGAGGCTCCTACTCGATAGCTCGGGGCCTCCTACTCGACAGCTCGGGGCCTCCTACTCGACAGCTCGGGGCCTCCTACTAGACAGCTCGGGGCCTCCTACTCGACAGCTCGGGGCCTCCTACTCGACAGCTCGGGGCCTCCTACTCGACAGCTCGGGGCCTCCTACTCGACAGCTCGGGGCCTCCTACGAGTGAAAAACCCCGTAGTTAAGTATATAAGTAATAATTCCAACATACGCTTCAGTCAAAATGCAGAATATTTTGTCTTGAGACTTAATTTTCGTACTTATAACATCATAATAAAACCATTAGCCTTTTACATTGCTTTCCCTTAAGACTTTTTTTACAACCATTGCCTAGGTTAAATCAGGTTAAGCTTGGTTAAATCAGGTTAAGCTTGGGTAAATTACGGTTAATTCGTAAGCATTTTGGGAATGAGAACCGTCAGTTCAACAGCAGAAAAACAGAAATTCTCACTTGTAAGTATTTGTTACTTATGTCTGAATGCAAGTCCCATATATTATTTTTTATCAATTTCTGTAGGTGTGTTGAAAATAGATAAATGGTTCAAAGAACCGACAAGTTGATAAATTTGACACGTGTGCAACATGTTGACATTACAACATATAACAACTCAGAGGAGTTGTTTCGCTAGGTCCCGTCTTCAGTCTCTTACATTATTTAATATTTGAAGAGGTTATACCATTTACCACAACCTGTGGGAGGCCATTCCAGCAGTCTGAGGAAACTGTGTGGTTTTAGCATAGCATTTTACGAAGGTATGTCTTGTATACCTGGAGAGGGTTTCGGGGGTCAACGCCCCCGCGGCCCGGTCTTAGACCAGGCTTTGTGAGAATAATCCTAACAGTAAGCATTTATTAAGCACTAAAACACCAAATAACGTACAGATGTACGTTGCAACTGCTAATGTGAGCAACAAAATCACGTATTTGTATTTACACCGCTGTATAACCCTTGTGGTTTAGCGCTTCTTTTGATTATAATAATAATAATAATAATGTATTTACACCCTTAATTAATGGAATTTTGGTTCTCATTAGCCGTGATACACAGTGTAATTGGGATTTGTGGTAATGACGATTACGGATTAGTTTAGCTCACTAGAGAAAGCAATGATTTTTTCCCCCCACTATGGAATTATTTCTGTAATTAACAGTTGTAGGTTAATTAAAATTATTTATGGTGTAACCAAAAAATCCATTGGGGTAATACAGTTCCTGGGCAGTGGAGGATTATCAGGCTTGATCCAATGGGAGGGTAGCTGCAACTCCCTGGATCACGAACCCTTAATACCAGTAATACTGAACACATACTTTAAGGGTGGCTAATGTAACAGGGTTTTTTTATAGAACTAAATTTACAGTAGATTAAGATTTTCTTGTGTATTTTTTAAGTCATGTGTTGCATTATTTATCTCTTTCTCTCTCTCTCCCTCTTTTTCCTCTCCAGTTCTCCCCACTTTTCCCTCTTACTCTCACCTTTCCAATCTTATCTCCCACACACTTTACCCCTCCCATCCCCACTCACCCTTCATTATTATCCCCCTTCTCTCTTCTCTTCAGTACTCTCCCCTTTCCCACTATCCTCTCTCCCACTTTCCCCACCCCAAGTCTACCCTCGCCAACTCGTCACTTTTTTCCCTCTAACACTCTCCCCTCTGCTCTACTCTTCATTTCTCTTCCCTCTCCCCTCTCCCCTCCCCCTCTTCTCTCGCCTCTTCCCTCGCCTCTTCCCTCTCCTCTCCCAACACATGCCAGCAACATACATGTATACCTGAAGAGGAAGTAATGAGATGAGCGTGCCTAAGTGTGTGTGTGCGTGTGTGTATGTACGTGCATGCGCGTGAGAGAGATTTGTAGGGGTTGAATTTTAGTCTAGGACCGCCTCGTAAGTTTCTATTGGCCAAATTCACTCCCTCCTACCTTCATGGGCTTTGTCATACCTATTCTTAAGTGTGTATGGAGCCTTCCTCCACTTCTAGGTCATTCCGCTTTCTAAGCATCTTTAGGCTGAAGAAACACTTCCTAACATCCTTATGATACATCTGTTTCTTTAGCTTCATACCGCACCCCCGTATTGCTATTTCCCGCCTCTCAAGCAGTCTCTCTATCTACCATATTAGTTTCTCTGAGTATTTTGTATATTGTTATCATGTCTCTCCTGGCTCTTCTGTCGTCTAATGTCGTCAGGTACAGTTCTAGTCTTCGTAGCTCATTCCTCTTAAGTTCTGGAACTAGCCTCGTTGCATATCTTTGAACTTTCTCCAGTGTTTTAACATGCATTACCAGGTGTGGCTTCCATGATGGTGCTACTTTCTGCAGGATGGTTCTAACATATGCATAAAGGGCCTTGAATGACTCTTTGTTGAGTGTCGTGAAAGCTACTCTTTAATTCGCCGAATGTACATAGACTGGAGAGGTTATTCGCTTGATATGGGCCTCTGGCGATATGTCTGCCTTTATCTTCATTCCAAGATCTTTCTCCTTAAGTGAAGTCTGTACTCTTCCCCCCCCCCTCCAGATATATTCTTAGTTTCCAGTCTTCTTGCCGCTTCCATTTGTTCCGAAAGAATTTAAGTAATCACTTATCCGACCAGTCCTGCAGGTTCTCCAGATCCATTTGTAGCTATTCCTTGTACATATCGATTTTTATTTTCCACTTCAGTGTTACATCATCAGGAAACAGGGAATCAATTGCCTAAATCCCATCTGGTATGACATTCACGTATATCAGTTTCTTGGAGAATCCTGCTAGTTACTCATCCCCATTATCACATCCATCAGAAAGGTTGTCCTTGATCCATGATCCAGCAAAGTGCATTCTCTGTTATCACTGTATGCTCCTCAAGTTTTCGTCTTAGCCTCTTTTGAGGTACAGTGTCAAATACCTTCTTGAAGTCTATGAATATGCAATCCACCCACACTCTTCTGTCTCACTCCTGTTACCCCAACAGGTGTGTTAGACACGTTTTGCCATCTCTAAATACGTGGTAGTTATAGGTTATGAAGACACTTGTCACCAAGTGCTCTACCACTCTCGTTCTGATTACCTTCTCCAATACATGGTATGTATGTCAGTGATACTGATCTGTAGTTCAATATTTTCTGCCTGTCTCCTTCCTTTCATTAAGTATTGGGATTACATTCACTCTTTCAGATCTCTGGTATTCATTGACTTGTAGATCCTAGCTAGTGGTTCTGGCCCTGCTTATGCTCCCTCCTAAGAATCCAGTGATACCTTGGTAGGTCCCTTTCCCCTTGATGTATTCAGCTCGCTAAAAAGCTTTCTCACCCTTGATGCTTCTGTATGTATGGTGTCTAATACTTGTTGATGCACACTTTTATCTTGGGTCTCTGGTACTGCCAGTCTTACCGATGAGAAGACATCTTCAGATCAACACTTCGCAGACTTCCCTGTCGTTTCTCATTAGGTCTCCTTCCATCTTCAATCAAATTATCTTTCTTTACTTTCGTCTTTCTTCTGTGGTGACTGAAAAGCAATAAAGGCTTAGACTCGGCTTTCATTGCAGTGTCATTCCATACTGGTTGTCATCTTCTCTCCTCACCCTTTCATGTTGATGGGTTCGAGTCTTATCACAACTGGCAACTCTTACACAAGGAAAATGGAAGTGTAATTTAAAACCATGGTTTAATATAAAACCATGGTTTAATATAAAACCATGGTTTAATATAAAAACCACGGTTTAATATAAAACCACAGTCTAATATAAACCAGTGTCATATTAAAACAGCTTAATATTACACTTCAGTTTGAGGACCGAGTGCAAGATACTCCACATCTAAACTGTATTTTGGGTATCCCACAGGTCCTGCTCCCAGCTTGCCCTACCTCAATACACACTAAAGGAACAGTGCGGCTTAATTTTCTAATGCACTTAACAGGTTTAAATATCTGAAGCCAATTAGAAGAGGCTTTCGCAAGATGTTGCAAGTAACCTAATATCTAAATTTCTTCAAAAATTGACGGACGGGCACCGACACAACTGAAAACTTACACCAGGAAATTAAAGCTTTGAAAGTTTAAGTCATTCAGAAGATGTATCCTCTAGTTATCTCTGATTATTTTCCTAAAATACAATAGTGTTTCCAAGATGGAAGCAGCTCAGATTTTGCATTTTCAATTTATCAACGTATAAGGGATGACGCATTCACAAATAATTGCGTGAAAAGCAGTATTTAAATTTTCGAATATATTCAATAGAAATGGCAGATTAGTACCTACTCAGCCTAAAATATTCCATTTTCTTAATAGAGATACATCAGCATTTAAGGATTCAGGAAAGAATTTGTGAAAAGCCTAAAACAAAGCCTTATAGCATAAAGGGGGACTGATTTGGGTAATAAAACACGTATAAACTAACAGTTTTCTTGTGTCTCGTAACATTAAGACTTCTCTTTTTAGTATATCTGATTTAGGATTTTTTTTTTTGGGGGGTGCAGAGGGGCAATTAAACCAAATGGTTTAGGTTCACCGAAACTGTTATACTGCCCTTTGTTAGTGCCATTTAAAGTGTTAGGTGGCTGGAACTCATTGAAAACGTAATTGTTTCTTGCCAACTTAAAAGAGGCCTGGTATGACCCCTCTTCCCTCAACAGTAATATTATGCTAACGATCGTACCTATTTTGGAAACTTCGAAGGTGTGTAGAGACAGGACCTTGTCTAAATCTGAGAGGACTGTCCTCCTTTGACATTTTGTACCAGTCTGAGGACCGAGGACGTGGCACATACTGGAACACGTATACCTGGTATTAGAGGAATCTCTGATGGTGAGTAATTTACTTACTATACGTAAACCAATTCACCAGCCTCAGTGATTGTAGGCCTCCTTATCCTGCAGATATTGTTTACTCTCATTACGTATACGGTTAATAAATTCTTCAACCGGCCTCAATTGTTTACTACCTCAGCAGATCTGCAACACTTCACTAAATCTGTTTGCTTCGCCTTGGTGAAATTCAAATCTGACTTTTTAATTGCTTTTGAGCTCCTTAAACTGCTTTCAGTAACCTACCATCTATTCCATACACTTCTATACATCTGCCCCATTGCTTCCCTATCCACTCCATCAAATGCCTTTTCCAAATCCATAAATGCAACGAGAACTTCTTTACGCTTATCTAAATACTGTTCAGTTGGTCTGCACATTCCCTATTCTTCCTAAAGCGTCCTTGTTCATCTACGATTCTGCTCTCCGTCTTACCCTTAATTCTTTCAGTAATACTTTACCATTCACCTTACCAGGTATACTCATCAGAATTATTCACTATAATTCTTACGCTCTCTTTTGTCCCTTTTGCCTTTATTCAAAGGAACTATGCACGCTCTCTGCCAGTCCCTTGGTAACTTCTCTTTCATACATTTATTAAATAAAAACGCCAATCACTACAAAACTATATTCCCTCATGTTTTTAATATTTATCTTTATCCCATCAACCTCAGCTGCTTTATCCACAGCCTCACGCACTTCCCCACAGCCTCACGCACTTCCCCACAGCCTCACGCACTTCCCCACAGCCTCACGCACTTCCCCACAGCCTCCCGCACTTCCCCACAGCCTCACGCACTTCCCCACAGCCTCACGCACTTCCCCACACTCACAGCTGGCTCTTCCTCACTCCTACAAGATGTTATACCTGGAGCGCCGCATCTAATAATTCTCCTTTTCTATTTTTAACTGTAAAATCCATTCGTTTCCTAGGCTTTCTCAACTTATCTCACTCCAATTTGTTTTCTTATTCTCAGCAAAATTTGCTGATTAGCATCTCACCCACTCTCTTATTTGTTCTCTTTTTGCATTCCCTTACCACTCTCTTAACCTCTTTTTCTCTCTCCATATACTTCTCCCTTCTTATATCACTTCTGCTTTTCAAAAACCTCTTATATGTTAACGTTTTATATCTTACCACTCTGTCTTACCCTAACTGTCTCGTCCTTTAGTTTATAAACCTTCACACCTCTCTCTCTTACTTTCTGATACCATTCTCCTTGTACCCCATCTACCTTTTACTCTCACTGTAGCTACAAATAAAAAATTATCTGATGTATCTGTGGCCCCTCTATAAACATGCGCATCCTGAAGTCTACCCATATATATTATTGTAACCACGAACAAGTGGTATTTAATCAATAACAGCACTTCGACTAGCCGATGACTCGAACCCATGTCGTTTTGGCCCGCCCCATGGTGAGCGAAAATCACATGACGCTCTAACCCACAGGACCACTCAATCCTACAAGAATCAAGCACCTAGCAGAGCTAGGTGTTTTACCGTGATCCGAGGACATACGGTGGTATGAGTGCTACTGAGCTAATTTCATTCTACTCCCCGTTTGGTGTACTAACCTCCACAAGCAGTATATATATTATTGTAACTACGAACGAGTACTGCTGGGTGCGTGATTCTTGTAGGATTGAGTGGTCCTGTGGGTTAGAGCGTCGTATGATTTTCGCTCACCATGGAGGGCCAAAACATGGGTTCGAATCATAGGCTGTTATTATTGATTCAATACCACTTGTTCGTGGTTACAATAAAATATATATATATATATATATATATATATATATATATATATATATATATATATATATATATATATATATATATATATTAACACATTGGCTGATTCCCACCAAGGCAGGGTGGCCCGAAAAAGAAAAACTTTCATCATCATTCACTCAATAACTGTCTTGCCAGAGGCGTACTTACACTACAGTTATAAAACTGCAACATTAACACCCCATGGTCCCAGGGTCTCTGATCCTACTGGAACAAATTGGTACTGATGGACCAGGACATTATATTTGTTGAGTATGTATTCTTTTCCGTGATCGGTAGTACCTGTGTTGCCAAAAACTTTGTAGGTGTGAGCAAGGGTCGACACAGAGGTACAGTCCCACTCGAAGTGCTGTTCTTCCAGGGAAGATTTTCAACCCTTCACGATAATCAGTGGGGATTATGAGGAATGTGGAATCTGGACTCTCATAGCCGGGTACCCAGCATTCAGGAAAAACTAGGAAAAAAATCACCGTTTTATGTCTTTTTTGAATTTCACCAGTTTAGCACGTCCTTAAATACTATAATTTTGCATGATTATCTTCCAGAACTCGCATGTTCTTACTTTGGGTGTTCCTGTCTTCCTCTAACTTCCTCCAAGGCTTTCATTTATAATTTCGGGCAACTTATCTGATTGGCTTCAAATTTTTAACCATCGTGAACTATAACCAGGGAAAGGTGGGAAGTTGCCTGGAACACTCGGCACGTGTAGGTGTCCTCTCCTCACTTTTATCTAGATCATTCCCACTTTTAGTTTCATTGTGATAACTTAATAAAGACTCTTCAGCTCGGTATCAATCCTTCAATACCGTAGTTTCTTGCACAGACGAAGGTTGGTATTGTTAGTGGAAAGTATCGGTGCCATTTTGCCCATTATAATTTCGAAATGGAATGGTATTATTTTTCTTTAATAATCTGAGTTTGCCTCTTCTGAAATGGATGAAAAAAAATAGGGTTTAGGTTGTGAGGGCACAAATTTCTCGTATTATTATTATACCTAAAGTAATTGTTGGATTCTGTTCAATAGCTGTCATGATTATGGGTTAGCGCTAAAGCTGTAGGGATTATACAGTGCCTGTGGGGGAGGAGATGATGAAAAATATTCAGGCTCAATTCAGGGAACCGGAGCACAGATCCAATTCCCTAGATCAAGAGCCCCTCACCCTCATTCTATAGCTATCGCACACCTCCATTGAGGGGTGTGCAATAACTATAGAATGAATCTTCTGGTCGGTTTCAAACTTGTAATGGTGAAGTCTTATTTTTTAATGGAAACTTCACCTTGATTTCGGGTTCAACAAGTTTTAATTTACCAATTTCATTAAAAAATTTGTTTTCTGTAAAATCAATGGAGACCGTGTTTTCTGGTAAATCTTACCTAGAGGAAAGTTTGAATAGAATTTGTCCTATGTAGGTTTCAATTTGCCGTTTTATTGAAGAAACTTGGTTTTACTTTCCTTTCGATAATTTGCGAACGCCTCTTCTGATCCGCATTAAATTTTGAATGCAAACTTAAGCCGCACTCTGCACTACTCGTACCTCCTGAATTAAGGTACAAGGAAATGGGGTTATGCAATACAGGAATACCTCTTTGGAATCTCACAGCCACAGGAATACATTTAGTTTGTTTCTTGAGTGTATAGTGTCGGATATCCTCATTACCTATACTCTCAGTATCCAATGTTCCTACCAACAGTTGTTTATATCTTACCCTAACTGCCTCTAGTTTATAAATCTTCAACCTCCCCCCCTCTCTGTCTCTCTCGATGTCATTCTCCTTGTACCCCACATGAATACAAGATGACCAGACTACCGCTCCTGCTAAACTAGATTTATACACGTCACCTCACTGAGAATACGCAGCGTACGTCCCTTTAAAAGCTCAATTTTGGGCGAAACTACGTGTAATATGAACTTGCTCTCATTCAGGTGTATTTGTATTACACCACGTGTAAGTATTATGTTCTCCATCCTTACATAACTGCTACTGTAACGTAAGATTATAGTAGTATGCTGCTTACTGGAACATAAATATACAGAAATACACCAGTACAACACTACGTCATGATAATACAGTAATTTGTTGCTACAATACTGTATTTGCACATTACTGTAACATGACAGTGCAGTAATATGCTGCTACGATACTGTAACATGATAGTACAGTAATATGCTGCTATAGTAGCATTACATTTGCTTAGATTACAACTCTAGGATCGATTGCTCAGTTGGTAAGGTGACATGTATATTGCTTGGCCTCTTGAGGCGGAACAATGTGTCGTGGGGTCGAATCCTGGCCTGCCGCAGTTTGGTAAATGATTCAAAACCACTTGTTTCGTGGTTTCATTGCTATTACAGCACTTTATTATAAAGATTATAGAAACATAATTCAGGTATTTTAATATGAATAAATTAACTATAACTCAAAAATTTATAGATGAAAACTGAAGAATCATGGATCTTCGTGTTTTAAACTTGATAATGAGCATTGTATAATGTTAAGTTTGTACCTTACGTTCTGGAAATTCAGAATGAAAATAGAGAACATGTCTGTACTGTGATAAAAAAAATTGCTTGAGACTCAGATGTCATAAATAATGATTTATTCTCTAACGGCAGAAGAACCTCATTGTATACCTGACAGCTGAGACAAATGGATGTCCAACTGAGAGAGAGAGAGAGAGAGAGAGAGAGAGAGAGAGAAGAGAGAGAAAAAAGAGAGAGAGAGAAAAAAAGAGAGAGAGAGAGAAAAAAGAGAGAGAGAGAGAGAAAAAAGAAGAAAAGAGAAAGAGAGAGAGAAAAAAAAGAGAGAGAGAGAAAAAAGAGAGAGAGAGAGAAAAAAAAGAGAGAGAGAGAGAAAAAAAGAGAGAGAGAGAGAAAAAAAGAGAGAGAGAGAAGAAAAAAGAAGAGAGAGAGAAAAAAAAGAGAGAGAGAGAGAAGAGAAAAGAGAAAAAGAGAGAGAGAAAAAAAGAAGAGAGAAAAGAGAGAGAGAGAAAAAAAGAGAGAGAGAGAAAGAAAAAAAGAGAGAGAGAGAAAAAAAAGAGAGAGAGAAAAAAAGAGAGAAAAAGAGAGAAAAAAAGAGAGAGAAAAAAAAAAGAGAAAAAAAAGAGAGAAAAAAAGAGAGAAAAAAAGAGAGAGAAAAAAAGAGAGAAAAAAGAGAGAAAAAAAGAGAGAAAAAAAGAGAGAAAAAAAAAAAAAAAAAAGAGAAAAGAGAGAAAAAAGAGAAGAAAAAAAGAGAAAAAAGAGAGAAAAAAGAGAGAAAAAAGAGAAAAAAAGAGAGAAAAGAAGAGAGAGAGAAAAAAGAGAAAGATAGAAAAGAGAGAGAATAGGTAGTGACTCGATAGTGTCAAGACAGACAGTTTGTAAAGTCTAATAAGGTACTCTTAAGCCAGTGGTTGCTGGCACAAGAAATTTTCGTTATTAATTGTTACGGCTCTGTTGGGCCAATAGATACGTTAAACTACGTTATAATGTATTGCATGATACTTACGTTAGACTACGTTATAATGTATTGCATGGCAGATACTTTACGATATAATATATTGCATGGAAGATACATTATTCTACGTTATTATACATTGCATGGCAGATACATTACTATACGTTATAATACACTGCATTGCTTTAACGAACATTAAGTGACTTCTTTCTACAATGATTGTTACAATGAAACACAAACAAATTAACTAAATAACAATGCAGTCCCCCACTTCTTTCGTGCTTTGTTCACAACCTCGGGACTACTACATTGTTTCGTTAACTGTGAACACACTGAAGAAGTTGTGCCTGGCCAAGGAAACAGTCTATAATTATCATGATAATTTTGCCTATGTCTGAATCACTGTCAGTTCTGCTGTTGATGTAGGATGGGTCTGAGTTCGCCGAGCTCTGCTCACTGGTTGAGTCATATCTCTGACTTCAAATGGATAAATATCAGGATAAATGACAATGATACCCATGATGCCTTTAATCCCTCCCCAAAGCTCACTTTATATGGTGGTCTACATCCTTGGTCCGCCACCATACTGAAAAACATACTGGAAGAAGTCCTAAACAGTAGCCCATATTTACAGCCAGATTAGATGCAATGGGCATTCTTACACCCTCTCAGGTTGCCTTCCCGGAATTCTTATTCTAAATGGATTCAATGACATGGTACTGTAAATTATTGCAGAATACATGCACGATTTGGTGGTGGGAGGGAAATTATCCCAATTACTCTAGTAGCATTAACGTATAGGAAATCCACTCAGAGCAGACAAAACAAGCTGAAACTTTGTTGTATAAAAAAATTCAGTTGGAAGAGGCCTCTGCAGAGTTTGAAAACTCTGGAAATAGAGAGCTCACCTTTAAGCTGTGACTGCACTTCACTCAAGAGATTTTTTCTCATTTAAAATTAAGTACTTTCTAAAATTTTCTCTTATACGTTTAAAGATATATTTTTTAATGTTAATATAAAAATTAATAATATTGTACCAAAAGAGCCTTAGAAAACTTACCTAACCTTATTATAACAAGCGCAGTTTAATTTAGCCTAATCCAACTAAATATGTTTTAGATAAGTTTACAATAATTTAATAATAAACCATCACAAATATTATTTTCGTTAGGTTCAGAATGATTTTTGCGAAATAACTGTATACACAAATTTTCGTTTCACTTATTCGGGAAGAAGAGTGTTGCTATTTAGGCCAAAATAGCAAGTTTTACCTATTCGGTACGTTTATTGTCTTCTCTGAGGATGAGGGTCCCCAGTAAAGTTCTAGAGGTGGTACCTTCCCCCCCCCACACACACACACACACATATATATATATATATATATATATATATATATATATATATATATATATATATATATATATATATAATTTTATAAATTTTATTCTAAACTGTCGTATCTGAGCGCCTCTGCAAAGACAGTGATTATGTATGAGTGATGTGAAAGTATTTTCTTTTTGGGGATTTTTTTCTTTTTGGGTCACCCTGCCTCGGTGGGAGACGATCGACTTGTTGAAAAAATATATATATGTCACATATATCATATGTAATATACCAGCCTTTATATGTGAGATCCCTTGAACCTGTTGTGCTCCTGTGACGTCATGCGTCCTGTGCATGTGTCTCATTCTCTATTTAGGCGTAGGACTGAACAGCACGGCTGGGCTAACCTCCTTCCTCACTATATTCTACATGCAGCATTTTTGCAGCTGTTAAGAGGTTATTAAGACGAGGATAAAAAAAAATGCTAGCTGGAGACGTATCATTAGTAAAACGAAAAAAGATGATAAAACAATGGTTAAAAAAATGTATATATAAGGCTCATTATTGCAAATATTTCTAAAGTCTAGCATTTGAAGTCTAGTTCATTACAGATGTAAAACTTTCCTCGCGAAGCTCAAGTCGTTGTGATGTGAAAAACATTGAGAAGATTTTATTCAGTGTCGTAAATAATGAAGTCATTTCTGAGCATTTATGAGCATTTGAAGTGTGTCGTATAAAAGATTCTGTGAGAATCTTTATTCTAATTCCTGAATGCTATTCGGAGGTTTGCTAATTTTGCTCATGCCGCTCTCGTTATACGATTTATGTGAAATTTTGGGAATAAGGCAGGTATTATGTTTACCCCCAGGTCCCTCTCACTCTCTGATGTCTGAAGCCTCCCTGCCCATGCTGTGCTCAGTGTGCACTCCGCGCCGTGTGTGTGTGTGTGTGTGTGTGTGTGTGTGTGTGTGTGTGTGTGTGTTTAATCCTATTTGTGGTCGAAAGGGTGTCCAGTCTCATTTCCTGGCCACGCCTTTCTGTTGACTACTGCTAAGTTCCGCCTCTCCTGGCTGCGTAAGCCCTATTATACTTGTACCTAACACTCAGTGTGGATCCACTTCGTGATCAATCACTCTAAGGCTAAACAATTATTTCCTAACATCCTTGTGACTCATCTGGGTTTTTAACTTTCAGCTGTGCCCTTAAGTACCCGAGACCCGCATTTCGGACAGACTTGCCCTGGCCACTTTGTCACTTCCTCTCAGTATTTTTCACATAATGTCACCTCTAATACTATCCTCCGTCATCAGATTTACCTTCTCTAGCCACTCGTCTGGGAATAGTCTCATTGCAAGCATTTTCAATTAATATAGCTTCTTTTACATAAGCTTTGCATCTATATTATTAAGGAACTGACAAATTATTCAACTGGTTATCTGCCATTTAGGCTTCAAGATAATTCTGGTATCCAACTCTACTCGTTAGCTGTGTTGACAATAAATAACGTATCTTTCAGACGTTAGTCCAACTACTACACTTACCAGGAATATTATAAAATATCTGGCCAATGAGTTTCATGAAGCTTCGGTAACTACATACATTTAATATTAGTTTTGCATGATTTTCGAGGTGTCTGTCATGTTAAAAGGATCCCAGTGACCCATAGCTCGCTTGCTAGCACACTCAGCTCACGCACTGAGATCAGGACATGTTTCCATTTTACACCTGCTGTCTATGTTCACCCATCAGTAAAATGGGTACCTGGGTGTTAGTCGACTGGTGTGGGTCGCATCCTGTGACAAAGCTGACCTAATTTGCCTGAATTGCTGTGCATAACAAGCGGGTTTCTATAAAATAGTATGTCATTGATGTACCTGTACCTATATAAAGTTACCACTATAGTTGCTTGACAACCACAGTGGTCCATCCTTACCCCATAATGTTGGTATGAGACAAGTGTGAGTGTATGTGCGCTATATCAGTGTTCAGGAGGTGGGCGTGGTGCTGGCTACACCGCCTCCCTTTCTTTGATAATTTTACGCTAAGTATTGTAAACCTTTGCAACATTGCAAAGCTCCTGAGGAAGGTCTGGTGACAACGTAAAATACCTACATAGTTTTTGCATCCTCTCAGTGGCTTAGTTTGCGTTAGTTTGATAACTTACATGTGATTGTCGTGCGTCTACACTCGGAGGCTACTTTATTAGGTACACCTGTACACCCAATATATATATATATATATATGTGTGTGTGTGTGTGTATGTGTGAAGTGCCGAATAGGTAAAACTGGCGATTTTTGACTTAAATAACAACGTTCTTCTTACCGAATAAGGCAAGCGAAAATTTGTGCATGCAATAATTTCGCAGAAATCATTCTGAACCTAACGAAAAAAATATATATTTAATTGTGTTTGTTTATTATTAAATTGTAAACTTATCTAAAATATATTTAGTTAGATTAGGCTAAATTAAATTGCGCTTGTTATAATAAGGTTAGGTAAGTTTTGTGAGGTTCTTTTAGTACAAAATTATTAATTTTTACATTAACATAAATGAAAAAAAATGTATCTTTAAACGTATAAGAGAAAATTTTAGAAAGGACTTAATTTTAAATAAGTTCTTGCTAATTGACCAGTTTTACCTATTCGACACACACACACCACAAATAGGTGAGTACAAATATATATATATATATGCAAAACAACCACTATGAAAAAATAGAAGAATTCCAAGCGCTTTCGTGACTACTTGGAATTCTTCTATTTTCCATAGTGGTTGTTTTGCATATTTTGATATCACCTGTTTACTGTGATCTTTTTGCATATATATATATATATATATATATATATATATATATATATATATATATATATATATATATATATATATATATATATATAGAGAGAGAGGGTACCATCTCTAGAACTGTACTGGGGACCCTCATCCTTAGAGAAGAGAATAAACGTACTTCAGGGAAAACTCAAGATTCTCCCCGGAGCTGTTAAACTATTTTCTTCTACCACCCCCTATATTCTATGTGAACTTGATTTATAGACAAAATATATTAACAAAGATACAATAGGAAGGAGAACAACATAAATGATATCTCAGCCTACATCCAGCTCCCCGTCGGTGGGCCGCGAGCCCAGAATGCTGCAGGCATTTCTTCTCTGGATCGCAACAGTGAGTCTCTGAAACAGGAAGCTGGCCGCTCTGTGGTCCTGGGTTCTGTGATGAGTTTTTCACGTAACTCTTTAAGTAATTTTAGAGTGCACTTGCCCCATGCTCCAAGGGTCTCCGATCTTACTGGGACGAACTTATAGCAAGATGCCAGACCTCTGTATATGTTGATCTTCAGGATCTCCCTGAAACTGGCGACTCCACCCACTTCAGCTTCAGAGTATGGCAAGTAGGTGTCAGGTGTAGTCCCCTGGCACCTGCTTACCATCCTTCCAAGGTAGCATCTGACTTCCGCCAGACCTCAGTACTTGGGATAAATTGAATCAAACCGAATTAAACCTCTGCCTCTTGTCAACACTGCCGAAAGTAATTACGAAAATACACTAATTTTGCGCACACAATTAAATACTTTGAGTTTAATGTGGAGAGCCAACTAACTACCTAACTACTGCCTTTGTCACTGTCAACAATCATGGCCCTGACACAACGTGTATAATGATGTTAACTTGCGCCCAAGAATACAATAGTGTTGACATTTATGAATGTATAAAGCTGAGTTTGAATTTGACTTGGTGAATTCTTGACTCTCTGTTGCCCTCAGAGTTGATGTTGCATAAATGTTAAGGACATTGTTAATGTGTTTAAGATATGATGCAAAAAAAATTCGTTTAATGGCATCATGGTGAAGGCATCATGGTGAAGACCAGTGATTCCCAACACAGGTCGTACGCCCCACAAAGGGGCAATTTGAAAATGTTACAATAAAATAGTATTTATACATCATAAATATTTTTAAAGATATATATTTTAAAGTTTCAGTTGCATATCATTATATTCGCAACATTTGTACATAATTCCATATATTTACTTCATTAATTATATTTTATATTTTGCGAAACCAAGTCTAAAAATACTAATTGGCAACTCTTTTGGGCAGCCATATTGTGTGGAGTCTCTACGCATGCGCGTGAGTCTTGAAAGTCTGACTACCAAGAGGGTATTATACAGTTTGTCTCTGATGAAATGTCCGGGAATAAGGGTACAAGTAGAGTTTTAGATTAACAAGTCTCATTCAACACCCAAATTTGTTTTTGTCAGGGGGAGACATCAAATTTTTTGAGGTGGCGAGGCGGGGCATGACGGCAAAAATTTTGGAGACAACTGGACTGACTTCATGGTCAAAACATCATAGTCAAGACACCCTTGTCTAGACATGGTCTTGCCATCATGGTCATCACAATATCTGTTAGCGGAGAGTCAGTTGAACTATGATACCGACACACCATCTGAATGATGGTAAATTTTTTTTCTCTTTTTGAAGGGTAAACCTACAGTAGACATGTACTTATTGAATTCTCCGCCTGTCTCCCTCCATGCTAGAGTCTCAGTTAAGTAGAAACTCCTTTCACGCCTTTCATTCAATAGTTTTCTTACCAGAAATGCGCAAGCACAATTCCAGTGACCCTCTTGTCCAAGATTTGATCCCTTGAAATCCATGAATATATATATATATATATATATATATATATATATATATATATATATATATATATATACACGTGTCGTGCCGAATAGGTAAAATTGGTCAATTAACAAGAACTCTTATAAAATTAAGTCCTTTCTAAAAAAAAATTTATTCGTTTAAAGATATTTTTTTTCATTTATGTTAATGTAAAAAATTAATGATTTTGTACCAAAAGAACCTTAGAAAACTTACCTAACCTTATTATAACTATCACAATTTAATTTAGCCTAATCCAACTAAATACATTTTAGATACGTTTACAATAATTTAGTAATAAAAAACAATGAAATATATTTTTTCGTTAGGTTCAGAATGGTTTTTGCGAAATTATTGCAAACATAAATTTTTGCTTGCCTTATTCGGCAAGAAGAGCGTTGCTATTTCAGTCAACTTAGCAAGTTTTACCTATTCGGCACGACAATATATATATATATATATATATATATATATATATATATATATATTATTAACATCGAAAACTTAAGTTTATTTCATTAATAACATAAGTCAAAATGTCTATGATGCAAAGAAAATAAATATAAATGATAAAAATTAAAGGGGGTAATTTCATCATCATGGTTTTAACTTATAAACTGAAATATATATAATTGCAGGCATTAGTGTAATTAGTCCACAAATTCCATGTGTATTATGCAGACAAACATAATATTAATGAGTGGATAAAGGCCAGTTGATATAATTATAATATTAGAGTAACAATTATTGCTTAGTTGGATCTAAATAATGATGTTGACCTGTGTGGGAAAAATGTTGACCAGGGTGGAGAAAATGTTGACCAGGGTGGAGAAAATGTTGACCAGGGTGGAGAAAATGTTGACCAGGGTGGAGAAAATGTTGACCAGGGTGGAGAAAATGTTGACCAGGGTGGAAAAAATGTTGACCAGGGTGGAAATAATGTTGACCAGGGTGGAAATAATGTTGACCAGGGTGGAAATAATGTTGACCAGGGTGGAAATAATGTTGACCAGGGTGGAAATAATGTTGACCAGGGTGGAAAAAATGTTGACCAGGGTGGAAATAATGTTGACCAGGGTGGAAATAATGTTGACCAGAGTGACAAATGTCAAGGAAAAAATTTTAGGGTGGAAAAAGACCAGGATACATCTAGGGCCAGAGACTCAAATAATCAGAAATATCGGGGTAGAAACAAGGCACATCTGACGACATCAACTCAAATAACTGCGCACTACGGCCCTAGCAACCTAGAACTTCCACATCTAATAAAGAATCGTCAGCCCGAAGTGTACGTTAAGCCCAACGAGCATGCAGACCAGTTTGGAACCACACTAGCCAAGCACGTAAAAACAGAGAAAGTGCAAAGGTTTGCAACAAGACTAGTCCCGGAGCTAAGGGGTATGTCCTACGAGGAGAGGTTAAGGGAAATCGACCTGACGATACTGGAGGACAGGAGAGATAGGGGGGACATGATAACGACATATAAGATACTGAGAGGAATTGACAAGGTGGACAGAGACAGAATGTTCCAGAGATGGGACACAGCAACAAGGGAACACAGTTGGAAGTTGAAGACTCAGATGAATCACAGGGATGTTAGGAAGTATTTCTTCAGTCAGAGTGGTCGGGAAGTGGAATAGTTTGGGAAGCGATGTAGTGGAGGCAGGTTCCATACATAGCTTTAAGAAGAGGTATGATAAAGCTCATGGCGCAGGGAGAGTGACCCAGTAGCGGCCAGTGAAGAGGCGGGGCCAGGAGCTATGAATCGACCCCTGCAACCACAACTAGGTGAGTACACACACAAGTTGGATGAGGGTAAGAGAAGAAATTGAGAATAAATAGGAATAGAGATGGATAACAAGCATATATCGTGGGGTTTAATAACTGAAAGCTCAAACACTTGAACAATCTTAAGAGAAGGTAGAGAGGAAGATAAACGAGGATAAAGCAACAAACATTAAAGAGTAATGCAGACGTTAAGCGAAGTTACAGAAGAAGGGAAAAAACTGAGAAAGGAATTAAAGCAATCAAAGAAGATGCAAGGACAAGATAAGGACATTGAAAATAGTCATGGTGTTAAGGTATGTAGTGGGAAAGGTGTGTACAGACCAGGGACGACTGATGTATGATCAGATCAAGAGGAATTAGAATGAACAAACGATCAAAAGGAAGTCGGGTTGGAGAGGGAGACAGTCTGGATGAGACAGTCAACAAAAGTAGGCAGCTGTAAATGTGGTTTTTTTTTCCAGTGCGGGGATTCGATCACCGGACCTCAGCGATGAGAGGCGTTACTCTGACACCAGTAACTACGGTTGTTGGTGTCTGTCAGTGTTTATGTGAAGAGAAAATTCCTCAAAGGGAAGAATAAAAAACTGAATATTATATTGAAGTAATCAGAACTGGAGCTGGAGCTCATGTCGAGGGGAAGACAAGGCAATTGCATATTGTGTCCATAAGAGAAGAAACAAGGAACTTATTGTTGAAAACAAATCCAGTTTTAGGTGATCTAACAATTTCAACATGAAAGAGGAGACTGAGGAAGAAATAAAAACAATAAAAGAGATATATGAAAGGAGAAGGAAGGAGCAAAGAAATTATGGAAGGTCATCTTCCATAGGAGTGGCGACTCAACATGGAAGAGTAGTCCAGGAACCCGACCAATTCTCTTGGGAGACTCCTCACTCCTTCCAGAAGCAGGACAAGACAACAGTGCGCCCTACGAAGTGAGTCTTGTGCAGTCACCAACCAAATAAATCCGAAAGTGTAGTAAAGGAAAACTCTGATATAGACACGACAAAAAAATAGTATCAAATTTAATATTTGCAGAGGGATACCAAATATGAAAATTAAAGGAAGAAAGAGCAAAAGACTCATGATCAGAAATCAGGTTTCAGAATCAATATACTGGTATAATAAAATCAGAAGTGACAAGAATAATAGATGTATAAAAGCCACCGCAAACTAAATAGGACAAAGAAGGAATATGATGAAAATAACAGAACAATGATTGCCCTATCGCAAACAACAGAGAAAGAGCAGGAAGTTTGACATAAATTGGACTGGTAGAACTCGGAGCCCAGTGGAGGACAAAAAAAAAAACAATGAACTTAAGTAAAAACAGAAATAAGAATGGAGTAAGAAATTAAGGAAATACGTAATTTTGTTAAATAAAATGGGACCAAAATGGTATGAGGAATTTTCCGAGAGAAGTGCAATGGAAAAGGGCACTGATAGGCAAACGAATACAAGAGGAGGGGAGACGGAGACAAATGGGACGAAAATGACAAGTGGCGAGAAAGACACAGTTGCAGAGAGGAAATTTATTGAGATGTTTTCCGGTGGAACAATCTTCAATCAATGACAGAAAGTCATTTGTACAGCCTTCATTCAGTTGACTAAAATAAGTGTTTTCTACAAGAGAGACAGCTCACTGAATTTCCTTACTTCAGTCGAGTCTGTCCATAGGGAGATGGAGGTAACACAGTGCCAAAAGGCAAAGGAAAGGGTCAATAAAAGCATCAAGAAAAAATAACTAGGAAAGCCCATGGCTTAAGAGGCGCGTGTGTTTCCCTGTCTCCTAATATCATGTTTATTTTTCCCCTATAATCTTCCTTGTCCATAGTTACTATCGCATTTGTTTTGTCTGCTTTCGTTCGCTCAGATCTTTGCAACACAATTGTCCTCAAAAATTTGTTAAGTTATACCATGAATTAAGGAAAGATCCTGGACTTCACCTTACGAAACAAAGCAAATGTGTTAGTAATTATGAACAAGGTAGATTATAAGGGGAAAATTAACATATTATTAGAAGTCGGGGGAACTGATGTGCCCCTTAACCACCAAAACATTGAAACAAAAAAAAGTACAAGACGACTTCAAAGAAATATAACGCACGTGTACAAGGGTAGAATACAGGCAAAGCAGCAGAGATAGAAGGTTAAGAACAGAAGGTTAAGAACAGAAGGTTAAGAACAGAAGGTTAAGAACAGAAGGTTAAGAACAGAAGGTTAAGAACAGAAGGTTAAGAACAGAAGGTTAAGAACAGAAGGTTAAGAACAGAAGGTTAAGAACAGAAGGTTAAGAACAGAAGGTTAAGAACAGAAGGTTAAGAACAGAAGGTTAAGAACAGAAGGTTAAGAACAGAAGGTTAAGAACAGAAGGTTAAGAACAGAAGGTTAAGAACAGAAGGTTAAGAACAGAAGGTTAAGAACAGAAGGTTAAGAACAGAAGGTTAAGAACAGAAGGTTAAGAACAGAAGGTTAAGAACAGATGGTTAAGAACAGAAGGTTAAGAACAGAAGGTTAAGAACAGAAGGTTAAGAACAGAAGGTTAAGAACAGAAGGTTAAGAACAGAAGCTTCAAAAACGAAGCAGCATCAAAGGATTGAACTGAAAGTTACCCCACAACCCATTAAGAAATAAGAAGATTGTAAAGGACCAAGTGAAAAGACGGAAGAAAGGGGAAGGGAATTAAACAGAGGACGAGAGAAGTGTGTGAAGACTTCACAACATATATATATATATATATATTATATATATATATATATATATATATATATATATATATATATATATATATATATATAATATATATATATAATCGATCCACTCAAGGAACCTTTATGCAGAGGAAACGTTTCGATAATAACATACCAAAGTGCTGAACATGTGTCCTGATTCATCAACTAGACGATACTGAATGAGTCAGAGCAGAACAGGTGGTAACGAGTAGTAGAACCACTTCCACACGGAACTGTAAGTGGCAGTGGAGAAAACGGGTAGCTAAGATACAGTAGTGATTGTTTTAATTTATTAGAGATTGTAGCCCATATCTTCCACCCAGTTCCATCTCTCCTGTAAATTCATGTCATAATTCCAATATGGTAGGGTATATTTTTTTCCCCTCCCCCTTCAATTTTCATGCCGGCCGAGACGGGAGGGAGTGGAGGGTGGGAAGAGAGCCTTCACTTTTCTTTCTCTCACTCATAAGCTACATAATATCACAGTAGCCTCAATGTAGTTAGAAGAGGATAGTTGTCAGCAGAATGAGGCAGAATGAGTAAGCTTGGACTTCCAAGTCCTATACGTTCTCTCTCTGCAACATGAGGTGAGAATATTCAGAGTCAGAGAGCCAAAGTTTAGTAAGTCACGTAGGGGCGAGGGAAGGCTGGCAGGTCCGTTGATGGGGAGAGTTTGAGCTCAGGGTGAGGACGTGCCCATCACGGAGTAATGAGCACTCTCTACCACCTGACACAGCTCTGAGAGAGAGAGAGAGAGAGAGAGAGAGAGAGAGAGAGAGAGAGAGAGAGAGAGAGAGAGAGAGAGAGGTTTATTAATTACTGTTATAGTATTAACAGATATATTTATTAGTCATAAGGTGCCGTGGCTTGGGGTTACTCTGGCCTTTATGCGGATGTCCGGAAAGGTCCAAGAGTTAAGTGAATTTCTCAAAAGTATTGTTAAGGCTGGTTATGGCGTGGATACAGCTTTCTTGTTTTTGACGTTAGTATTTCAGAGTGATTCCTCATTTTTTTTTTCCTCCTGAGTAACTATTACGAAGATTACTGCAGACACTTCAGAAGATGGAAGGTAGACTCCAGGTAGCCAGTTTTGCTATTGTTTCTCAGGGCTACCGTTAGTTAGGTTCTCAATGGAAGTTAAGCTATTTACATTTCTAGCAGCCTCACAGTGTGAAGGTACATAGTACTTCACCTCACGAAAGCGAAAGGTAATGTTGGCGAACAGCTGTGAGCACCAAGTCTTTTACGTCTAAATTAATAGCATTCAATTAATCAAAATTTTCTGACGTGATATGCTGATTCAAAGGCTTGGGGCATCCAAGCCGAACCTGGGTTGGTTTCAGCATGGCGAGTACATAGTGACTTAACATGGCAGCCATGGCAAGCAGGCACAGAGGGACACACCGGAAAAGAAGGGTTTAAGATCTTCAGTGACGTGGTCAGCTATGTAAATATTTAAAATCATGTATACTCAAACAGAAAGCCCTCTTCAACATGTCCAATTGCTGGTCTTGGCATTTGCTTTGTGTTTGGGTCTTCAACTTGTCAAACAGACTGTTGATCCCGGCCGAAAGGACTTTGAAACTCTTTACACATCTGAATATAGGAGGGTCATAGGTTCTCCTTCAATGGCACTGTTACGTTCGACAATGGCATTGTTTGTGCGCTTTCGATGGTCGTATGTGACCTCTCCCGAGCCTGACCTCAGGGTACCAGTTTGCCTGATGAGGTCATAAGTGTCTGTGTTTTCGCATACATGATTGAAGTCGAGTCGTGGAAGACGCAAACGTAGCGTCATTCTCACTACTTGTCGCATGAAGGCATCGTACATCCGCTCAGTGTGGAAGTTTACCTCGTAGAGACTTGGTTGTGGTCGAGACCTAAGATGCAATGTTATCCTCAATAATTAACTATTTGCTCCTGTAGTATTCCCGTCTATTTTCTTTCTGGTTTGTGTTTTTATTTGAGATTTTACGAGGTCTTTCTCTAACGTTTTGTCGTCTGGTATTTTTCGAATAAAGAGGAAAACAAACGAGACAACAAGTCAGCCTAGTGCTCAGATTCCTACTTATTTTCTATCTTTGCAAGACATTTTACAGACTCCTATATTACGATTACTTCTTTCTGAATGACATTAATAAGCTTATTACCTATCTACCGCTTGAATATTTAAATACAGTTTTGCGAGAGCAAAGGTTTAATAGTTAATTCCCAGATTACTGTAAATGGAATGACGAGAAACTTAGTTTTTCAATCCTGCTGATGTGTATTTTCATCCTAATGATCTGTTTTTTTAATCCTACTTATCTGTATTTTTACCTTTGATGAAAATAATTATATTTGAGCCTTGCCATAGGAACCTATCTGTATAGCTATTTGTGGCATTTGTGTCCTTTTACTTAACTTTCTTAAGCTGTATAGTAATATTGTTAAATTTCTCTTCTAGTTCCTAGTGGAACAAATACATAGTTCCTGGTGGAACAAATACATAGTTCTTGGTGGAACAAATACATAGTTCTTGGTGGAACAAATACATAGTTCTTGGTGGAACAAATACATAGTTCTTGGTGGAACAAATACATAGTTCTTGGTGGAACAAATACATAGTTCCTGGTGGAACAAATACATAGTTCCTGGTGGAACAAATACATAGTTCTGGTGGAACAAATACATAGTTCCTGGTGGAACAAATACATAGTTCCTGGTGGAACAAATACATAGTTCCTGGTGGAACAAATACATAGTTCCTGGTGGAACAAATACATAGTTCCTGGTGGGACAAATACATAGTTCTTGGTGGGACAAATACATAGTTCTTGGTGGAACAAATACATAGTTCTTGGTGGAACAAATACATAGTTCCTGGTGGAACAAATACATAGTTCCTGGTGGAACAAATACATAGTTCCTGGTGGAACAAATACATAGTTCCTGGTGGAACAAATACATAGTTCCTGGTGGAACAAATACATAGTTCCTGGTGGAACAAATACATAGTTCCTGGTGGAACAAATACATAGTTCCTGGTGGAACAAATACATAGTTCCTGGTGGAACAAATACATAGTTCCTGGTGGAACAAATACATAGTTCCTGGTGGAACAAATACTAGTTCTTGGTGGAACAAATACATAGTTCTTGGTGGAACAAATACATAGTTCCTGTGGAACAAATACATAGTTCTTGGTGGAACAAATACATAGTTCTGGTGGAACAAATACATAGTTCTTGGTGGAACAAATACATAGTTCTTGGAAAATACATTTGGTGGAACAAATACATAGTTCTTGGTGGAACAAATACATAGTTCTTGGTGGAACAAATACATAGTTCTTGGTGGAACAAATACATAGTTCCTGGTGGAACAAATACATAGTTCTTGGTGGAACAAATACATAGTTCTTGGTGGAACAAATACATAGTTCTTGGTGGAACAAATACATAGTTCTTGGTGGAACAAATACATAGTTCTTGGTGGAACAAATACATAGTTCCTGGTGGAACAAATACATAGTTCCTGGTGGAACAAATACATAGTTCTTGGTGGAACAAATACATAGTCAGCGTGAAGAAAAACATGAAGGAATGCTCCTTTTTTATTTATCTTTCATTACAACAATAATGAAAATATTTATCGTCACGCGTTGGCTTCCTATATACTTTGAATTCTAGAGACGTAGTGCTAATAATAATGATGTGCATAAAAGGCTTTTAAACTTTGGATCAAATTATCGGGTTTATGTTAGAAGTTACCACAGTTTTCATTCGTCTTGGGAAAAAATGTCATCTACGTTTCAACCTTAATTTTATTATATAGTTCGAGTTTAATTTATGGCAGTGATATGATTCAGGAAACTGGTTAGCCAGACTTGAGTCCTGGAGGTGGGAAGTACAGTGGCTGCACTCTGTAGGAGGGGCAGTGATACGTTGCAGTTTTTGAACCGTAGTATCGGCACGCCTCTGGCAAGACAGTGATTAAGTGATGATGAAAGTGTTTCTACCTTTTCGGGTCACCCTGCCTCTGTGCGAAACGGCCGATGTGTTAAAAAAAAAAACATGGTATCAAAATATTCCATATACAGGTTTACTAATATAACGGATGATGGTAAAGTTCCAAAGCGAAAGAAAATACGTAAAAAAAGCATTTCCTTCGTAAGGGTTATCAGTTTCACAGTAAAGAGAGAGAATTCGTTTTGTTGAGCCTATTGTCTGGAAATTGAGAAATTTCATCCACACTTTTTTACAGTCTACATCGAGAAATAATATCCATGTTTTATAAGCTTATGCCACAAATCATCGCGGAGTTACTGCTAAAATCGACATTGCTCCGGAAAAACGCTCACTGCTGCCTCTGCCAAAGTCGGAAACTCTGCCAGAAAAACATGTTTAACGACAAAAGTGGTTGTCTGAGGCGGAGACGTGTCAAGAAACTCGCTAACACGACGTGATATCTTGCTAATTAATGCTGACTCCGACACCTCGTTGATTTTTCCGGGAGTTACACAAAACATAGCACAATTTTATTTTCCATGTCTATGTCGTTAACAACGAAGCCAAAGATCTGCAGCAATTAAAGCCGTAAAATCTTCCTGTGTCCTTAATCAAAGTGATGTGCCAAGATCAATGGCACATAGAATAACGATCTTAAGGAGCAAAACAATGACGTTGAACAAAGTATAGAAATAAACACTCTGGGATTCTAGTTTGAGTTTTTTTAACCAAGCTAAACAGTCATCACAACAAACTCAAAACTTAGTGAAAGAGCGGGTGCTCTGATGCTGATTAAGGGCTCTTAATCTAAGGAACTGGAGTTACTCTCCCCCATCATTAGATCAAAACTGATTACTCCCATTTTGACAGCTTACTCTCCTCCCTATACACAAAATATTAAGCCAAACTCCAGCAGTTTGGTGACAGATCAACGTCTTGTCGACTCTCAATAAATCATATTCAACTCTCATGAGGAAACAATGAAATCTGTACCTTTTAGCAGTTTAGCAATTTACTTTAATAATAATATAGTAGTGATAATATTATATTGTTTTAATTATTACTGTCATAATAATACAAAACTGTTTAATTTCCTGTTTGGAAACTGTAGAAGAGGTCTTCCACATTCACGTGGCTCACCGTGTAATGTAATCTAATGCTTGGTACTATACTGTTCTTACAATATTCCATGTGAGCGTTAATGAGGGTGGGTGAGTGTGTTAGTGAGGGTGGGTGAGTGTGTTAGTGAGGGTGGGTGAGTGTGTTAGTGAGGGTGGGTGTAGGGCTGCCCACACTACACCACTCTCTGGCACAATTATTCATTAATGAGAGAAACTTTTTTAATAATTGTGTTGTGTTTTCCAAACCTATCCTGTTAACAATGTTGATGATGTTGTTGGTGGGTGTGGTATTATTATTATTATTATTATTATTGTATTAGCAGTAGTAGTACTAGTAGTAAAAGCAGTAGTAGTTAACATTCCACTGCTGACCTTGCTACTGGTAAGACACAGTCGCTCTATACTCAAGAAGTCGTCCTTCGATTCCCGTTGGGGAGGGGAATTTTTACATTCCTCAAGTGACACTGCTCTGCCAAGATGTCTCATCGTATTAAGATTAAACCTATAAGTTCCACGGTTAATGATAACTCGAAGCTTGCACTTGCAGCTGCCCTTAAAAGCAGTCTGCAAATCATTTCTAAGGTATTTTGTCCCTGAAAGACGCCTTCCTAGTCGCCTGCACCAGCGACAAGGTCGAAAAATCCTGACTACTACTGCTATTAAGACTTCGAACGATCGTGGCTTTTAAATCTCCATCGTTACTGCCCTCTCAAGGCATTCATCGAGGAGCAAAATGTCTGGGCCTCTGTGGACATGATTATGAAGATACACAACACCTCTATGGTCAAGGTCACTTTTAAGGACACTTCTATGGCTGCACAAGCTCTAACTGACTGGCCATTTCACACTACTTCATCCACCCTAGCCACATCAAGCCTGAGCACTTTAAACATATCTCTCCCTGCTGGTCCTGCTATTCCTACAACAACACCATCAAGGACGTCACATCAAGAACAAGAAGATCTACTCTACTTGCGGGAAAGATTACCACGACTACAAATCCTGCACCACCATTACTGCTCCTACTTGCCTTAACTGCAAGAGTAACCAACGTACTCTTGCGGTTAAATGTCCTGTCAGAAAGGAAATCTTGTCTAAGACCTGAAAAAGACCACGTTAATTCACCTACTTACGCTGCAGTAACGAAACTACAGACTGACACCACTAAGATTCTCCAGGCCACACGACAGGCTCCTCCATCCAGCGACTCACTCTCTCCACCTCCTGACGGTGTTCCCTCCAAGGTGCTCTACTGCATGGTGTATGCGCACCTTGCAAGTACTGCAAACCCGGGTACTATCAACCATACATCCTCAAGATTCTTCCCAACGTTGTGAACTTCACTGCACCTGCAGACCTGTCTCCTGTATATTCTACAACCACCTCCACCGCCGACAACGTTGTTTATTCTGCCTCATCCACCGCCTCCCACGTCTCCAACCTGTTGTTACACTACCATTACACCTTTCCACAGTTCCTGGCGACCCACCGTCTCCTGCCAGCTCCATTGAAGACTCACCCACCGAATCCACTTTCGGAGAAGTTGATGACCCCAGTTCACCCTCTTGGGAAAATCTTACCTTCTATACTTCTCCAACTAACGCTGACACCATGACTTGCAATGAGCTCTACAAATGCCTCGGTGCTGGAACTGTCAAGTCTGCTTTCGAGCCAACTCTTCACTTTACACTCACCCAAGTTGTGGAATTCCTCAAGCCTCTACGTTTCACCTTTGGAAACAAGATAAAATTTGAAAAATGGCTCCTTTACAAACCTGCCTATTTAATCTCGTCAAATACCACCACCAGTGAGCTGACCTCTGATGTCCCTACCTGCCTGCCCTGTCCTGCGACCTAACCTGCTGCCAACTTCTCAAGACTCAAGCCCTCTAACTACCACAAGACCGTTGCTACAGAGCCTGCTACTCCTGCTTCTCCATTCTCTCACGAGCGCTAGCTGCTGGGTTAAGCCCTGGCACCTTCTCTACGACTGTGGACAATCCTCTTCAACGCCATTTTTCTCCTGTCCGTCTTCCCAGCTCACCTCACATGGGGTCTTACCTAAACTCTGTTGTTGTAGTAACAGTATAATTATTATAACCATGGGCAAGCGCTAAATCCGCAGGGGTTAGGGGAATGAGACGCAATCAAATTTTATACTGAGAGAAGCTCCAGTTCCCAGGAATGAAAACAATGAAATGAAACATCTAGACGAGAGAGAGAACACAAACGTGGGTAAAAAAAAAATTTAGCTTTTTGGCAGAATTACACTTCCCTTTATGGAACAAATTTCTCCATTGAAGGGAGGCAATATACACGTTTGTGATGAATTAGTCACATATTCACCATCTGGGTATCTTTAGTTTCTAGACGCTTTGCCATCCAGTGGCTTTATCAGTACAATACAAGGACATAATCTGAAGACTAGAAATATATGCAGCAGACAGTGGAAGACGAAGTAATCAGTCCCTCAGACTAGGAGCAGGTGATGACATCGTAGTCTTGAACAATCCGAAGCACAGGCAACAAGAATAGTGCATCATGCTGACGGATTTTTTCATGTGTCTGGGTCAGTCGTCAACACTGTACAATGACTTGCCGCTGCCGCCGCTGCTGCTGCTGCTGCCGCCGCCGCCGCTGCCGCCGCTGCTGCTGCCGCTGCCGCCACTGCTGCCGCCGCTGCCCAGGAGTTTGCCAATGTGAGTCTGTTTCCAAGGGGATTATGAACTACTGGTGATCAGTGTATGACCGCTGGTGGTCCAACATTCCTGATTTATTGCTGCAGCGAGTTCCCAGGTGACTCGTGTTACAAAGTTCAAATGGGAAATTGCTCCCAGTTTTTATCTGATTTCCTTGATTCTCTCTCTCTCTCTCTCTCTCTCTCTCTCTCTCTCTCTCTCTCTCTCTCTCTCCGCTTTCTATCTTATTACTATATTCTTTCATTTTCCTGCTACATTTTTTTCTCTTGCTCCTTGCCATTTCTCCTGCTCTCTCTTGTTTCATTCTCTTTATTGATCTCGCTTTATTTATCAACTTTTTCCTTTCGTTACATTCTCTTTCTTTCATTACATTCTCTTCATCTTCATTCTTTCTCTCACTATGCTCTCTCCCTCACTGTATTCTTTCTCTTGCTGCATTTTCTCTTTCGTTACATTATCTCTCTCCCGCTGTATTTCTCATTCTCCAAAATCTCTCTCTCTCTGAATAATCTCTCTGGCTACATTCTCTGGCTACCTAGAGATGTACTAGTTGCAGACTTAATGAAGGGCTTAGGCTGAACTGCTAGTGTTGAGGGGCTTTAAGAACGAGGCACAAGCTAGCGGTGGAGGTGGCGGGTGCCAGCGGTGGAGGTGGCGGATGCCAGCAGTGGAGGTGGTGGGTGGCGGCTCCATTTGGCACACTTATGGCACAGGGGTGTATATGAAGCGACTGCTGGCCCGAGCTGTGGTCACCTCATACCAGCCAACATGGAAGCCTTCGTCACTTCCCTACAAGAAAGACCAGTCAGATACACTTGCACGTCAGTGTGCGTGTTATTATAAATCTCCTAATTTTTACGTGAGCTATACAGGCACTCGCAGCACTGCAACACAGTTATGATGTCTAGCAATAACGAAATCATTGTATGTTTACCCTTCAAACTACGAAAGTATTCTAGTAACTAGCAATTATCAGTTCCTAAGCGCCGGTTATAGTGGCACTGTCATAACCTGTAGACTCCTGTTGCTAAAGTTGCAGTGCATTGCAAAGTGATCCTTTGCAATGCACGTCCCTGATTTTCGAAAACTCTGAAAAGTTTTGTCATTTAAAATTTCTGTATACATAAAAGTGCCATATATTCAGCGCTCACAAACGTCAAAATATTATTGTTAAACACTGAAATTCGTTACACGAACCAGAAGTTTATATCCACCGTAAAGTTGAATATACACACAAAAACTCCTACGTTATTTAACATCAGAGAAGAACATAAATGAACACTTATAAGGTTGACGGTTTATCAGCAAAAACTGAGAACAATAAAGTTAAAACGTAATGAATAGCAATTATATAAAAACGACACTGTACAAGACTTATGTCAACCAAGTAGATCAACAGGTGGATGATTCCTGTGTTTGTCGTATGTTTCTGGTATATTTGTTCAAGCTATAGTTTGTTGACATAACTCTTATACCCTGACATGTGTGCGTAATTGTTATTCATTACGTTTTAACTTTGTTCTAACTTCTTGCTGATAAACCGTCAACCTTAAAAAATGTTCATTTATGTTCATGTCTCATGTTAATAACGTAAAAGTCTTGTTTTGTGTCTAATTCAACTTCTTTATGGTGTATATAAAGTTCTGGTTTGTGTAACGTATTTCTATGTTGCTTTACAATTATATTATTACGCTTGCATATGCTGAATATATCCTGGTTTATGTATGGATAATTTATAAATTAATGACAAAACATATTTCGAAGTGACTCACGAAAACGTAATAACACGATTGCAAAGAAACCGCGGTACGGGTGGGGCTCGAATTCACGGCAAGTCAGTCGTAAAACTCCAAGCTTACGCGCGCTGGTCTGGAGTTTTACGACTCGCATACCGTGAGTTCGATCCCCACCCGTACCTTGGTCTATATTTCAAAGAGTATGTAATTGTTACTCATTACGTTTCAACTTTGCTTTTAATTATTGCTGATAAACCTTCAACCTTAATAAAAAAAAAAAATTATGTTCCTGTCTCATGTTTAATGAAGTTGGAGTTTTTGTGTGTGTATAAAATTAAACCACTTTGTCAGACAGAGTTCAACTTTTAATAAGTGTAGCGAGTATATGTATGTTGAATGTCGTATGTCTTATGTACAGAAGTTTTAAACAAATAGCAAAACATATGTTGAAGTTTTCGAAAACCTGGGATCAATGAGTTACATGTTTACTGGGTGAGGCTACACTGTGAGGCTACACTGTGAGGCTCACACTGTGAGGCTACACACTGTGAGGCTACACACTGTGAGGCTACACACTGTGAGGCTACACACTGTGAGGCTACACACTGTGAGGCTACACACTGTGAGGCTACACACTGTGAGGCTACACACTGTGAGGCTACACATTGTGAGGCTACACACTGTAGGCTACACATTGTGAGGCTACATTGTGAGGCACATTGGGCTCACGAGGCTACATTGTGAGGCTACACATTGTGAGGCTACACATTGTGAGGCTACACATTGTGAGGCTACACATTGTGAGGCTACACTGTGTGAGGCTACACATTGTGAGGCTACACTTGTGAGGCTACACTGGGTGAGGCTACACTGGGTGAGGCTACACTGGGTGAGGCTACACTGGGAGGCTACATTGGTGAGGCTACAATGGGTGAGGCTACACGAGGTAAGCCTACACTGGGTGAGGCTACATTACCTGAGGCTTCACTGGGTGAGGCTACACTGGGTGAGGCTATACTGGGTGAGGCTATACTGGGCGAGGCTACACCTGATGAGGCTACACCGGATGAGGCTACACTGGGTGAGGCTACACTGGGTGAGGCTACACTGGGTGAGGCTACACTGGGTGAGGCTACACTGGGTGAGGCTACACTGGGTGAGGCTACACTGGGTGAGGCTACACTGGGTGAGGCTACACTGGGTGAGGCTACACTGGGTGAGGCTACACTGGGTGAGGCTACACTGGTGAGGCTACACTGGGTGAGGCTACACTGGGTGAGGCTCTACACTGGGTGAGGCTACACTGGGTGAGGCTACACTGGGTGAGGCTACACTGGGTGAGGGCTACACTGGGTGAGGCTACACTGGGTGAGGCTACATGAGGTGAGGCTACACTGGGTGAGGCTACACTGGGTGAGGCTACACTGGGTGAGGCTACATTGGTGAGGCTCACACTGGGTGAGGCTACACTGGGTGAGGCTACACTGGTGAGGCTACACTGGGTGAGGCTACACTGGGTGAGGACTGGAGCTACACTGGGTGAGGCTACATCTGGGTGAGGCTACACTGGGTGAGGCTACACTGGTGAGGCTCATTGGGTGGAAGGGTACTCATGGGTGAGGCTACCGGTGAGGCTACATGGGTGAGGCTACACAGGGTGAGCTACACAGGGTGAGGCTACCTCGGTGAGACTACACATGAGGATGACTCATCTAGCTGGGTGAGGCTACACTGGGTGAGGCTACATTGATGAGGCTACACTAGGGAGGCTACACTGGTGAGGCTCCTATGGTGAGGTTACTTTTGTGAGGCTACACTAGATGAGGCTACACTGGGTGAGCTACACTGGGTGAGGCTGCACTGGGTGAGGCTGCACTGGGTGAGGTGCACTGGGTGAGGCTACACTGGGTGAGGCTACACTGGGTGAGGTGCTAACTGGGTTAGGCTACACCGGGTGAGGCTACACCTGGGTGAGGCTACACTGGGGAGGCTACACTGCGGAGGCACATGCGTGAGGCTACACTGCGTGAGGCTACACTGGGTGAGGCTACACTGGGTGAGGCTACACTGGGTGAGGCTACATTGGTGAGGCTACATTGGGGAGGCTACATGGGTGAGGCTACACTGGGTGAGACTACACTGGGTGAGGCTACACTGGTGAGGCTACACTGGGTGAGGCTACACTGGGTGAGGCTACACTGGGTGAGGCTACACTGGGTGAGGCTACACTGGGTGAGGCTACATTGGGTGAGGCTACATTGGGTGAGGCTACACTTGGTGAGGCTACACTTGGTGAGGCTACACTTGGTGAGGCTACACTTGGTGAGGCTACACTTGGTGAGGCTACACTTGGTGAGGCTACACGGTGAGGCTACACAGGGTGAGGCTACACAGGGTGAGGCTACACAGGGTGAGGCTACACAGGGTGAGGCTACACTGGGTGAGGCTACATTGGTGAGGCTACTATGTGAGGCTACGCTATGGAACACTTTCCCCATTAAAATACGCAATAAACTATCAGCAATTACTTCAATGCGTATTTCTCTTATGTATCCTTAACATCGAGTAATTAGTTAAAACTTATTGCACTAATGTTACAAATTATCATACTCATCTACCAGTTATCGCCTCTGATAAACAATAATAGTCTAGGCACAATTATTTATTCATAACCAAATATTGTTTACTAACACGAAGTGTTAGCAAGCGCAATTTAATTTAGCTAATCCAACTAAATATATTTTATACAAGTTTACAATAATTTAATAATAAACACATTGAAATATATTTGCAATCATATCACTACGACTTCAGGAGTCAAGTTTGGAGTGCCAGGACTAAATGATAATGGTGGGCTTCTGAATTATGTGTGAAAAACAGGTGTGATACAAGGCAATGCTTTAAGAAAGAGGTTAAATAAGACTAATAAGTTCACGAGACGTAATACAACAGTTTACTAGACTGTGTAATAGTAGATGAAAGGTTAGTGAGTAGACTTATAGAAGTGCATGTTTTTAGGAGGGCGGTGTATAAGTCAGATTATTTACTGGTGGTTACATCGAGAGTAGGATGTAGACGAACAACAAGGACAGTAGTTACAGCGAGAGTAGGAGGTAGACGAACTACAAGGACAGTAGTTACAGCGAGAGTAGGAGGTAGACGAACTACAAGGACAGTAGTTACAGCGAGAGTAGGAGGTAGACGAACTACAAGGACAGTAGTTACAGCGAGAGTAGGAGGTAGACGAACTACAAGCACAGTAGTTACGGCGAGAGTAGGAGGTAGACGAACTACAAGCACAGTAGTTACGGCGAGAGTAGGAGGTAGACGAACTACAAGCACAGTAGTTACGGCGAGAGTAGGAGGTAGACGAACAACAAGGACAGTAGTTACGGCGAGAGTAGGAGGTAGACGAACAACGAGGACAGTAGTTACAGGCGAGAGTAGGAGGTAGACGAACTACGAGGACAGTAGTTACAGCGAGAGTAGGAGGTAGACGAACTACAAGAAGAACGGCATCAGTAAATAAGAATGAAGAGAAAGTAAATGAATTAAAAAAAATGGAGAGACTGAGTTAGGAACGGGCAAGTTAGGCAAGGACTGGGAGAAAGGAAGGGTAGAGAGTGCAGGTAATGAAAGGAGGTCAAAGAGGTATGGTGAAGACTTAATAATGCAGTGTAAAGGATTATCTGGTTACTAAACCAGTGATAGTTTACCGATAACTCGTCTCCTCCCTCATAGGAGCTTCCTTGACTCTGGTGAGGGGCTCTTGATCTAGGGAATTGATATGTCCTCCAGTTCCCTGAATTGAGTCTGAATACCCCCATCCCCCTTCCACAGGAGCTGTATAATCCTTACGGTTTAGCATTTCCCCATGATAATGAACGTCGTCACCTAAGTCTCTGGGTCTGGTTTAGAAAATTTCAATTAATCATTTTTACCCAGACAAGTTGTTTAACCGAATGGGTCAGGTGTAAGTGTTAAATTAACCAGCTTTTATACCATATATTCAATGCATAAAATTTTCATGAACACACTTGGCTTTCAGACACAGTATTTAAACAACGTGAGAAACATAAATTTCAGGAAAATCTTGCCTCTTGCAAGAGTACGAGGATTGCAAGGAAGTAGATAGCAGGCGTCGGAAGTGACAGGATGGCAGGATAGCCGGGTGGAAGTAACAAAACATGTGGGAGAGGTGTTAGGAGTTGGCAGAGATGGCAAAAAAAGGGCAAGAAAGTGCATGAAGACAGGACTGGAGCAGCATCATAGTGTACCACTAAATCCCCAGATCATTTCTGGAGCATTAAATTACTGGAGCACACAGCGTCTTCAAATAGTCCTCTCCCCAGTAGCTGGAAACAACAGACCAGCCCAGCCATTAAGTCAGACAATAATTCGGAGAAATAAGTCGATTTCACTGGGTCTGTAAAAGTAACTCCAGACCCGCCACGGTCTGGAGTTACTTTACTTTCTCATAAAAGCAATTATTGCGTGGGAGACGCAATAATTGCCTTTACGAGACACTACCTAGAGGGCGTTCCAGGGGTCAGTGCTTCCGTGGCCCCACCTCGATTTGCGGCCCATAGTCGCATTGGCCCTGGAGTGGCCCACTTGCGGCCCTTGATGTCTTATGTAAAAAAATTCAAACCAACATTGCTGAAAATAAACTATAGCGCAGTTTTCTGGCATTGATATTTGGTGACTGAAATGGTCGCGCGTCCCAGATTTATTCTAGACACAACAAGTCCGTCTAGAAATATTTACTAAGACTATAGAAATACGTAAAAAGAGTAAAAGAAAAGGGAAAAAAATAAATTTTAATAAAATTTGTTAAGACGAACAACAAAAACTCGTTTAGTCTTCACACAGCTGCGGAAGTAACTCGCCTCCAGTCATCTCTTTATCTTCTTATTTTCTCTCCTTTCCCTTTCTCTTTATCATCCAGCCTCCTTCCTCTTCCACCAGTCCTTCCACTTTCTTTTTCCTATCTCTTCCAGCCTCCTTCCTTCCTTTGACTCCTTCCCTTTACATTCGTTTATTTTTATCTCCCAGTTTCCTTTATTTTCTCCTTCACGCTACCCTTATCTTCTCTTCCTGTTCCAGTTTCCTTCTCATTCTCTCCTTCACGCCACCTTATCTTCTTTTTGTTCCACCTTCCTTCGTCTTCCATCCTCTAGCTTTCTTCCCACTACTCTCCCACCGTCCGTTTCTTCCACCTTCCTTCGCCTCATACAATTTTACACTTCTCTTGATCCTCCACCTTTCTTCTCCTCTCCCTCTCTTCACCTTCCGCTTCAAGTTGCTTATCGGTGAAACTTTTAATTCGAAGTCCTTGTCAGTGTCCACGCAGTACCTCCCTCGGCTCCCACTGCTGTTGTAAATAAGAGAGAGAAACATTTTCTTCCCTTTTGTATCTGTTGAGGCAAGTCGTGGCGTTGATGAGGCTCTGGATGCTGCGGAGACTCCAGCCTCTCGATGCTGCGGAGACTCCAGCCTCACAGAGGTCGTCCTTCCTCGAAACAAATTTCACCTCCCTTCTCTCTGGTGGCTGGCGAACAGGTCCCTTGTTTCTTCTTGGCTCGCTTTCCAAAGAGCCTCCTTCTTCAGCGGCGATATACAGCTTCCTTGATATTGGATTTCGATGTGCTAAAATATGTAAAAAACACACACACACACACACAGGGAGGCAACAACGAGTCATGGTACGTTACGAGGTGTCAGAGTGGGCACCTGTGACGAGTGGGGTTCCACAAGGGTCAGTCCTAGGACCTGTACTGTTTTTGGTATATGTGAATGACATAACGGAAGGGATAGACTCAGAGTGTCCCTGTTCAGATGATGTGAAGTTAATGGAAGAATTAAATCATGAGGATCAGGCAGGGCTACAAGAGACCTAGACAGGCCACAAGCCTGGTCCAGTAAATGGCTCCTTGAATTTAACCCTGCCAAATGTAAAGTCATGAAGATCGGGGAAGTGCAAAGAAGACCGCAGACAGAGTATAATCTAGGTGGCCAAAGACTGCAAACCTCACTCAAGGAAAAAGATCTTGGGGTGAGTATAATACCGAGCACATCTCCTGAGGCACACATCAATCAGATAACTGCTGCAGCATACGGGCGTCTGGCAAACCTAAGAATAGCGTTCCAATACCTCACTAAGGAATCGTTCAAGACTGTACACCATATACGTCAGGCCCATACTTGAGTATGCAGCACCAGTTTGGAACCCACCCTGGTCAAGACGTCAAGAAATTAGAGAAAGTGCAAAGGTTTGCAACCAGACTAGTCCCAGAGCTAAGGGGATTGTCCTACGAAGAAAGGTTAAGGGAAATCGGCCTGACGACACTAGAGGACAGGAGGGTTAGGGGAGACATGATAACGACATATAAAATACTGCGAGGAATAGATAAGGTGGACAGAGACAAGATGTTCCAGAGAGGGGACACAGAAACAAGGGGTCACAATTGGAAGTTGAAGACTCCTATGAGTCAAAGGGATGTTAGGAAGTATTTCTTCAGTCATAGAGTTGTCAGGAAGTGGAATAGCCTAGAAAGTGACTTAGTGGAGGTAGGAACCATACATAGTTTTAAGACGAGGTTTGATAAAGGTCATGGAGCAGGGAGAGAGAGGACCTAGTATCATTCAGTGAAGAGGCGGGGCCAGGATCTATGACTCGACCCTGCAACCACAAATAGGCGAGTATAAATAGGTGAGTACACACACACACACACACACATACGCGGGCCAGGAGCTGAGTCTCGACCCCTGCAACCACAATTAGGTGAGTACATACATACATATGACTCACAAAAGAATGATGGAATGTAATGGTGTATGTAACTAATGAATAGAAAAGGATCAATGTGAGAAATGATGTAGGAGGGGAAAGGTGATAAAAATAAGTGAAGAGAATGAAACAATAACAGCATGGAATAGTTGAAAAGAAAAAAGCGAAGAGATTGGAAAGAGTATGTGTAGTTTTTTAAGAATAGTTAGAAAGGGAGAAGTAAGCGAAGAAATTCAGGAGTTACAGAAGCAAAGAATGTTTTGCTGACATGGTAAAACAGGATGACAAATATGAGGCAGTGATAAGTCAATAAATTACAGTGACAGAAGAAAGATGAAAGAAATATGCACACAGATACCGAAGAAAAATAGGAAAACACTGAAGACATCTGCGGGAGCTGATTAGAAATTCTCGCTGCGAGGGAAGAGAGGCATTGGAAGGAGAGAGAGGAACCACATCTTCATCAAAGTGAATGTGAGCCAAATAAAGTTGTAAATTATATGAGAAAAAAGTTTGGAGATAAATGGAATAAAATGCCGACACGATGGAATAGACACAAATGTAGTATAATCAAGTCACAGAGATCTATTTGTGATTTGATAAAGCCCACTGTGTGGGCGAAACGTAGTCAATAATGCCCACTGTGTGGGCGAAACGTAGTCAATAATGCCCACTGTGTGGGCGAAACGTGGTCAATAATGGATCACATTATACTGGATTTGTATCTATTGCACGTATAACTGCGATAAACTACCTCAATTACTGGAAACGCTTGAAGTTCATAAACCTGTACTCTCTAGAACGCAGGCGGGAGAGATACATTATTATATACACGTGGAAAATTCTCGAGGGATTAGTACCAAACTTGCACACGAGAGTCACTCCCTACGAAAGCAAAAGACTCGGCAGGCGATGTAACATATCCCCAATGAAGAGCAGGGCTGCCACTAGCACGTTGAGAGACAACACAATAAGTGTCAGGGGCCCAAGATTGTTCAACTGCCTCCCAGCATACATCAGGGGGATTATCAACAAACCCCTGGCTGTCTTCAAGCAGGCACTGAACAGGCACCTAAAGTCGGTACCTGACCAGCCAGGCTGTGGTTCGTACGTTGGACTGCGTGCGGCCAGCAGCAACAGCCTGGTTGATCAGGCTCTGGTCCAACATGATACCTGGTCACAGACCGAGCCGCAGGGGCGTTGACCCCTGGAATTCTCTCCAGGTCTCCAGGTAATTGTTCCAAAAAGGTTAACAAGAGGCAAAGAAAGACCACTAAAGATAGCAGCTAGCCAATTACAAGTGAGAAATAGTGGAGAGAGAGAGAGGCTAAATAAGAAACAAACTAATTGAATAAGTGCACAAACACGATAAAGAGGCGTATCAACTGAGAGAGACGATATCAGAACAGTCCAGCAACCAGCGAGGAACAGAACTGCGAGGAGCGGAGGAGAACAGACAAATAATCCCTTTTCCTGCCTGTATCTCACCACCCCTATCCTCTTCCTCCTCCTCATCCTCTTCCTCTTCTTCCTCCTCCCTCATACACTGTTCCACAATACCCAACGCCATAACATTTATTTTGTATTCATGCGCAGATTTATTTCACCTATCCATTTCTCACACTCCCTTGTCCACGCTGCTATTGGCTCCACTTTTAACTAATAATGTGGATTCAGAGAACCGACAAGTTGATAAATTAAACACATGAGAATCTTTATTGTGGAAACGTTTCGCTACTCAGTGGCTTCATCAGTCCAATACAAAGAAGAATGGTGAAGATCACAAGGAGTTTGAGGTAATCCGTCCCTCAGCTTTGAGCCTATGTAATCAGTCCATCAGTCTTGATGGGCTTCTCCAGGTCGTCAGAGACCTAAAGAGACATCTCCAGGTCGTCAGGGACCTAGAGAGACTTCTCCAGGTCGTCAGAGACCTAGGGAGACTTCTCCAGGTCGTCAGGAACCTAGAGAGACTTCTCCAGGTCGTCAGGAACCTAGAGAGACTTCTCCAGGTCGTCAGAGACCTAGAGAGACTTATCCAGGTCGTCAGGAACCTAGAATGACTTCTTCAGGTCTTCAGGAACCTAAAAAGAGTTCTTCAGGTCGTTAGGAACCTAGAAAGACTTCTCCAGGTCGTCAGGGACCTAGAGAGACTTCTTCTGGTCGTCAGAGACAGCTGGACTTTCTCCAGGTCGTCAGTGACCTAGAATAGACACTCCTCTTGGTTGTCAACAACCACTTTGCAAATGAAATCGAACGATAAATAGACGGGAAGAAAACTGTAAAGGGTTCAGATACCTTTCTCAAGCGTCTGGCAAGGCATTCAAACTCGCTCCTGGAAACATTTTAAAATATAATAGAGAAATGTTATTGCTGGAAATGTTGACGAGAACACAGTGAAATCTGTGTTGTATTAAATACCAAGCGTTAAACTTGTAAAGACTTACAGGAGAATCTTTTTTTGAGTTGCAAGAAGTCTGTATGAAGCTCAAGTATCAGATATTTTTTTCTCTTGTTATCTAAGGCGCTACTATTATTATTATTTATTATTATTATTTATTTTTATTTTGTATTTTTGTTTATATATTTATTATTTTTATATTTTACTTTTTATATTTTATTTATTTATTATTATTATTATTATTATATAAGAAGTGGTACGATTAAGTGGTTGACCTTTCTCCAAACTCTAGTTCATAACGTAAGAGCGCCTCATCCAGCGCCTCATCCAGCGCCTCATCCAGCGCCTCATCCAATCATCAACTTTTCAGCTTCAAGGAACTATTGATGCCTTGTATGTGCCGGATGTTCAACGTAATACAGCACATTCCGGAAATTTCGTTTCGGTGTGATAACTTACGAAAGTAAGTTATCACACCGATAACTTACTTTCATAATTTTATGAATAAATCATACTAAATATAACTGAGCATGTCTCATTAGACGGACTTCAATATCTAATGGCTGGTGCGTCTTAGACAAGATTCTACTCAATCACTTGTTTTATGTAGATATAAATTTATAACAAAATATTTAAAAAACTTGGAATCTATGCAGTTTTTACGATAACTGGGTGATTACTCTGTTCTTTCTGTGTGTTTGGTCCAAGACCCACCAAGTCTTAACATTGTCTAAGTGAGGTCCAGGACACATCATTGTCTTAGACAGGCAGATAAAACATTGTCTTGGTCAGGCCTAAGACCCGACAGTCTTGGTCAAGTCTCAGGCCCAGCATTGTTTTGGTTAGGTCCAAGACCTAACGATGTCTTGGTTAGGATCAAGACCTAATATTGTTTTGGTAAGATCCTGGACACAATATTGTGTTGATCACATCCAAGACCCAACTAGCAACACACACACACACACACACACACACACACACACACACACACACACACACACACACACACACACACACACACACACACACACACACACACACACACACACAAGTTGGCACCAGTCGTGCCCTAAGTCTCCAGTGATGTTATTCTGGTGGAAATCTTGTCGCTTTTCTGCAATATATGTAAGAACGAAGTAGAGAAGTTTGCGTGTGTTGCAGAGATGTGTGTCCCACCATGGCTGTGTCGTGCTCCTCTGCCCCATTCACAGACGACTGCAGAAATTGCCTGCCAGACCTCCTTTATATATATCAGGCAGGAACAGAAGGTTACAGCCAGTAGATGATCTTACTCTCAAGGACGAACACAACTGTAAGACTTGACTTTATCACTGGTAGACGTTTATCGTTGGTCGTGAAATTAAGAGAGATGTTATCTTACGGTGGAGTTCCCAAGTCGACCAATGTCGCCCATGCGTTTTAATATCATTGCTCGTGAATGTAAAAAAAAAAAAAAAAAAAAAAACATGGAAAAAATATACCACTCTTATACTTTTGGCATCCAGAAAGTGAAGTATTAAAAATAGAAAAGATATCTACCAGGAATCCAGAGAAATTAAAATCACGAGAAAAATACGAGGGCTAATATAAGAAGACTTTACAGCTCCAGCAATGGGCTGGAAAGTGCTGGAGTGGTGACAGGAGCCACTGGACCCTCCTGGAACATGTGCTTAATGTAGTGAAGTCTTGGGTTATCTTGACGAAGAGAACATGAAAGAAAATAACCTCTTATGTGTTGGCATCCTTCCAAAACAGGATTATAAGCTATACAAAATTGGATTAGTTAACAGAATTCTCTGCAATGCACGGGTGACTTAAGAAAGTTTTAAAACAAGACAACAAACCTTGTATTCCATCTGTCGTTGAATATTATTATTTAAACCAGAATAAAACTATCCGAAAAATAATGACCACTGGAAGCTGGCCCTGGAAAACAGTAAATATCTTTCAGGAACAACATAAACTGTTCAGCGGCCGCTGGAGCTTCGAGCAGCCAGCGTCCTCTACCTTCTTTTGCGTTGTGAAGGATGAAAGTGTCTTGCATTCCTCCATTGAGAACTGACACCTACTCAAAGAGGCTTTTAGGAACGCAAATAATCGACAGTAGACTCCTGTGATGTATTACTGGAGGCAAGAACGGTTGTGGCAGAGATTGGTGCACTCACTCACACACACACACACACACACACACACAACGGCCGTCTCCCACTGAGGCAGTGACCGGAAAAAGGAGAAACGTAAAGTTTTCATCTTTTTACATTTAGTAATTTATACAGGAGTTACTGCACCCTTGCTCCGACATTTTAGTCGCCACTTAATACACGCATGGCTTACAGAGGAGGGATTCTTCTCCACTTCCCAATAAAGATGAAAGGGAATAAATAAGAGTAAGAACTATTAAAAAAATAGAAGAAAACTCCGATGGGTGTGTGTGCATACACGTGTACATATATATATATATATATATATATATATATATATATATATATATATATATACACACACAGTGGTCCCTCGGTTTTCGCCGAAAATTCGTTCCAGAATGCTGCTCAAGTGCCATAAGTTTTCGTTTCACACTCACTTGGCAGGACGTTAGCACCTCCCTGTGTGGTTGCTGTCTACCAACTTACTAATATACAGCAGATACGACAGTTCACATGTCCCTCCAAACAGCAAATGTGTCTAACCCCCTAATTTAGAGTGCAGACACTGTCTTCCCACCTCAAGGATTCAGTCCAGCTAACCGGTTTCCCTGAATCCGTTCACAAAATGTTACCTTGCTTCCACTCCAACAGCTCATCACGTCCCAAAAACCATTTGCCTCTACTCACTCCTAACATGCGCGCACGCGCACACACACACACACACACACACACACACACACACACACACACACACACACACACACACATAGTTTTAAGACAAGGTATGATAAAGCTCATGGAGCAGGAGAGCAGAGACCCAGTAGCAGACAGCAAGGCGGGGCCAGGAGCTGAGTCTCGACCCTGCAACCACAATTAGGTGAGTACAATTAGTGAGTACACACACACACACACACACACACACACACACACACACACACAATATATCTCATATAGGTAAAAATGGTCATTTAGCAAGAGCTAATTTAAAATTAAATCATTTCTATAATTTTCTCTTATATGTTTAAAGATATATATTTTTTAATTTATATTAAGGTAAAAATTAATAATTTTGTATCAAAACAACCTTACGAAGCTTACCTAACCTTATTATAACAAGCGAAATTTAATTTAGCCTAATCCAACTAAATATATTTTAGGTAAGTTTACAGTAATTTAATAATAAACAAATACAATTAAATATATTTTTTTCGTTAGGTTCAGAATGATTTTTGCAAAATTATTGCATACACAAATTTTCGCTTGTCCTATTCGGCTAGAAGAGCGTTGCTATTTAAGCCAAAATAGCAAGTTTTACCTACTCAGAACGATATATATATATATTTGACATCGATATTTAGTGTAAACGTTTACACTCCAAAAGTTATATTTATTACACGGTTCGCTTTTAGGTGATTCCAACGCGAATTTCTGAACGTTCTCAGTAACTAAAAATAATTATGTATTTTAGGTTAATATTGGTTACATACACTTTAAAAATCGCTGGCAGTGAGGTGCCTAGGCAAGCCCAGGTTACGTTCAAATCTTCAGGTGTATCACCTATGACGTGAGGATGAGTTGATCAGGTCACTTATTAGGCTTAAGGTATATCGACTACAGGAGGTTTCATCCGTAATTTAGGGATTAACTTAGAACTAACAGTGTATCCTGAGATACATACCCTAAGTGCGGAACAAGCCACATGGGCATGGAAATCTTCAGCTCAAGATCTTTAGCACTCTCTGTGCATTGTCAGAGGCTATACAATGTTGCAAGGCTAGCAACAGATAGGAGGAAAAAATTATTTCTGGCGTAAAGCGTCAGGCTGTCACAGTTTGTGACATGGCCTGACGCTTTACGCTTCTGCCTTGCCTCGGAGAGATTTTTTTTTCCTATCTGTTGCTAGCCATGTAACACTGCATAGCGCCTGACGACGCACAAAGTGCGCGAAAGATCTTGAGATGAAGATTTTCATACCCATGTGGCTTGTTTTGTATACACTCTATGTAAGTGTATATTTGTGTACGTATATGTATAGTGTATATCTATGTGTATATGTAAGTGTATATCTCTGTGTATATCTTGATATATAAATGGTATATACACTGTTTACATACCAAAAGATATAAACCTTTCGCAATTTAAAAAAGATTATGGTGATACCGACAAGATCTGGAAAAAGACACTTATGTACAGCTGAGGACATTCATTGGAGGAAACGTCTCGCCACGAGAGGCTTCTTCAGTACACTGGTGCACAACACTGGTGCAGTACACTGGTGCACTACACTAGTGCACTACACTGGTGCACTACAATAGTTCACACAATTCTAACCTTGCAAAACTTGCGAATTTTTTTCTTATTGTAATGTTCAGGAGAAAACTCGAATTCTCCCTAGAAGCCTGTCAGGGGCTTCACCCTTACAGGGTCGGTGAGGCTTCAAGCAGCAGTATTCCCAGTAGAGTCAGGAGTCGCGTTCAGCGTGGCGGCGTGGGCCATATTTTACCGCCTGACTGCCCGACGCCACGCCAGACTGGCCAATAAATTCCAACAGGAAAGTCGCTTGTCGAGGGAATATTGTTCAAGCTGTAGTGCACTGTTACAGTGGAAGGTTTTCTAAAGCTTGATGCCAGAGACTCGACCACTGCAACCAGTGTTGGGAACGACTTGGTGCTAGTGGGTCGATCACTGTAACCAATGTTGGGCTAGACTTGGTGCTAGTGGGTCGACCACTGTAACCAGTGTTGGGAAAGACTTGGTGCTAGTGGATCGACAACTGTAACAAGTGTTGTGCTAGACCTGGTGTTAGTGGGTCGATCACTGTAACCAGCGTTGGGCTAGACTTGGTGCTAGTGGGTCGACTACTGTATTTTTTTTGTTTAGGTCACGAGAGGGAAGACAAGAATGAGAAGAACTGGGGGTTGGATAGATCAGTTAAAAAGAGAGAGGTTGCAAGTAGACAGGAAGAGAGAGAAAGTTTAAGTGGTCTGACCTCATTGGGGTGATGTTAAAGGGGTGACTTGTCACATAGTGACGAGTGTGTATATTGACCACTGCACATAGTTGAGGGTTATGCCAGTGGAAGGTTGTGTTATGCTACAGACTTGACCATTCAATCCAGTGGAAGGTTGTACCACTCTTGATTCAAGACATGACCACTGCAATCAGTGGAAGGGTGTACCACTCTTGATTCAAGACATGACCACTGCAATCAGTGGAAGGGTGTACCACTCTTGATTCAAGACATGACCACTGCAATCAGTGGAAGGGTGTACCTATTAATGAGAGAACTATGAAACTGTAATGTGTTTTGTGGTAAATTATCATTTAAATTGTCAAAACAAGAGTATCTACACATTAGTTAAAGCCAAATTCTTCCTGGAAATCCACTCCTCTCTCTATTTTTTCCCTCAAAGCGAATTCGGGGAAAGCCTAAACAAGACTCACAGCTACAAAACAGCACTTGCCTCTTGAAGTCACTGGAAAACTCTGAAAACTCATAAGAGAGTAAAGAATTTCTCAGCTTTGATGTGGGATGGAAACATAAAATGTTAAAACGCTCAGATATAGGATTTTGTAAATCAAAATGGTAATTAAAAGCAGCAGCTGCGAGATGAGTTACGAGGCAGAGAGAGAGAGAGAGAGAGAGAGAGAGAGAGAGAGAGAGGAGAGAGAGAGAGAGAGAGAGAGAGAGAAGAGAGAAAAACTGAAATTGTGACTCTTAGATAAGCTCTTCTACTGGTGTAATCTACGCCTACTTCTGGTGTAATCTACATCCCTTACCACAGTAGTAGTCTGCGATGCTCAAGAAAATAAATAGTCTATGACGGATACTACATCAGACCCTGATCCCCACGAGGCCTGGTCTCAGACGGAGCCGAGGGGGCGTTGACCCCCGAAACCCCCTCCAGGTAAACAGGAGTAATCTCTGGTGCTTAAGATGTAAGATGCTGTGACTCATCTGTTGACTCTAGCCTCGTTATTTGTCATTAATAATCAGAGATCCGAGTGCAGCACTCTTGTGGCTGAAGCCAAACACAGATGCTCCAATTATTTATATAGAGATTATAGATAATCTTCAGTGGATTCTCTCTCGCATAAGCCTCTGGGAGCATGATAAAATCGATGCCTTGCCTAAATTAGCATTAAACAAAGAGAATGTAGAATATAATTTTGGTTTCTTAAACGGAAGTTTAAATAATTGTGAGAAAAAGAAGAATTGTGGAAGAAAGTAGAATAATTCCGAAAGGAACTAACATGTGTATAGCTTATCATAATTAATGTGTCGGTTAACATATTTTTGAAGAAAGTGCTGGAAGTTACTGCTAAACTGCTTGATTATAAAAATAATAATACTGCTAAACTAAGGCTTACAGTATACTTCCGTTACTTCCTCCAGCTTACAGTATACTTCCGTTACTTCCTCCAGCTTATAGTATACTTCCGTTACTTCCTCCAGCTTATAGTATACTTCCGTTACTTCCTCCAGCTTATAGTATACTTCCGTTACTTCCTCCAGCTTACAGTATACTTCCGTTACTTCCTCCAGCTTACAGTATACTTCCGTTACTTCCTCCAGCTTACAGTATACTTCTGATAATTCCTCCAGCTTACAGTATGCCTCCATTACGTCCTCCAGCTTACAGTATGCCTCCATTACGTCCTCCAGCTTACAGTATGCCTCCATTACGTCCTCCAGCTTACAGTATGCCTCCATTACTTCCTCCAGCTTACAATATACCTCCGTTACTTCCTCCAGCTTACAATATACCTCCATTACTTCCTCCTGCTTACAATATACCTCCGTTACTTCCTCCAGCTTACAGTATACCTCCATTACGTCCTCCAGCTTACAGTATGCCTCCATTACTTCCTCCAGCTTACAGTATGCCTCCATTACGTCCTCCAGCTTACAGTATGCCTCCATAGTCTCCAGCTTACAGTATGCCTCCATGTCCTCCAGCTACAGTATGCCTCCTTACGTCCTCCAGCTTACAGTATGCCTCCTTACGTCCTCCAGCTTACATTATGCCTCCATTACGTCCTCCAGCTTACAGTATGCCTCCATTACGTCCTCCAGCTTACAGTATGCCTCCATTACGTCCTCCAGCTTACAGTATGCCTCCATTACTTCCTCCAGCTTACAGTATACCTCCATTACTTCCTCCAGCTTACAGTATGCCTCCATTACTTCCTCCAGCTTACAGTATGCCTCCATTACTTCCTCCAGCTTACAGTATACCTCCATTACTTCCTCCAGCTTACAGTATGCCTCCATTACTTCCTCCAGCTTACAGTATACCTCCATTACTTCCTCCAGCTTACAGTATACCTCCATTACTTCCTCCAGCTTACAGTATGCCTCCATTACTTCCTCCAGCTTACAGTATGCCTCCATTACTTCCTCCAGCTTACAGTATGCCTCCATTACGTCCTCCAGCTTACAGTATGCCTCCATTACGTCCTCCAGCTTACAGTATGCCTCCATTACGTCCTCCAGCTTACAGTATGCCTCCATTACGTCCTCCAGCTTACAGTATGCCTCCATTACGTCCTCCAGCTTACAGTATGCCTCCATTACGTCCTCCAGCTTACAGTATGCCTCCATTACGTCCTCCAGCTTACAGTATGCCTCCATTACGTCCTCCAGCTTACAGTATGCCTCCATTACGTCCTCCAGCTTACAGTATGCCTCCATTACGTCCTCCAGCTTACAGTATGCCTCCATTACGTCCTCCAGCTTACAGTATGCCTCCATTACGTCCTCCAGCTTACAGTATGCCTCCATTACGTCCTCCAGCTTACAGTATGCCTCCATTACGTCCTCCAGCTTACAGTATGCCTCCATTACGTCCTCCAGCTTACAGTATGCCTCCATTACGTCCTCCAGCTTACAGTATACCTCCATTACTTCCTCCAGCTTACAGTATACCTCCATTACTTCCTCCAGCTTACAGTATACCTCCGTTACTTCCTCCAGCTTACAGTATACCTCCATTACGTCCTCCAGCTTACAGTATACCTCCATTACTTCCTCCAGCTTACAGTATACCTCCATTACTTCCTCCAGCTTACAGTATACCTCCATTACTTCCTCCAGCTTACAGTATACCTCCGTTACTTCCTCCAGCTTACAGTATACCTCCGTTACTTCCTCCAGCTTACAGTATACCTCCGTTACTTCCTCCAGCTTAAAACGTTCAATACTCAGTTCCTCCCAGCTTACTGTGTTATTTTCTTCCTTTCTCCCACTTATCGTATATTCCACTGTACTCTCCCTCCGGCTTAGTCTTCGTCGTGTCCTTCCTCCGACTTACGTTGTTCCTCTGTTACTTCTTTCACGTTACTGTATGTTCCACTGTTCCATCATCCAACTTACTGTGTTCCACTAATGTGCTGCTTCCTTCCTTCCTTCCTTCCTTCCTTCCTTCCTTCCTTCCTTCCTTCCTTCAGTTTGCTGCGTGTTCATCTGTACCGTCCTAAAGCTTACCGTGTCCCTCTGTTCCATTCTTTAGCTTAGTGTGTGTGTTTGTGTGTGTGTGTGTGTGTGTGTGTTTGTGTGTGTGTGTGTGTGTGTGTGTTTGCGTGTGTGTGTTTGTGTGTGTTTGTGTGTGCTCCTCTGATCGGTCATCCACTTTACTGTGTGCTATTAAGGAAGTCCCGTAGCTCGGTTGGTAGCGCACTCACCTTACACATTGATGTTCGTGGTTCGATCCCCGGTACGGGTAGACACCTGTGCCTGTTCACCTAGCAGTAAGTAGGTACCTGGGTGTTAGCCAACTTATATGGGTCGTATACTGGGATCAAAGTTAACCTAAATTGCCCGAAATGTGTATAACCAGGGGCTTTCTTTATAGTACGTCATTGATGTCAGCTATGTTTGTATAAGTTGTATCATGTACTTTTAGAAATAAATATTATTATCATGTTGTCAAAGATACGTTTAGGAACATGAGTGAACGCGCAGCGCCCTCTAGCTTGGCCAGTGAGACGCTGTACAAACACGGACGCGACGTCTCAGAATTGTATTTTTCAATGTCTGTTTTTTCCAGGATGGTTTAGCAACAGGAAATCAGATATAGTTAGTGTTTTGGAATAAACGCTGGTTTGTAAAGCAAGTGTGTTGATCCAGATAAGTGCCAACGTAGTAAGAGAGGAAGAGGCAGGCATGCAGGCAGATAGATAAATAGATATATAAAGTTAAGGGACACAGACCCTTAAGTTAAATTCCTATTGCTTCATCTAAATACCATTTAGGTTGAAGTTAGCGTATTCCAAGTGTTTATCCGCCTTGCTGCCCCAAATCCCACTGAATACACAAGTATTTGCGTCAGTTCACTTGTAGCCGACCAACATAGCCCATATGATATAAACTGTCCGAACCCACTAGGGTCGTCCTACACAACACAATAAAGTCAACATCATCTAGAGGAGCCTCGCTACGGCTGGGTGCCCAGCTAAGAGTGAACTTCCCATTCTAAGTATCCAGCAATCCCAGTAATCCCGCTAACAGCCCTGGTGGGTTTCAACCTTCCCTGGAAGAACAGCACACTCTTAACAGGAGACTCATCGTTAGGGTCCACACTGATGGATGTCTGTACCGTCACTGTGTTGGGAAATATGAAGGTGCTGCTGATGACAGGGAAGAATACTAACTCTGCAACTGTGAAGACTTAGGCCATCGGTACCATTTTGCTCCTTTAGAATCAGAGACAGTTGGACTATGGGAAAAACCTGTAATAACCTTCCCTAAAGAACTGGGCTCCAGGTTCATCGACAGTACTGTTCCAGCGTCTCAATGTAGCCATCTACAGGCAGACTACCTCCTCTTAAGAGATAGAGGAGATTCAAAATTGCTTTTGAAATGTTATATTGTATATATGTGTACATACATATTGTCGTGAGACAATAATAATGATGATGAGTTCTGAAATACTGGGGTCGTGCAACACCTGGGTCTTTATTTTGTGGATATTTCACCAGTCAAAGGCTTCGTTGTACTGAAAAGCTACTGGTAGGCAGTACGTCTACAAGACAAAGATGCCCCAACTAGTGGCTGTCTGGCACAATTGATTCTGTGTAAAAACTTGTGTTGAGTCGCAGACAGTATATTACCCGTCACAATTCACAGTTGGTGGCTTCTTTCAAGACTCCTTAATTTAGGACCCACAACGAGGTCCATAAAGCACCGCTGTCACCGTGACACTCAAACATACACCCTCACGTTCAATACCCATTTACTTTATAAACTGTGATTAATATTTTAAAAAATCATGTACATTCATTTATATACATATATGTCGTGCCGAATATGCAAAACTTACGATTTTGGCTTAAATGGCAATGTTCTTCTTGCCGAATAAGGCAAGCGAAAATTTGTGTATGCAATAATTTTGCAAAAATCATTCTGAACCTAACGAAAAATATATATTTCATTGTGTTTGTTTATTATTAAATTATTGTAAACTTATCTAAAATATATTTAGTTGGATTGGGCTAAATTAAATTGCGCTTGTTATAATAAGGTTAGGTAAGTTTTCCAATTTTCTTTTGGTACATTAACATAAAAAAAATATATCTTAAAACGTATAAGAATTTTTTTTAGAAAGGACTTAATTTTAAATGAGTTCTTGCTAATTTAACAGTTATATATATATGAACACAGTCATAACGGATTGTGCTCAGTACAAACAATAGACATCACAGTACAAATTTGTACAACACATCAGTACAAACTAGAGAAAAGAAGAGAAGGCAGCAGCACTTGACAGGAATGATGAATCAAGTGGGAGTAGAGAGGATTCCACAGCCTGGAGTGAACTGTGTTGCAATGACTACAACATACTCTTTGCAAAATATAAATAATGCTACTTCCTGACAGTTACTGACTCTTCGAATATATGAGCAGTGCTACTTTCTGACAGCTACTGACTCTTGCAAGATACAAACAATGATGGAAAAACAGGAGGTTAATTGATCTGTATATTTTGACCCCTTCTGGGATCCTCTTCAGCAGATACATGCTGAAGAGGATCCCTGAAGGTGGTCGAAATATACAAATCAATCATCCTCTTGTGTTTCTGTCTTCAGGTTGGCTGTTATTGAGCATGGTAAATTATTTTTAACGTTTTAGTTAATAAATTTGGGTACATCAGCAGTGTGCTGCTATAGTATTCTCTGTGATAGTTACACAGTGGTGATATCTGTCAGCCTCAGTCAACACATTTCATCACTGACAGTCTGAGGTAACAACTCTCATCTCCTAATGTATAAAACTTTTTCATAGCGAGAGTGCATACGCCAGGGAGGTAACATAGCTTGTGTTTCCACTGTGTAACTCTCAGGAAGAATAGGGGTGGCAGGTGAAAGAATAGGGTGGCAGTGGAAAAAATAGGGTGGCAGGGGAAAGAATAAGGTGGCAGGGGAAAGAATAGGGTGGCAGTTGAGATGAAAAGGGATCAAGACGGGCAATAATTGTTTTTTAATTGACAATTATATAAAACGTTTTATTTTTGGAACAAACCTAATTTCAACTTGCGTATTTTTGTTTAGCTAAATTCTGCTGTGTTTAGCATAAGCCCTTTTAAATTTATTTAATATTGCTTAAAATCAATGATACATATTTTTATTATGTTCGGACTGATTTCCGAAGATTTATGGCAAAATACAAATTTTCATTCTGCTAATTCGGCAAAGAACACCCTTGCAGGTTAGGTCAAACTCGGCGATTCAGCTAATCGGCACATATATATATATATATATATATATATATATAATATATATATATATATATATATATATATATATATATATATATATATATATATATATATATATATATATATATATATATATATAGATGGATAAAAAGGTTCAAGGAAGAATATTTGTATTTCTTCCTGAAGTCATTTGAATATAGTATATATATACTTGTTTGAAATTATTCAGTGTAGTAGTATAACCCCTGTGGTTTAGCGCTTCTATTTGATTATAATAATAATAATCAGTGTAGTAGTGGAGGATTCTGAGGAGTGGATTTTCCTCTCCCTCTTATCCCCTCAGCTCCCCCCTTCTCCCCCAGGTTCCTGGATTCCTCTTAATCAATAAACACCTTGACTGACTTGACTTTGACAGATGGCATGAAGGCCATCTGCCTGGGACCTGTCATGTAGGGAGGCTGTCATTCCTCCACACCTGTCATGTAGGGAGACTGTCATTCCTCCACACCTGTCATGTAGCGAGACTGTCATTCCTCCACACCTGTCATGTAGCGAGACTGTCATTCCTCCACACCTGTCATTCCTCCACTTTATTTGCTGCGAGTTTTCCCGTCATTCTAACTTTTTGATCCAACACTTAAAAACTTCATCCTAGTATTTTCCGGCATATAAGGCGCACGATCATGTAAGATGATGTTACCAAGCAGTTGTAACGTTACGTTACTAAACAACTGTTAAAGTGTAACACAAAACCTACCCTTGACCCTGACCTTGAGCATATAAAGCGCAGGGCAATTTTCCAATTTTTTGGAGGGGGAAAACATGCGCCTTATATGCCGGAAAATAAAGTATTTTGATTACAAGATTGAGCACTGAGTTGACTGACTCTCGGACTGTCTTACTTAACTGACTGCTAATTTTGCTAGCTACCCGTCTGACTGGACTTGGTAGCTAACTCATCAACTTAGTGGTGGTGACGATGACAACTGATGAGCTGAAAGTTGATGATTATCGTCAGCATTAACACATACTTCACTACATGATGATAGCTCTTTCTCAGTATTCATATACTTCCAAAAGGTCTGAAATTGTATTACAAAATAGCATTTTTGTGTCCAAGTTATGGCTCTCAGCGGGACCGGTGTTTCTTACTCGTTTGCATATCAGTTTTTTTATTGGGATGCTACCCAGAGAAAGTGGCTAGCAAAGAGGTACCCATTGTTACTGTTAAGTGAGCAGGGGCATCAAGAATGTAACGAAAACTTGCCCATGACGTTTGCTAACCCTGGCATGTGCTGCTGTGAGTATCACTGAGTCAGTGTGAGCATCGGGGCGCGTGTTGTGCTCACAAATGCTCTCTCTCCGTCTTACCTGGCACCTGGGGTTGCAAGAACTGCTCCGAATCATTACAGAACACAATAAAGGTTCTCCGTGGTAAATGAGAAGACCCAATATTCTAGTGGTGCATCCCGCCTGGGTTTAAATAGAGGAGGATCGGACTAATGGAACCTCTGGCCTCGGAGGAATACCAATATCTGTAATGTATCTCTCAATCAAGCCCGGGGAGACAAGAGGTGTCCAGAGTGCTAGCTAACCTTCCCTCGCCTCACAAAAAACATTCCGACTGCAGCCTCAGAAATGTTTACAGAAAAGGAGAGGAAATGCGGCTTCTCCCTGACTGAGCACCTGGGCTTTTATTTCTTGCAGACTTGGGGATTGGATGATGATGATCATCATCATCATAATAATAATCTATTACTGCTACTCCTCTCATTTTTTCCTCCTCTCCCTCCCACTACTTTTCCTCTTCCTTCTTCCCATTCTGCTTTATGTTATTCTTCTCTTCTCCTCGAAGGAAGAAAGGGATGATGGCAGAATAGAAGAAAGCTTTAATTAAGAGAGTTAAAGAGAATATCTAAACTTGTGAAAACGTTTTATAATTCCTTCTGAAGGAATGGCCACTTGCTTGGGTACACACACACAGTGAAGAGACGGGGCAGGAGCTGTGACTCAACTCCTGCAACTACAACTAGGTGAGTACAATTAGGTGAGTACCGCGCACACCTCTCACACACTCCCCACACCTTCTCCCACACACACACACCTCACTACACTACACTTCACACTCCCCACACTTCACACACACTCACTACATCCCCCACCCCACCCACATCACACTCTCACACCACACCTCCACACACACCCTACTCTCACACTCTACACCACTCCCACACTCACACCACATCCTCACACCCTCACCACACACACTCTCCACACTTCCACACTTCACACCTCACACACCACACCTCACACACACTCTACTCACACACTCACACTCACACTTCACACTCCACACTCTCACACTCTCACACCTCTCACACCTCACACACACTCCACACACTACACCACACCACACACTCCACACTCCACACACTCTCACACTACTCCACACTTCCACACACTTCACACTCTCACACTTTCACACTCACACTCACCACCCTCACACACACTCATCCCACTCCTCACACTCTCACACTTCTCACACTCCCACACTCTCTACACTTCATCCACCACTCCCCCACACACACACACACAAAAATACATACACATAAAAAATACATGGTTTAACTAAGAGAACAAGTAGAATGAAATGAGAGCAATATCAATCCTCGGACTTCATAGCAATCACAGAGAAAAAAGTGACTGAAATGATATCCTTTTAGGAATATGGCATCTAATATCAGATAAGGAAAACCAGACTAAACAGGGCAGGTGGAGGAGCAGCACTGCTAATCATACACCAGAGGAGTTTTGAAGAAGTGAGTGGAATAAACAGATAAGCAGCAGCAAGATGGGTGGAAATATTGGGCGTGTTTTCTTACACCTGTTGTCCCCGTTCACCTAGCAGTAAGTAGGTACCTGGGTGTTAGCAGACTGGTGTGGGTCTCATCCTGGGGGACAAGATTAAGGACCCCAATGGAAATAAGACACAGTCCTCGATGATGCACTGACTTTCTTGGGTTATCCTGGGTGGTTAACCCCCACCTATGTTAAAAATCCGAACAAAATATTATCTTATCTAAACACCTCCGTCAGTTTAGCCCTCCATGTTTCTGGTCACCCGTGTGGGTCCCAGTTCTCAGTCTTTCTTATGGTTGAAATCGCCAGTGATAATTCTTGCTTTAAGCCGTACGCAATCCTAGCTGCCTCTCCTATGGTGTCAACAAGTGCTTTATTGTTCTTCATATTGCCTTGTTCTACTACTGTTTGTTTTTTCTGGACGTGTGGCATGGAACAAGATCCTGCTGGAATAAGCCTTCTCCATCAGGAAAGTCTCTGTTCATCGTTCCCTCAACAACAAGAAGCCGTCCAGGGTCTTTAGTAGTAAAACTACCCCAAAACATCTTAGGTGGGGGGTTTTGGCGTTTGTTGAATGTGTCTGTTCCAAAGAGGTTTGCCTTTGTTCCTTCTCACTACCACTGATCTGCACCCATGTACTTCAAAATACGCCCCATCTGATTGAGTGTCCATTGCAGCCGTTTTTCCTTCATAGCAGCAGCTTTCTGGCAGTTCTGCCAACTTCAAGGAGCCTTCGTCGAACAGTTAAAGAATCAACATTTATGTCACCTGAACCTAATATCTCTGTAGATCTTTCCTGGTTTTCTGGAAAGTCTTCACTCTATTTCTTATGATAACCTTGTCATCATGAGGTGTTGTCTTGCATTTTCTTCCCATCTTCCTGGACGGAGTGCTCCACAATCGCCAGTGTCGTCAACATGCTTTCTAGGAGCCACAATACTTGCACACTTCTTAGTTGTAAAATCCATCATGAATTTCAGCTTTAATCGTGAATTGAAGGGAAGTATTCGGCGAAACCACATTCACTCACGGGGACGCTTGAAGGAATAGCCTTACAGGACAACAGCTGTTGTAGCACTGAAGAGAGTCGCAGGGTAACACCACAGCTGGATGGTTGCCAGAAGCCAGTAGCAAACTTATGAAGAGAGAAGAACCCAGACTACATTAATTAAGCCGGAGACTAAGACATATTATGAGATAATCACAAAATTTACTCCTGTCCCAATTAATTTGCACACTACTGTAAGGTTCTGTAACGCAAGTCTTAACCACCACTTCAGGATCTATGTGAATGATCTTCCAGATATACACAAAGCTTCGTGATTAATCCATGGAGGTTCCTCCATGAGGGTTCATGAGGGTTCCTCCATGGAGGTTCCTCCATGAGGGTTCCTCCACAAAGGTTCCTCCATGATGGTTCCTCAAGGGTTCCACCATGATGGTTCCTCAAGGGTTCCACCATGATGGTTCCTCAAGGGTTCCACCATGATGTCCTCAGGGCTCATGCTTCCTCCATGAGGTTCCTCAGGTTCTCTGGGTCTCCTGAGACCTCCATAGGACCCTCCGAGTGTCCTTGGCTTCAGCAAAAATATAAAATTCCCCAGTGTAGATTTACGAGTAGCCAATACATTCATTTTACATTGAATGGAGCCAGCAACGCTATTCATTATCGGTAGTGCATTATGTGCTGAATTACTGCGTTCGCTAAATGTTTTTACCTATACAGAATATCGTATACATCTGACACGCAGGTGTTAATGTCATAAATGTGTTTTTATTCATATTGAAATACACAAATTGCAAATAAATATTTGTCAGTCACCGGTTTTTGGTGTCGGGTGTGTAATTTGCGATGCAACGAGTGAATAATATTAAAATTCTAAATTATATGTTCCTAACATCAGTATATTTCCCAGAGGGTTTGTGACAGTATATTTCTCAGCATTTCCGTGACATCAGTATATTTCTCAGCATTTCCGTGACATCAGTATATTTCTCAGCATTTCCGTGACATCAGTATATTTCTCAGCATTTCCGTGACATCAGTATATTTCTCAGCATTTCCGTGACATCAGTATATTTCTCAGCATTTCCGTGACATCAGTATATTTCTCAGCATTTCCGTGACATCAGTATATTTCTCAGCATTTCCGTGACATCAGTATATTTCTCAGCATTTCCGTGACATCAGTATATTTCTCAGCATTTATGTGATATCTGTATATATTTCTCAACATTTCCCCTCACATGAGCATATTTACCAACATTTTATTGACAGTTGTGACTGGTTTCGAGACTTCAGCTGGACCTGAGAGCTGGTCAACCAGGCTGTTGCTGCTAGTGGCCCCTATCGTACATAACCATCACAACCTGGTTGATCAGCCACTGGCAGTAATTAGTGGCCCAGTTTCCTCTTGAAAAGTCCCACGTTCGTTCCCGCAATATTTCTAATATCTGTTGTGAGTGAATAGTTTTAGACCAGCGATGTTGACTCAGTTGTTCCAGCAGTACCGTTGCTTCTCATTCACTCGTGTACCTCTAACTCCAGTAGGTTATGGCATTATTCAAACTGAGGAAGTTAATAAGTAAGACACATGTGCAGGTAACAGTTAGGTATCTGCCTCCTCTGTATTCAAGTGAGGAAGCCTACTGTGTAGGCGATACGTTTCCGAATAAAGATACCTAGTAGGTATAATGTTTGCCAGGAAACAGGACAAGTGTTTCCTGACGCGGGTCTTATTCATATGATGACCTACAGTTGGAGCTTTTGGTCATGCGACTGAGGCCTTCCGCTGGCTTACCGGTCTACCCCTTTAAAAATTGGGGTTATAACCACTTCACATTATGATATAGGTATAAAGATACCCAACTGATGCCCTAGTGTCTTATCAGACTCAAGACTTGAAACTAAGGTATTTTTTGTGTATATATTATCAGGTATCTTTTTTATTATTGTCCAGAGAGTACATTTCCAGTAGTGAAAATGTTCGTCTCTTTGAGAGCTATAAACCACCATTGTTTAATTTCTAGCTCTCCTGTGTAGGTAGCGTCTCTATTAATGGATGGAACCTCCATCATTTCTCGCCTTGAATTTCCCACACGGGTTAAGTACGTCACATAAATAGTACTACTACTAATTTCTCTTACCTTGAAAGGCACTCTGAGTACAAAACAATATTCGTGACGTTATAGCACAAATGATTTGTTTATAACCATCTATATCATGATTTATGCCTTTTTGCAATTTATCATAATAATCCTATTATTCTTCATGGGCTTCGCTACATTTATTGTGTTACCTAAACGACAGGTCCTCTGACATTATTATGAGATTCCTTGCTGTGATTTGTATCGTGTTCGTTATTTATTCTTTCTGTATCTAAACACTTGGAATTTCTCACCATTAACCATCGCGTTATTTTCCCTTGTATAATGGAATATTGTGTTCGTAAATGAAGTGACTTAGTTTAGTCTAGTCCGCAAAGAATGATTTTAAACTGTAATGTTTTTATTTGTGTTTGTTGTAAGGATGAAAACTTTCGTAATGCTGTATTTTTTTTTTTACCCTCATTCTTTGTGATCTATTTGTCAGCAGTCTAAATGTCTATTTTTTTTTTCTTACACCTGTTGGCCTCACTATTTTGGGGGAGGGGGTTATCACTCCGTGACTGCATATGTCAAATGTTCTTACAAAATCAGTAAGCAGATATCTCAACGCCCTTTCAAAGAATTTTATGATGTGCCGTGTTAATGCCTCTGATGCCTCCTTTGTGCGAAGCCTTTTTAATGTCTGTGATTTCACCTGATTTTAAGCTTTCTCTAAATAATGCTTGAGAGCTCAGGTTACCAGGAGTTGTTTTTGTATTTCTTTATAAATTATAGACTACATAACTCAGGAGTTACATGGTCACTCCACTTATTTCTCCTTGGCAGTTTACAAGGCAAAATTATTTTTACTGAACACCGCCATCACGAAATATAGTTGACTGGTTGATATACTAGGTTCAAAATAAAATATTAGTGTATATACACTGATATAAAGCTCATTGTATGGATACCCAGATATAACCCTCGATTTATGTGTATATAAATACATATATGTTGTGCCGAATAGGTAAAACTTGCTATTTTGGCTTAAATAGCAACGCACTTCTTGCAATATAAGACAAGCGAAAATTTCGCAAAAATCATTCTGAACCTAACGAAAAAAATATATTTCATTATGTTTGTTTATTACTAAATTATTGTAAATGTATCTAAAATATGTTTAGTTGGGTTAGGCTAAATTAAATTGCGCGTGTTATAATAAGGTTAGATAAGTTTTCTAAGTTTCTTTTGGTACAAAATTATAAATTTTTACATTAACATAAATGAAAAGATATATCTTTAAACGTATAAGAGAAAATTTTAGAAAGGACTTAATTTTAAATGAGTTCTTTATAATTGACCAGTTTTACCTAATCGTCACGACATATATATATTTTTATTTTGTATTAACACATCGGCCGATTCCCACCGAGGCAGGGTGGCCCGAAAAGAAAAACTTTCATCATCATTCACTCCATCACTGTCTTGCCAGTATATATATATATATATATATATATATATATATATATATATATATATATGATAAACAAGTAGAAATTTAAACAGGTGGGATATACTTTTAGAGTGGTTAGTGTTTTCATTTAATAAATGTATGGAAGAGGGTAAAGTACCTAGAGATTGGCAGAGAGTATGTATAGTTCCTTTGTATAAAGGCAAAGGGGACAAAAGAGAGTGTAAAGATTATAGGGGAATAAGTCTGTTAAGTATACCTGGTAAAGTATATGGTAGAGTTATTATTGATAGAATTAAGAGTAAGACGGAAAGCAGGATAGCAGATAAACAAGGAGGCTTTAGGAAGGGTAGGGGGTGTGTAGACAGTGTTTGCAGTGAAACATATAGGTGAACAATATTTACATAAGGGTAAAGAGGTGTTCGTGGCATTTATGGATTTGGAAAAGGCATATGATAGAGTGGATAGGGGGGTAGGTTATTGAAAGCGGTGAAAAGTTTTTACGAGGATAGTGAGGCTCAGGTTAGTGTGTAGGTGAGAGGGAGATTATTTCCCTGTAAAAGTAGACCTTAGACAGGGATGTGTGATGTCACCGTGGTTGTTCATTATATTTATAGATGGAGTTGTAAGAGAAGTGAATGCTCGGGTGTTGGCAAGAGGTGTGGGGTTAAAAGATAAAGAATCTAACACAAAGTGGAAGTTGTCACAGTTGCTCTTTGCTGATGACACTGTGCTTTTGGGGGATTTTGAAGAGAAGTTGCAGAGGTTGGTGGATGAGTTTGGTAAGTTATGTAAAAGAAGGAAATTAAAAGTGAATATAGGAAAGAGTAAGGTGAGGATAACAAAAAAATTAGATAACGGAAGATTGGATATCAGATTGGAGGGAGAGAGTATGGAGGAGGTGAATGTGTTCAGATATTTGGGAGTGGACGTGTCAGCAGATGGGTATATGAATTATGAGGTGAATCATAGAATTAACGAGGGGAAAAAGGTGAGTGGTGCACTGAGGAGCTTGTGGAGACAGAACTTTGTCCATGAAAGCAAAGAGGGGAATATATGAGAGTATAGTTATACCAACACTCTTGTATGGGTGAGACATGGGTTGTGAATGTTGCAACAAGGAGAAGGCTGGAGGCAGTGGAGATGTCATGTCTGAGAGCAATGTGTGGTGTGAATATAATGCAGAGAATCCGTAGTTTGGAGATTAGGAGGAGGTGTGGGATTACCAAAACTATTATCCAGAGGGCTGAGGAGGGGTTGTTGAGGTGGTTTGGACATATAGAGAGGATGGAACAAAATAGAATGACTTCGAGAGTGTATAAATCTGTAGTGGAGGGAAGGCGGGGTAGGGGTCGGCCTAGAAAAGGTTGGAGGGAGGGGGTAAAGGAGTATTTGTGTGCGAGGGGCTTGGACTTCCAGCAAGCGTGCGTGAGCGTGTTAAGAGCGAATGGAGACAAATGGTTTTTAGGACCTAACGTGCTGTTGGAGTGTAAGCAAGGTAACATTTATGAAGGGTTTCAGGGAAACCGGCAGACCGGACTTGAGTCCTGGAGATGGGAAGTACAGTGCCGGCACTCTGAAGGAGGGGTGTTAATGTTGCAGTTTTGTAGCTGTAGTGTAAGCACGCCTCTGGCAAGACAGTGATGGAGTGAATGATGATGAAAGTTTTCTTTGTCGGACCACCCTGCCTTGGTGGGAAACGGCCTATGTGTTAATAAAAAATAAACGTTTAAAGATATATTTTTTTAATTTATGTTAATGTAAAAATTAATAATTTTGTACCAAAAGAACCTTAGAAAACTTACATAACCTTATAACAAGTTCAATTTAATTTAGCCTTATCCAACTAAATATATGTTAGATAAGTTTACAATAATTTAATAATAAACAAACACAATGAAATAATTTTTTCGTTAGGTACACAATGATTTTTGCGAAATTATTGCATACACAAATTTTCGCTTGCCTTATTCGGCAAGAAGAGCATTGTTATTTAAGCCAAAATAGCAAGTTTTACCTATTCGGCACGACATATAAATATTTATTTACCAAACTTCAGCCAGCCGGGATTAGATCCTGCGGCACATTCTCCCTCCTCAAGAGACAGAACAACGTTCACATCGCCTTAACCACTTAACCAGCGATCCTACAAGAATCACGCACCCAGCAGAGTTAGGTGTCGTTCATTATCCGAGGACGCTCGTGGTAGTGGTAAACTCAAGGCTAATTTCAACCACCTCCCGTTTGAATACCAGCCTCTACAAGCAGTTTACATAGTAATGAAAACACGAAACAAGTGGTATTGAAACATTTACCAAACTGCGGCCAGCCGGATTAGATCCTGCAACACATTTTCCGGCCTCAAGAGACAGAACAACGTTCACATCGCAACAATTCAGAAAACACCAAGACCACACCAAGACCACAGGCATCGTTTTGCAAACAATAATCTGTGTAAATCAAGTTTGCACATTTACAAAAAAAAAAATCTTGACTCTTCATGTCGCACACAAATCTCAAGTACAGTAAGAGGCCGTTTAGCATTACAAACATGGAGAGTCACTGGCACACAGGGTCATGGAGAGTCACTGGCACACAGGGTCATGGAGAGTCACTGGCACACAGGGTCATGGAGAGTCACTGGCACACAGGGTCATGGAGAGTCACTGGCACACAGGGTCATGGAGAGTCACTGGCACACAGGGTCATGGAGAGTCACTGGCACACAGGGTCATGGAGAGTCACTGGCACACAGGGTCATGGAGAGTCACTGGCACACAGGGTCATGGAGAGTCACTGGCCCACAGGGTCATGGAGAGTCACTGGCCCACAGGGTCATGGAGAGTCACTGGTCCACAGGGTCATGGAGAGTCACTGGCCCACAGGGTCATGGAGAGTCACTGGCCACAGGGTCATGGAGAGTCACTGGCACACAGGGTCATGGAGAGTCACTGGCACACAGGGTCATGGTAACTGGATAACACTACAACAGTCTAGTTTATTTACAAATTTAGCTTCAACTAGTGCACTAGTGACATCATCCTAAAACGAAACCTGTTAGCTTTGGCGGCAGACATTGTACATGCTCATGGTGCCATCTTGTTTTAGGCCCATAAAACAAGGTGACTCTCACGACCGTCACTTACTGAAGTACGAGCGTGACGTCGCCATACTGTCACGACCGTCACTTACTGAAGTACGAGCGTGACGTCGCCATACTGTCACGACCGTCACTTACTGAAACAAGTCAGTCATCCTGACATCCAAAGTCACATACTGATGTTCAATACGTCTATATAAATCTCTTTAATAACCCTCCCCCCCCCCAAAAAAAAAAAAATCCTGGGTTCATGGTCGTTTTGTGTCCCCATACACACGCAGACATTAACAATACAACAACGAACGTGCAATACATAAATAAGGTCACTTGAAAAAGGTTATTGGTGGCAGCGAGGAGCACAGGACAACAAAGCGCCCACACTCTGTCTCCAATATTGAAGCATCAAAGGTGTGAGTGTCAATCACAGTGTCCTCGGTTGTATAACAGCAACTCCACATTTTTATTCTGTAAAAACGACGAACGTACAGTGTAGTCTCATGAAAAAGTTGGATGGATATCTCTAAGAAGAGTGTGTGTGAGTGTACTCACCTAATTGTGGTTGCAGGGGTCGAGTCATAGCTCCTGGCCCCGTGTACTATGTGTAATTCTGGACACCAAATTACATCAGGTATGAATCTTAACTACAACACAGAGGAGAGGACATCGACTCTCCTGCATCCGTCCACTGCAGAGTCTCGTCTTAGCTAAGTCTAGAGTTAATATTACCGGAGTTTTCTATTTTAAAAAGAAACATCATACTGATATGACCTCTCATATATACATTTTCAAAACAAATGTATATTTGAGAGCTCATATCAGCATGTTGTTTCTTTTTTAAATAAAATTCCCTTAAACAGGATGCATGTGGAAGGTAAAAGCTCACAGGGGATATGTTCTTGGAAATATTTGGAGATTTTCCTCTGGAAGATACTAGTTTTCAGATGGAAAATAATATACTAGTGTTTGGCAGAATACATGTAAGGCACCAATAATCATAGATAATCCTGGAGCTGACCATTATACCAAAGAAGATCACAGATCATAACCAAATTTATTTCTCCCCCTTAATGCAATCACTAGAGTTATGGCGAGGGAGAATACGTGAATCTACGCCACATTTGTTGCCTTCTACAGAAACTGACAACTTGGGACTAGAATTCTTATTTAGTAAAAGCACATGACTGGTAAATCACAAGGGGGAGCCTTCTAAATAACCACCTATAAAATATAATGAGAATGTTAAGCTTATTTATGACAATGACATTTGCTACGTGACTATTCAATTGATATCTCACCATGACGACTGGGAAATAATATAGTAAATGAGGATATAACCACCTCAATGGTGTATTACAATTTTCTCTTTTATAGAATATTCTCCTGAGAAGTGATCCCCGGGCGCCTGTGACCAGACACGAAGGTATAGCCATTCAGTAAGGTTAATGACTATACTCTTCGTCATATGGCTTTCGTCATAATATATAATGACGATATATATATATCTTCAGTCAACACTTGATGGTAGAAGAAAGACTGGAGATCACAGGATAGTGCTATCACAATCATTTCATCCCAGGTATTGAACTTTGCACATAACAGCTATGTGGGTGGACGTGTGGGTGTGGAGACGACACTAGGCAGGATTGCCAAGCATTTCTTTTAGGCAAACTGACATTTCACGGGTAAAATGCAGTGTCATCTGGTGGGTGACCATGACTAGGATGAAACGATCCTGTTTCCCTGTTATTCATACCAACATTTGGTGAACCTTTCTCCAAATTACTAAGTTACAGTGAATGTACATTGCCTTGTGCATAGTTTCACTTTCTTCTGACTTTCTTTTGACGTCTCGCTGCCCCACATTCAACTTCTCCCTTTCTTTATCGTGTTCCCTATTCTGTTTTAGATTTAGATTAAGTTTTTCTTCCATAACCGATGAGCTGAAATTTGTGCTCGTTGAATATTATATTTGCTTTATTACACACTTGAAGTTTCGCAGTGTTCTTACGTATATACCTTCAAACAATTTTCTGAGAATGACGTTGTCAGTGGTGCAGCCACTGGGAAAATGGAAGGCCAATATTTTTGTTCAATTGCTAATTTTCTTTGTATTATACTGACCAGTGACGACAAAAGTACGATAGTTTGAAAAGTTCACATGCATTCTAAAAATTGTTTTTTTTTTAGATAGCCGATTCCTTCGATTTTTTGAGTACCTTATTTTTAAAGTGCCCCCCAGGCTCAAGTCCTCGTTTAAGCCCGCCCCCCAGACTGAAGTCCTCGTTTAGCCCCCAGACTGAAATCCTCGTTTAGCCCCCAGACTGAAATCCTCATTTAAGCCCCCAGACTGAAATCCTCGTTTAAGCCCCCCAGACTAAAATCCTCGTTTAAGCCCCCAGACTGAAATCCTCGTTTAAGCCCCAGACTGAAATCCTGGCTCCGCCATTGGATGTATCTTCATGTATAAATATATATGTATCTTCATATATATCTTCATATATATCTTCATATATATCTTCATATATATCTTCATATATATCCAGTATGAAGAGTGACTTTATTGACTATTTCTATTACTACTACAATCTTCCCTCATTTTATTGTGCGCAATTATTAAGATGGATCAATACTGCCTTCACTTGCTGTTAATCTATAATATTAAATGGAAAACAGTTCACAGTTACGAACCACTGACCATATCCACGCGTATGAAACTATGGAGTTTCTGCCCCTTTCTGCCTACTTCAATTCATTTACTAATACATAGGGTTGCATAATATAAAATTTCTTATGAACATATTACCATAAAAATAAGTACAGAGTAGTTTAGTTCAATGAACAAACGAGGAGCAAAAGCTTCATGGTTGATTCGTCCCGAAGTTTCAGATCGCAGTGTTCCGAACTTTGATCAAGATTTGAATCCCACTTTGTTATTGTTTGTCGTGTGTGTGTGTGTACGTGTGTGTGCGCGTGTGCGCTTACACTCGCCTTGCCTCTTCATAAGGCAAGACTCGCGCATTTTTGACCAAAATATATCCTCAGTACAGTCTCTTAAGCAAGGTAGCGCAATGCCTATTAAGGAAAGAAAGTAGTGTTTGTGTCTAATATTCAGTAAAAAGTAAATTTACTGGAGAGCTTTCGGAGACACGTCCAGGCATTATGTGACATTAGTGCATCAATTAGACATAATACACTGGCGACAAGGATAAGTTATTCATGGTTATGCTGCGAGTGTCTCAGAGAATGACGTGGTCGATAGAAATAACCTTTCCATTCCTAAACAAGATAAATTAGCTAGAGTTTCATTTTAGTGGGCAAGTGCTTAAGTGACAATAATATTTGTGAAAAATGCAAAGTTTCTCTTAAAATATGGAAACGCCATTAGAGAGAACTGTAATTGTTTGTGGTTGGTTACAGAAACTGAGGAACATTACCGGGTAATGAAGATTATTTTTTCTCGTGTCTACAATCCGACTTGGGTCGTTCTCGATCGTGATCGATCAAGTGTTCCTCTGTACTTTAATAAATGAAAGGCTTCCTTTGCGTATTTCGTCGCCGTCTTCGTGATGGGATCAGTGAGAAACCTGCATCTCTTAGTTGTAAAGTAACAAAACATTGCCTTCAGTTTCCCTCGTTATCACATCTGGTGTCTGCTTTATCTGACAACAAGTAGTCTAGCAACACAGTACTCGAGTTAGTCCCACTCATTAATATGTTACCATTGCGTCGACTGACTCAGCCATCATCATGCATCTAAATCAGCAGTGTTGTACCTGTAATCACCCCTTCTCATGCTAGTGTTGGGAACTCTGTTCAGCAGATCCATATGTTTTATACAACTGAGTCAGTATACAATGCCACTTCTTCTCTGGAATGTACGTGTAAGTACTAATATAAAACACTAGACTTCTTCATAACATAGCATTAACTGTTGTGAAAATAGAGGGTTTGTTATTGAATAATACTTGTATAACAGTACATCAAAAATAATAGTAGTTATATGGATAAAATGTATTATTATGAGTGCAAAACACCGCAATTTTCCTTGTAAAAAAATCAAATCATAGATATTATAAATTAATGCGTAGGCGATACATCGCCTGTTTTTCAACACGAAAAAAATATATAATGCTCGTACAGAGGGTATTTAATGTTCATAAATAAAAGCCCTCTCTTAAGAATGGTAAGGGAAGAACTGTGTGACACGTCACTATAAAATGCATTTGGCTCAATTTCTATTATTTCCAACCTCGTCCAGTGCACTTGGAGTACTGGTACTGCCTCCATGTGGTTACTTTCTGCCCTGTGACAATATACTTTCCAGTTGTCATTACTGGAAACCTTGTAGATGCTGACTAGTTACACGTGTCTAGTAGTTTATTGGAACCTCACGCTTAGGGATGTCCTGGTACCTCTGTTTCAGGGATGATCTGGTACCTCATTTTTAGGGATAAACTGGTACCTCACTTTGAGATGCCCTGGTACCTCACTTTTAGGGATGTACCTTGGTCTTAGGGATGTACCAGTACCTCGCACATACAAACGTGCCTATATCTCGCCATTAGTGATGTGAGTCTTGGTCGCTACTGCTCACGATGTAAGAAATGTATGAAAAATAACCTTAATCAATAATCCTCATGAGTGTTTCAGCACTAGAATTAACTTAATTAAAAAATGCTAACTACTAAAAAAAGTTCAGGTAAATTCAAAGAAATGCAATGAAAGTGATTTGTAAAATTAGATTGGAACATAATTTTAGGCCGGAGACTTTAAAGAGTGGAAACAAGAAATAAACATTATACATTTAAGCCAGTCATAAATATACAATGTATATATTTAATCACGCAACATAGAGGTGAGCTTGCTCCTCTCAGTGCAGATTGTGGTGTCAGGCTGACCCTCTTGCATAAATAAACCGTTTTCCCACAGCTCTGCCGTTTAGATTAATATAGTTTTTTTTCACTACACGAAAACCCTTTTGTCATACACACGTTATATATATATATATATATATATATATATATATATATATATATATATATATATATATATATATATATATATATATTATATAAATAATAATAATTCAACCACGAAAACGTGGTTTTTAGTTCTGCTATTTGCCGAGAATCGAACCACAGATACTTCAGCAAGCCTCGCGAGGATAATAACTGGGAAGAATTATAATAAGGAAAAACAATTGGCAATATGAATAATAACACTGAGCAGTAATGAGTATTATCAGCAGTTAATAGCCATAGGAAATATTGCAAAATAATAATGAGAAATATTTACGAGCAGTAGTATTTTATCCACACTGTCCATCCTTTTAATAAAATTAATTTGTAAATGTTAATATATTATGCAAGTTAATTGTATAAGTTATTATGTTAATTATTTATACTACTCAAATATTCATATCTCGTTGGCGACTGAACATGCACACGTTCACCGGTGACGCGACTGAACATGCACACGTTCACCGGTGACGCGACTGAACATGCACACGTTCACTGGTGACGCGACTGAACATGCACACGTTCACTGGTGACGCGACTGAACATGCACACGTTCACTGGTGACGCGACTGAACATGCACACGTTCACTGGTGACGCGACTGAACATCCACACGTTCACTGGTGACGCGACTGAACATGCACACGTTCACTGGTGACGCGACTGAACATGCACACGTTCACTGGTGACGCGACTGAACATGCACACGTTCACTGGTGACGCGACTGAACATGCACACGTTCACTGGTGACGCGACTGAACATGCACACGTTCACTGGTGACGCGACTGAACATGCACACATTCACTGGTGACGCGACTGAACATGCACACGTTCACTGGTGACGCGACTGAACATGCACACGTTCACTGGTGACGCGACTGAACATGCACACGTTCACTGGTGACGCGACTGAACATGCACACGTTCACTGGTGACGCGACTGAACATCACACGTTCACTGGTGACGGGACTGAACATCCACACGTTCACCGGTGACGCGACTGAACATCACACGTTCACTGGTGACGCGACTGAACATCACACGTTCACTGGTGACGCGACTGAACGTCCACACGTTCACCGGTGACGCGACTGAACGTCCACACGTTCACCGGTGACGCGACTGAACGTCCACACGTTCACCGGTGACGCGACTGAACATCCACACGTTCACTGGTGACGCGACTGAACATCCACGTTCACCGGTAACGCGACTGAACATCCACACGTTCACTGGTGACGCGACTGAACATCCACGTTCACTGGTGACGCGACTGAACATCCACACGTTCACCGGTAACGCGACTGAACATCCACAGTTCACTGGTGACGCGACTGAACATCCACACGTTCACTGGTGACGCGACTGAACATGCACACGTTCACTGGTGACGCGACTGAACATCCACACGTTCACTGGTGACGCGACTGAACGTCCACACGTTCACCGGTAACGCGACTGAACGTCCACACGTTCACCGGTAACGCGACTGAACATGCACACGTTCACTGGTGACGCGACTGAACATCCACACGTTCACTGGTGACGCGACTGAACATGCACACGTTCACTGGTGACGCGACTGAACATCCACACGTTCACTGGTGACGCGACTGAACATGCACACGTTCACTGGTGACGCGACTGAACGTCCACACGTTCACTGGTGACGCGACTGAACATGCACACGTTCACTGGTGACGCGACTGAACATCCACACGTTCACTGGTGACGCGACTGAACATCCACACGTTCACTGGTGACGCGACGCTGCGACGTCCAGTCATGTAGGAAGATCAAAACAGTTAGTATTTGCTGGTAAAAAAAAAGTTTTGGCTGTATCCCTCCACTGCTTCTCATTAAAGACAATGTTGGACTAGATACCAGGTTTCCAGCTCTGTCGTAGATCCAGTGCTGTGGTCAGACAGACCTGGGTAATTAAATATCCTCTCTATACAGCTTATTTAATGTATTAGATTCAGACAGACTTCGGTGTTTGGAAAGCCCCTCTACACAGACTCGTCACTTGAGAACAGTATCTGCAAACTGGGTAGTGGGCGGCCACGCGTTACTAAGGTCACTGTTTGTGGGTGTTCCTGTAGGTCTTTGTGCAGTTATAACTTGGGATATGCTGCTGACTGTGCCACATATTTTAACTATAACTACCAGACAGGGTACTTAAACACTGTACCTTCACCTATATATGGTTGCAGGAGCCGAGTCTCTGTTTTTGGCCCTGCCTCTACGCTGGCCACTATTAAGTCACTTTCCTGGCTTCGAGAGCCGTATTGTACTTTTTCTTAGGACTATGTACGAATACTGCCTCTACTAATCCACTCTCCAGGTTGTTCACTTCCTGAAGACATACTTCATGACATCCCTGTGATTCATCTGTTATTTCAACTTCCATCTTTGCCCTCATATTTATGCTTCCCATCTTTTGAACAATCTGTCCCTGCTCACCCTTTCAATTCCTCTCGGTATCTTGTATCATGTTATCATATCACCCCTAGTCGCTCTTTCCTCTAGTGTCATCAGATTTAGCTCCCTTAAACTCTCCACACACCACATTCCCTTAACTCCTGAAGTTAGTCTCGTTGCAAACCAGTTTGACATGTTTGACATGTTTGATCAGGTATGCGTTTCATACTGGTGCTACATTATTTAATATGGGCCTGACATATGCCGTACAAAGTGTCATGAATTATTCCTTGCTTAGGTTCTTCAAAGTTTATCTTAGATTTGCCTGACACACGTTTGCTGCATCAGATATCTGGTTAATGTGTACCACAAGCGAAATTCTCGGTATAATCCTCACTCTAAGATCCTTCTCCTTGAGTGAGGTTTGCAGCATTTGTTCACTGAGCCTCTACTGAGTTTACGATCTTTACCCATCCACAGTCTTCAAAACTTTGCACTTTCTGGTGGTTAAATTTCAGTAGCCAATTGTCAAGTCAGACTGCAAATGAACCTATCCAGCTTCATTTGTAGTTTTTCCCGGTCCTCGCCTGTTTGTAATTTTCTCATTAGTTTCACATCTGTAAACAGGAATATCACTGACTCCATCCTTTCCGTCATGCCATTTATGTACACAAAAAAATAGCATCAGTCCTAGTATTGTTCCTTGTGGAACCCCCAGTTTGACACTTCTTCCTGAACATTGTTTTCTTCGTGTTGAGTATTAATCCATTCATTGTAGTGCCGTCCCTGTTATTCCTGCCTTCTCCTCTAGATTTTGTCCCAGCCTCTTCTGCAGTACTGTGTTAAAAATTTAGTGCTCATTCTTTTACACATCTCCCCATCTCTCTCTCCTGCCTCACTTCTCTTACCGTGTCGTAGAAATCTAGTAGGTTTGAAAAATAGGATTTACATGCTATGAAGCCGTGCTGGTTATTTATGAACCCCACCCCTTTCTAGGTGCTCTACTACTCTTCTGCAGTAATCCTCTCCATAACCCTACTATGCATGTCAGTGACACTGGTCTGTAGCTTAATGACAATTGTTTGTCCCCTTTCTTAAATGTTGGAAGTACATTTACTGTCTTCTACATCTTTGGCAGTTGCCCTGTTTCTCTTGACTTGTTGAAGATTGTGGCAAGCGGTTCATGCAGTACCCTGCTCTCTTTGTCTCTCTCTCTCTCTGGACCCACAAAGATATTGTCTGGTCCCATTGTTTTCGAAGTATCTAGCTCACCTCTTCCCCCGTCGTATGTATTGTGTCCAGCAATAGCTGGTGCACTCTAGCTTTTGGACTCTGGTATCGTCCAAGGATACCTCTTTTAATTTCTTGCTGAGCTCCTCGCACACTTTCTAGTCATTCCTAGTAAGCCACTCCTTCCTTCTTCAGCCTGATTACCTAGTCCTTTACTGTTGTCTTCCTGCTGATGTGGCCGTATAGCAACCTTGGGTCAGATTTGGTTTTTGATGCTTTATTCTCAAATTGCCGTTGAGCCCCTCTTACTCCCAAGTACTGAAACACTATACCACGGAATCCGCTGAATTCAAGATTGTGACAAGAATACAAAAGGTATACAAGCTGACCCTCCACAACCCTTCACACCCACTCGGTGTGGAGGGTAATACATGGGTTCGTTTCCCAGGCCCAGTTATAAGAACATAAGAACATAAGAAAGGAGGAACACTGCAGCAGGCCTGTTGGCCCATACTAGGCAGGTCCTTCACAATCCGTCCCACTAACAGAATATTTGCTCAACCCAATTTTCAAAGCTACCCAAGAAATAAGCTTTGACAATTCTACCCACTCATGCGCGAGTCCCTCAAATCCAACCCTCTCACTCATGAATTTATCCAACCTAAATTTGAAACTACCCAAGGTTCTAGCTTCAATAACCCTACTAGGCAGACTGTTCCACTCATCAACTACCCTATTTCCAAACCAATACTTTCCTATATCCTTTCTAAATCTAAACTTATCTAACTTGAATCCATTATTGCGGGTTCTCTCTTGGAGAGATATCCTCAAGACCTTATTTATATCCCCTTTGTTTATACCCATTTTCCACTTGTATACCTCGATCATGTCTCCCCTCATTCTACGTCTTACAAGTGAATGTAATTTTAGGGTCTTCAATCTTTCTTCGTAAGGAAGATTTCTAATGCTATGTATTAATTTAGTCATTCTACGCTGAATGTTTTCTAACGAATTTATGTCCATTCTGTAATATGGAGACCAGAACTGAGCTGCGTAATCTAGGTGAGGCCTTACTAATGATGTATAAAGCTGTAATATAACCTCTGGACTTCTGTTGCTAACACTTCTTGATATAAATCCCAGTAATCTATTTGCCTTATTACGTACGCTTAGGCATTGCTGTCTTGGTTTAAGGTTGCTGCTTACCATCACCCCCAAGTCCTTCTCGCAATCTGTATGGCTAAGTTCTACGTTATTTAACTTATAAGTGCTTGGGTTATGGACACTCCCGAGCTTCAGAACCTTGCATTTATCTACATTGAACTGCATCTGCCACTTTTCTGACCACGAATTAAGTTTGTCTAAATCTTCCTGAAGTTCTATGACATCTATGTTTGAATCAATTATCCTACCTATCTTCGTGTCGTCGGCGAATTTGCTCATATCACTAGTAATTCCCTCATCAAGGTCATTGATATATATTATAAATAACAATGGGCCTAAGACTGATCCCTGTGGAACACCACTTGTTACAAGTCCCCATTCGGATTTAACCCCATTTATGCACACTCTCTGCTTCCTATTGGTGAGCCATGACTCGATCCATGACAGCACTTTTCCCCCAATGCCATGAGCTGCCACTTTCTTTAACAGTCTCTGGTGCGGTACTCTATCAAAAGCCTTACTAAAGTCTAAATAAACAATATCGAATTCTTTATCGTGATCAACAGCCTCAAAAGCTTTACTGAAGAAGGTTAATAAATTAGATAGGCAGGAACGGCCCTCGTGAATCCATGCTGGGTATCATTAATCAAATTATGGTTATCTAGATGGCTTCTAATAATATCAGCTATAATTGACTCTAGTAATTTGCCTACAATTGAGGTCAGGCTTATTGGGCGGTAGTTTGACGGTAGTGACTTGTCCCCTGCTTTAAAAATAGGAATTACATTAGCCATCTTCCACATATCAGACACTACACCTGTTTGAAGAGATAAATTAAAAATGTTAGATATTGGTTCACAGAGTTCCATTTTGCATTCCTTAAGAACCCTTGCAAAAAGCTCATCAGGACCCGGCGATTTATTTTGTTTCAGTCGGTCCAGCTGTTTCATAATCATTTCGCTAGTGACTGTGATATTACATAATTTATCTTCTTCTGGGCCTCTGTAAAAATTAATTACTGGGATATTATTAATGTCTTCCTGTGTGAAAACCGAGAGAAAATAATTATTAAAAATAGAGCACATATCATTCTCCTTGTCAGTAAGATGCCCAAAGTTATTTTAAGGGGACCTATCTTATCCCTAACTTTTGTTCTATAAACCTGGAAAAAACTTTTTGGGTTAGTTTTTGAATCCCTAGCAACTTTAATTTCATAGTCCCGTTTAGCTTTTCTTATTCCCTTTTTAACGTCCCTCTTAATGTCAGTATACTGATTTATAAGATGACCCTCGCCTCTTTTTATGCGCCTATAAATTCCTTTCTTCTGCCCTAAAAGATATTTGAGCCTATTATTCATCCATTTTGGGTCATTTCTACTTGATCTAATTTCTTTATAGGGATAAATGTTCTTTGGGCAGCCTGTATAGTGTTAAGAAAACTGTCATATTGATACCTCTCTTCTTCACCCCAGTCCACAGTTGATAAGTGTTCTCTAAGTCCATTATAATCTGCTAAGCGAAAATCTGGGACCATTACTGAATTATCCCTACTATCATACATCCATTTAATGCTAAAGGTAATTGACTTGTGGTCGCTTGAGCCGAGTTCCTCTGTAATTTCTAAATTATTAACAAGGGTTTCCTTGCTTGCCAGAACCAAGTCAAGTAGGTTATTTCCTTGTAGGTTCTGTTACAAACTGCTTCAAAAGCAATCCTGAACTACTTCTAAAAGTCGTTAGATTCTAAATTCCCTGTCATGAAATTCCAATCAATCTGACTAAAGTTAAAGTCCCCTAAATTACTACGTTATCGTGTCTTGTGGCCTTAACAATTTCCTCCCAAAGTAGTCTCCCTTGTTCCCTATCTAAGTTTGGAGGACGGTAAATCACGCCTAAAATCAATTTTCACACCCCTCTGAAAATTCTATCCAGACAGACTCTGTATGTGTTAATTCAGACTTTATACCCGTTTTATGCAACAATTTAAATGATCACGGACATAGAGTGCCACCCCACCCCTTTCCCGATACTTCTGTCTACTTGGAACAATTTAAAACCCTGAATGTGACATTCGGCAGGCAAGTCCGATTTTTCATATTAAACCATGTCTCAGTTATTGCAAAAACATCAATATTACCCGTACTTGCAACTAATCTCAACTCGTCCATCTTATTCCTAGCACTACGACTATTGGTGTAATATATATTTAGAGACCCTCCTTTCTCTTTACCCTTCCTGCTCATCTCTGCTTTTCCACTATACCTATTACTGTCCTTGTCATCTTCTGTCACTAGCTTTCCACTATCCACCTTATTCTGCCTATTACTAGTTCTCCTACAACTTATAATATTACTACACTGGGACTTCTCTGTTTTCCCCCCAAAACCCATACCACTAACTATTTCTAGTTTAAAGCCCTAACAGCTCCCTCCACTGCAGTTGCCAGTGCCCCACCCCAGACCTGGATAAGTGAACCCCATCCCTGGCATACATGTCATTTCTGCCATAGAAGAGGTCCCAGTTGTCAATGAATGTTACTGAATTTTCCTTACAGTATTTGTCCAGCCAGCAATTGACACCAATTGCCCTGGACAGCCATTCATTTCCAACTCCTCTCCTTGGCAAAATACTCACATATGACAGGGTTCCCACCTTCTTCCTAATTATGTCTATTGTGACCTAAACCTGCTAGTCAGGTCCTCACTCCCTACGTCTGCCAACATCGTTGCCTCCAGCACTGAGACAGATAATAGGATTGCTCCCATTACCTCTCATGCCCACCTAGCAATAAGCTGTTGTCAGTGACATCAAGAGCAATATTGTGATGTCACCATGGGTGTTTACCATGGAGTATTTTAAGAGGGGTTGTAATGCTAGGGTGTTTGTGAGAGGTGTGGGATTAAAAGATAAAGAATCTAATTCAAAGTGGGAGTTGTCACAGTTGCTTTTTTTCCAATAACACAGTTCTTATAGAAAATTTTGGAGAGACGATGCGAAGGTTAGTAGACGAATTTGGAAAACTGTGTAAAAGGATAAAATTAAACATGAAAAAAGCAGGGTAGCAAGATAATGAAAGTATCCAAAAAAAAAATCTAGGTAATGAAAGACTGGATATCAGATTGGAAGGAGGGAGTATGGAGGAAGTGAATGTTTTTAGATATTTGGGAGTGAACTTGTCGGTGGACGGGTAAGTAAGTTTATTCAGGTATACACAAATACAGTTATATAGATTATCATACATAGCAGCACATGTGTAGAGAACCCAGGATAACCCAGCACATGTGTAGAGAACCCAGGATAACCCAGCACATGTGTAGAGAACCCAGGATAACCCAGCACATGTGTAGAGAACCCAGGATAACCCAAAGTCAAAGTGAGAGATGAAGGAAAAAAGGTGGGTGGTGTATTGAGGCATTTGTGGAGACAAAGAACGTTATCCATGAAGGTGAAGAGAATAATGTACCAGAAAATAGTAGTACCAACACTCTTATATGGGTGTGAAGCGTGACTTTCAAACGTTGCAGCTAGAGGAGGCTGGAGGCAGTGGAGATGTGGTGTCTCAGAGCAATGTGTAGGGTGAATACTCGGCAGAGAATTTGTAGTTTGAATATTAAAAGGTGCGGGATTACCAAAAGTATTATTCAGAGGGTAAATGAGAGGTAGAAGCTGTTTGGACATTTAGAGAGGATGGAGCAATATAGGATGACTAGGAGCGTGGATAAATCTGGAGTGGAGGGAAGGAGGGGTAGGTGTCATAGGAAAGGTTAGAAGGAAGGTGGTAAGGGATGTTTTGTGTAAGAGAGGCTCGAACATGCAACAGGCTTGAGTGTGTGTGTTAGGAGTGAAGGCAAATGGATTTTATGATTTGATGAGCTGTTGTAGTGTTTGCTAGGTAACATTTAAGAAGGAATTCAGGGAAACCAGTTAACTGGACTTAAGTCCCAGAGGTGGAAAATACAATGCCTGTACTCAGAAGGACGGGTGGCAATGTGGAAGGTCATTCAAGGTGTAATGTTAGGAGCTCTCTCTCTCTCTCTCTCTCTCTCTCTCTCTCTCTCTCTCTCTCTCTCTCTCTCTCTCTCTCTGAGAGAGCACGAGAGACAGCCCATCCTCTAACATGAACAGCGGACATGGGAATCAAATGAAATTAAAGTTGCAGGAGTAAGACAATGTCTCTCTCTCTGAAGCTGAGAAAGATCTGTGATAAAGTGCTGCTGCACAAACTCTAGTACAACGTTCTTGACCCTGGCACGGATGACCCAGACACAAGTGCTTCCCTTAACTGAAAAATGATGTACTGTGTTTTTTTTTTTGTCAGGAAGCATTACAGTGTCTCCTGACGCGGGTCCTAGATGATAACCTACTAAATGATCGATCAAGCGACTGCTCTGCTGCATTTAGGGTTTTCATCCCATTTAGAAAATAGCATAACAGATTCCTAAGATTGAGAGAACCGGAAACTGGGAGCAATCACTCAGAAGTGACAGGCAAAATGACGCGAGTGCAACTACTGTGACATTTTATTGTGGCAACGTTTCGCTCTCCAGGAGAGCGTAATTTTGCCGCAATAAAATGTCACACTAGTTGCATTTGTGTTCTTTTACCTAACATATTGTTGGTAATTCTAGCAACATTATTAGTCAGAAGTGACTCTTCACACCACCAGTGTTGCACTCCTTGATATTCACTATATACAGAAACAAGCTTATTGAGCGCGAGCAAATAGCGACATAAGTTCATTAACCATAAAAAAAAGACCAAGCCGAGAAGTAAATCGGCGGAAAAGTGTCAGATAATGTTCAATACGATGGACAGAGAATTAGACGTAGTTCAGTTCTGTGGTCGGAAAAGGTAATCTAGTTCAGTGCTCTGACAGGTGCAAGGCGAGCTTCCGCCGCCACAACTTTTGGTTCTACATTGATCTAAACGTTGTCAAAACAAATCTTTGCCTGAACCTGTGATTTTCCTTCACATAATTTAATAATAATGAGCTGCCTGAAGGTGAGAGATGGAATGTGTGAGAAAACTACCCACATGTTATTAATTCGGGTTGGAGTCAGGTGGCAAGCTGTGAAAGGGTGGTGGTAGCACCAGCAGCAGTAGTAGTAGCAGTAGTAGTAGTAGTAATAGCACAACTGTGGTGAGATGGGTTGGACTGAGGACCTGTCAACATCATGTTACAGTGGTCTCCAGAATGGGCAATATTCTGTTGACCAGCAATTAGGATATAGCGTAACTTCTAGATTTTTGATGGACACTGTTACTGACACCAATTAGGGCAGCCTCTATACGCTTTCGCCGTCGTAAATTCTCTTCCTTAACGACTAATGTAACCTCACTTGAACTTCGTGTCCAACGCATGTGTCCAACATCGTCTCTGTGTTGGACACACGTTTTTACGGTCATCAGGGTTGCAGGTGTCCTTGTGCTCCCGGATCCTAATAACCAGAGATCTTGCTGTTCCCTCCCACATATAATGTGTCACATTCCCCACAGGGTATTGTGAGTACTCCTGCGCTAGTGCCAGAGTCCTTCTTGGGTTTCAACTTGTCGGTATTGTGTACCATTATCATAGTCACACTGTCAGTGCAACACAACGATGTCTTGCTACAGAGGGCATCTTCGACAAGTTTATTGCCTGACCACTAGTTAAGGGTGAGAAAGGTTGGATTTGAGAGGGACCTACACCGTAGGTTTGCTACGCTGCCTCTCAATGATTACATTGTTTCTACTAGTAGACCCAGCCTGCTGCAGTGTTCCTTTTTTCTTATGTTCTTATGTTCTTCAGTCAAGATTTTCTCCGCTGAAATATCCATTCTGATGTTTTAGCTTCACATTGTCCCAGACTATGGAGCAGAACTCTTTTTCCAGGCTGAGGGACTGACCACCTCAAAACTACACCTTTTACCTTTAGCATTGAATGGATGTATGATAGTAGGGATAATTCAGTAACGGTCCCAGATTTTCGCTTAGCAGATTATAATGGACTTAGAGAACACTTATCAACTGTGCACTGGGGTGACGGAGAGGTATCAATATGACAGTTTTCTTAACACTATACAGGCTGCCCAAAGAACATTTATCCCATATAAAGAAATTAGATCGAATAGAAATGACCCAAAATGGATGAATAATAGGCTTAAATATCTTTTAGGGCAGAAGAAAGGAATTTATAGGAGTATCAAAAGAGGTGAGGGTCATCTTATGAATCAGTATATTGACATTAAGAGAGATGTTAAAAGGGGATAAGAAAAGCTAAACGGGACTACGAAATTAAAGTTGCTAGGGATTCGAAAACTAACCCAAAAAGTTTTTTCCAGGTGTATAGAACAAAAGTTAGAGATAAGATAGGTCCTCTTAAAAATAATGATGGGTATCTTACTGACAAAGAGAATGAAATGTGCTCTATCTTTAATAATTATTTTCTTTCGGTTTTCACTCAGGAAGACACTAATAATATCCCAAGAACTAGGTATTTTAGTGGGCCTGAAGAAGATAAATTATGTAGTATCACAGTCACTAGTGAAATGGTTATCAAACAGATAGACCGTTTGAAGCAAAATAAATCGCCAGGTCCTGATGAGCTTTTTCAAGGGTTCTTAAGGAATGCAAAATGGAACTCTGTGAACCCTTAACTAACATCTTTAACCTATCTCTTCAAACAGGTGTAGTGTCTGATACGTGGAAGATGGCTAATGTAATTCCTATTTTTAAAGCAGGGGACAAGTCGTTACCATCAAATTACCGCCCAATAAGTCTAACATCAATTGTAGGCAAATTACTAGAGTCGATTATAGCTGATAACATAAGAAGCCATCTCGATAGGCATAATTTGATTAATGATACTCAGCATGGATTCACTAGGGCCGTTCCTGCCTAACTAATTTATTAACTTTTTCAGTAAGGCTTTTGAGGCAGTTGATCATGATAAAGAATTCGATATTGTTTATTTGGATTTTAGTAAGGCTTTTGATAGAGTACCACATCAGAGACTGTTAAAGAAAGTGGCTGCTCATTACATTGGGGGAAAAGTGTTGTCATGGATCGAGTCATGGCTCACCAATAGGAAGCAGAGGGTGTGCATAAATGGGGTTAAATCGGAGTGGGGATCTGTAACAAGTGGCGTTCCTCAGGGATCGGTTTTGGGCCCGTTGTTGTTTATAATATATATAAATGACCTTGACGAGGGAATTTCTAGTGATATGAGCAAATTCGCTGATGACACGAAGATAGGTAGGATAATCGATTCAGACGTAGATGTCAGTGAACTACAGGAGGATTTAGACAAACTCAATTCCTGGTCAGAAAAATGGCAGATGCAGTTCAATGTAGATAAATGCAAAGTTCTAAAGCTCGGGAGTGTCCATAACCCAAGCACTTATAAGTTAAATAACGTAGAACTTAGCCATACAGATTGCGAGAAGGACTTGGGGGTGATGGTAAGCAGCAACCTTAAACCAAGACAGCAATGCCTAAGCGTACGTAATAAGGCAAATAGATTTATATCAAGAAGTGTTAGCAACAGAAGTCCAGAGGTTATATTACAGCTTTATACATCATTAGTAAGGCCTCACCTAGATTACGCAGCTCAGTTCTGGTCTCCATATTACAGAATGGACATAAATTCGTTAGAAAACATTCAGCGTAGAATGACTAAATTAATATATAGCATTAGAAATCTTCCTTACGAAGAAAGATTAAGGACCCTTAAATTACATTCACTTGTAAGACGTAGAATGAGGGAGACATGATCGAGGTATACAAGTGGAAAATGGAGTATTAACAAAGGGGATATAAATAGGTCTTGAGGGTATCTCTCCAAGAGAGAACCGCAATAATGGATTCAAGTTAGATAAGTTTAGATTTAGAAAGGATATAGGAAAGTATTGGTTTGGAAATAGGGTAGTTGATGAGTGGAACAGTCTGCCTAGTAGGGTTATTGAAGCAGGGACCCTGGGTAGTTTTAAATTTAGGTTGGATAAATTCGTGAGTGAAAGGGGTTGGATTTGAGTGGGAATTGCACATGAGTAAATCAAATTATCAAAGCTTATTTCTTTGGTAGCATTGAAAATTAGGTTGAACAAATATTCTGTTAGTGGGATGGAATGTGAAGGATCTGCCTAGTATGGGCCAACAGGCCTGCTGCAGTGTTCCTCCTTTCTTATGTTCTTATGAGTGATTACATCGTCTTTAAATCTCTACTGTTTCTGCTGTCTCCTTTGTATTCAAGTGAAGAAGCCTATAGTGTAGACGAAACGTTTCGGAATAAAGATACCCAACTGTTGCAAATGTGACTTAGTCATAGGCTTCTTCAGTCAAATACAAAGGAGGACAATTTGAGGTAATCAGTCCCTCAGCCTGGAGTGGGTGTGTTCAGTCCATCAATCTTCATAAAGTACATTATATGCAAACAGCATTCTGCAAACTGAAGAGACGAAGCAGTGGTAGACGGCGTCACCAGTGATACAGGGATTCTTCAATGACTGCATAACTTATAGACATGACCTACTTCCACTAGTGGATTTTTCCACTGATGATGCCGTTTATCACTGCTTCACATCACCTGACTGCAGCATATAAGACACATCTCCATGCATGTGATGTACTTTTACCAAGATTGATGGACTGAACACTTCGACTCCAGGCTGAAGAACTGATTACCTCAAACTTCTTTTCATCTTCCACCTTTCTTCTCTGTATTAGACTGAAGAAATCGCTGGCTGGCGAAATTTTTCCATAATGAAGATACCTAAATGTTTCATAAGTTTCTCACTATTTGGTTGCAATCGTTGCAAGTAATTGAGTGTACCCCGGCAGAGGATTGAATCTGTTGGCATCCCTTACTGGAGATGCTTTTGTAGTAGATACTATGGTAAACACCTAGAATTCGGTGTTGGGAAGAATACTGGAGACGTGTTTGGCAATGTAGTTAGTAGGGATGACTGTATTTTTCCGTTGTATCAAGTCTAAGTGAATTGCAGATATGTGCACGGCGTCTACAATCTGAAGTGACCTACCTGTCGTCCTTGGCAAACTATATAGAAAGCCCCAAGGTTACTCTTGTTTCCCAGGATACAACCCACAACAGTCGTCTAACACCCAGGTACCTACTTACTGCTAGGTAAACAAGGGCAGCAGGTGTAAAGAAACATGCCCAACGTTTCACCCGTGCTGGGATCGCTCCTCGGACCTCGGTGTGTGAGCTGAAACTTAAAGATGAAGCCTGGAAAATACTTGTTCGATTACAGAACGTTCTTCAAGGAATTCACTGCTGTAGATACGGAGGGCACGCAGGAAGAATGCTACAGATGGTGTATAGATAATACCGACACGATGAAGAGTAAGACACATGGACAACACTGGGAATCTTTATTAACAAAACACTTTTCTTGAGCTAAAGGCTTCACCAGTCGATTACAGACATCAGTAATGCTGATGCCTCTGTAATCAACTGATGAAGTCTGCAGCGCAGGCGAAACGTTTCGTCAATAACTATTTCTAGTGTTATCCATGTGTCTTACTCTTCAACGAAGGAAGAAGATAATGATTACGCCACGTTTAGTTTTAGTATCGCGGTGTGAGTTGTATAGAAGATCGTATGGAGTTACTCGGACGGTTTCCAGCAGACTTGAAACCGAAGCTCACGTTCAGCTTTGCAGAGAACATCAAGGAAAGGAAGAGTGTCGTCGACTTCTTCGAGCGTAACTTGCATTGAGGGTTCGACTTGAACTTGTGTTGGAGACCAGAGACATTGAATCGCCTGGGAGTTATGATGAGAATATCGTCAGCATGACGGAGCCAGGTGACCAACGAGGAAATAATAAAGGAACACCGCTCGACTTAGAGAGGTTCGCCTGTACAGCTGACTAGTTCAAGGCAAGGCCGAAATTAGTGGACGGAGGATAAAGCCCCCAATACTCCTTGCAGTGAATAGCCCCACACGAGTTTAGCGCTTCATTAAATTTAATACAATCTTATATTAGGTAAAATGTTATAGAGACTCTTTTTGTACATAAATGGCTCAGAAAACCGACAAGTTAAAGAATGAGACACTTGTGCAACACTTGGGTATCTTTATTGTGGAAACGTTTCGCCACACAGTGGCTTCATCAGTCCAATACAAAGGAGACTGGTTGAAGACATGAGGTAGCAGACTAAGGTCACCTCATGAGTACAGAGACACCTGAATTTAATTATCATGATCTTTATTATTTATTACTGTTACTAGGAAGATCTGGAGGAGTTGAGGTAATCAGTCCCTCAGCCTGGAGTCGATGTGATCAGTCCATCAATCTTGATACAAGTACAGCATATGGGCAGACAGTGATTTGCATACTGTAAACAGATGAAGCGAGGCAGGTGATGTTCTTATACGAATCCCCCCCCTCTCTGTCTCTGTCTGTCTGTCTGTGTCTCTCTCTCTCTCTCTCTCTCTCTCTCTCTCTCTCTCTCTCTCTCTCTCTCTCTCTCTCTCTCTCTCTCTCTCTCTCACACACACACACACACACACAATTATGGAAGTGTGTGTATGCTGAGGACATTGTTCAGCAAGAAGGCATTGTCGATAGAAGACTTCATTTCAACTTTGATCATTGTGTGTGCAAGGTGTGCAGCCCTGCACAGAGCTGCAGAAGGCAGACACTTGAGCATCGTCAAGTTCCTCGCACAACAAGGAGCCAACGTCAACGCTACAACTTGTTGGGGGAGGAAGTTTAACCCGCGTCTCCTCTTTACTAATGTATAGACAGTAAAGCCAGAAGAGAAATGTTCCTTTAGACTGTCTTGCGACTTGCTAATATAAATACATCTTCTTGCATCCATAAACACCTGTTGTTGAAGTCGCTGAAGATCAGATTATATGTGGAGGACAAAATATCCAAAAATCAGATTAACGATAAAATAAATCAATCGAAGATGCTAGATGGTAAATGATTAATCTCAAAGCGAATTTTCAAAATGTGTTAAATGAATTGCACTTGAATACAAAACAGATAATGTGGAGACAACTGAAACAGAGATAGAGAATAACAAATTAACTCACACTGACAAAACTGAAGCATTTTACTAGGGATATATCAGTTATACTTGAGGAATGTACGGATATACTGTTACCCACTCTGCAATATTTTGTTGAGAATTCACTGAAAGCAGATGGATGGGTAAATGAAAAATGAGCAGATAAAAAGGGGAATAAGGAACCTCCTGTGATCTACAATAGTGAAAGAAGCAGATACAATAACTGGCAAGCAAAAACTTACTACGTAAGATAAAGTGTAACATTTTAGATCAGTAAATTTAAGATATCCATTAGTCCGAGTGACTAGGATGAAGCCAAATATAATCAGAGTAAATAATAAATTCTTTTCAATGGTTCAAAACTTTTGAGTAAGCAAAAAAAATATCAGCAATGATATGAGAAAGATATTCTTGTCTTGGTCCCACAAGACTCGGCACTTAAAAATAAAACCAGGGCAATGAGTGGCGTTAGAACCCATGGCAAGTGTATCGTAATACCGGCCAGTGCGTAAGCCACGCTGACTCGGCA
>WNWK01000487.1:0-12500 GCA_009830355.1 Cherax destructor
TTTTCAATTTTATACACATTTCATCTATGAAAATATAGCCTTGCTAAAATCAACACTGCTTTGGGAAGATAGGACGTTTATCCTCAAAAACAATAAAGATGGGAGCGAGAAAGAAGGGTATGAAAGAACGGGAGTGGGCGAAAATGGGTGCGGGAAATAGGCGGGGAGAAAAGTGGGTGAAAAGATTGTGAATGGGCGAGAAGTGAGGGCAGGAGGAACAAAAAGAAATGGGGATGGAAAGAATATGGACGGGGATTAAATAAGCCAGGGAGTGGCGTGGTTCAGAAAGATTTGGTAGAATGAGCGAGAGAGAACGAGGTCATCCTTGCTTAAACTCCTCTGCAACAACTTCCAAGATTAGTGATTCTCTCTCTCTCTCTCTCTCTCTCTCTCTCTCTCTCTCTTCCCCCGTGTCATCAAAAGCAACATTGTCTTACTGAAAGCTCCTTGTAAAACAGTGTTTTACTCTTCTGCTGAGGAATTTCAGTAAGATTTTTACATTTTTACGAGAGGAAAATAAGAGTCGAAATAACGATGCTTCTGAAATCAGGAGAATAAGATGTGAAGAACAGTGAAAGAGGATAGGGAGGGGGAATTGGGACGAAATTGGAGAATTTGGGAGAAAACTGTGTTGTAAACCGTGAAGCGCTCAGCTAGTGTGAGCCATTCAGCGTATGAGTATATGAAGGCTCGATCCTCCTCAACTAAACTGAAATGTAATAAAACGAAATTCAACGAAAAATTTTTTATCAAAATTGTTTACGAAGATAATAAATATGCAGGAAACGGTTAAACAAAGGAATAAACCAATAACTAGGAAGCAGAGAAGGTGTAGAGAACAACAGAAAGATAGAAAACTAAAGAGAGAGAGAAATAGTGAGAAATAAAGAGAGGGAAATAATAAGAGCGAAGAGACTTATAACGTGTACAGATATTTATAATGTGGAAGAATTAATTAAATTGTGGGAAATGGGTTTAAATATGCAGGGAATAAATAGGTAAAAAAAGGGGGGTAGAGGAAATAACCTAAAATAGTGTTAGAGAGAGAAATTTTAAGAGAAACTGTGTATGAAGAAGAAAGAGTGGGAGAGAGAGCGAGAGAGATTTATATGCAGCGTGCTAAACCCATGGGTCTTTTAGCGAAGGTTGCAGTGAGGCTTGATCCTCCGTCTGCTGAGCGGAGACAGAGGCTCTGTTTTCTTGGTCACACTTCCTCCCTCTTTCATCCTCAGGGAGGGTGGAGGAATAAACAGGGGAGAGCGAGAAATGGAGGGCATGAGAGAGAAAGGAAGTAGAGAAAGTCAAAGAGGAAGGAAGGAGATAGTATATTGGAAAATAGAGAGGAAGAGAAGAGGTAAACTGAGATAAACACCCAAACACTAGGCTGTTGAAAAATTATGATGATATTATTATTATTGTTATTATTATTATTATTAGTCCATTGCAAAAGTTTATACGTGGTTAATCCTGTGGGATGTTGATGGTGTTTGAATATAACTTGATATTATGTGACGAATACTTTATCAATTGTTGCCTACCATACTGTTGTCCAGACAGGACAATTATTTCTAGTATGGTAGTCAGGAACTGTACCCAGTCCCTGTACCCATTGTCTCTGTAACCTTTTGACTAGCGTCCGGGGGATGGATAGAGGGAGAACTACCATCCACAGAATTTGTATGTTGTGACGAGAGCCCACATGATGGGTATGGGGCGACTATATTAGACAGGATGGGTATGAGGTGACTCCACTCACAGTAAGGGTGAGTTCGGTGTCTATGCTGCAGATAGGTGGATATGGAGTGACTAGGCCTTACAGGATGGATAAGAGCTGCGTAATAAAGATATCCAGCTTAAAATCTAACCAGACGACAGAACTTACTTCAGCGACTAAGTTGACAAGTTTGCCCAGTATGAGAGACCCGAAAAAATTGGAGCAGACACCGATTCAGTCTGGTCGCTGGTGTCACGCTGGTAGCTGACTGGTCGCTGGTGTCACGCTGGTAGCTGACTGGTCGCTGGTGTCACGCTGGTAGCTGACTGGTCGCTGTGTCACGCTGGTAGCTGACTGGGCTGGGGTCCGCTGGAGCTGGCTGGTCGCTGGTGTCACGCTGGTAGCTGACTGGTCGCTGGTGTCACGCTGGTAGCTGACTGGTCGCTGGTGTCACGCTGGTAGCTGACTGGTCGCTGGTGTCACGCTGGTAGCTGACTGGTCGCTGGTGTCACGCTGGTAGCTAACTGGTCGCTGGTGTCACGCTGGTAGCTGACTGGTCGCTGGTGTCACGCTGGTAGCTGACTGGTCGCTGGTGTCACGCTGGTAGCTGACTGGTCGCTGTGTCACGCTGGTAGCTGACTGGTCGCTGGTGTCACGCTGGTAGCTGACTGGTCGCTGGTGTCACGCTGGTAGCTGACTGGTCGCTGGTGTCACGCTGGTAGCTGACTGGTCGCTGGTGTCACGCTGGTAGCTGACTGGTCGCTGTGTCACGCTGGTAGCTGAGGAACATTCGTTATACACTAACGGAGACCGCTAAACCTGTACGAGCAATACAGTGATGAAATTTGGAAATGGATGGCACTCAGATTCAAGCCACGGTCCACTTTATTTCATCAAGAGATCTCAGGGAGTAAATGTAACACCAACCTTGAAAATTTATCAGTGGCTTCGGCCGTTCTGGTTTTGATGTGGATTTTCAGGCTCCGCGATACCAATAAGGAACTAGGCTAAGTCTTACGGGGGACTTTCACGATTATATATTTGATGCTTTTTTTCCATAGATGCAGAATTTTTTTTTCTAATGGTAATATGAGAGAATTTAGTATTTTAACGTTCTGGTGTGTGTGTGTGTGTGTGTGTGTGTGTGTGTGTGTGTGTGTGTGTGTGTGTGTGTGTGTGTGTGTGTGCCTCTGAACTGGCAGTACTGAATGAATGACCTTTTAGTTTGAGAGCTTTGTGGATGCTAAATATTTTCTTTCCATTCGTGCCAACCCACATGTCCTCTGCCTCTTATTCATTCTCTGCCCATTCAAGGGAGGTCCCTTGATGCCGGCAAAGTGATTTTTATATCCAAGAAAATGTAATTACCCTTTAATTGAATCAAATTAGATTACCTCGCATTCCCCAGTCCCTGAATGACCCCTTATGTTTATAGCGCTTCCCCTGACTATAGTATGTTTTAGGAATGCCTCTACCCTTACCCATTCTCATTTTTACGTCCTGGACTTCTACATCTTACTCCCATCCTTGCAATAGTTATCCCCTTCCTTGCAATAGTCACCTCCCATCCTTGCAATAGTTACCATCATCCTTGCAATAGTTACCCCCATCCTTGCAATAATTATCCCCATCCCTGCAATAGTTACCCTCATCCTTGCAATAATTATCCCCATCCTTGCAATAGTTACCCTCATCCTTGCAATAATTATCCCCATCCTTGCAATAGTTACCCTCATCCTTGCAATAGTTACCCCTATCCTTCCAATAGTTACCCATCTCCTGCCTGGTATTCCCCATGCTGAATATTTCTCCTTCTTGCCTCAACCCACACACACACTTGGCCTCTCATGGACGCTTGCGACGGAGAGAAATTTCTTATGGAAGTCTGAGTTTATATCTTTAAAATGTGAAGCCCTCTTAAGGTGCCACCCCCATCCCTTCCACCATCCTCCTCTATCCTCCTTCATCCTTCCAAACTTGCCGAGGCGCGCTGCATGTTAAGTGGAGAGGAGGAGCCATGCAACTATTACGTGGGTGTTTGTAGTGAAGAGGCACACTGAAGGTGTGCCAGCCTCTGACGATGCTGTACTTTTCTTTCCCCCTCCTTCTCTCTCTTCTCCTCTCTCTCTCTCTCTCCCCTCTCTCTCCTCTCTCATGATTACGACCAACCTGGCCAACCACTATCGTTACAGCCAACCCTAAAACAACCACCACTCTCGTTCACCACACTAACCCCGCCACCAGAGCAGCCAACCACAGTAACACCTCGCAAGTAACCACCATTCACCACCGCAACCCAGCACAATCACTCACAACACTATACCTACCACCATCACAAACCTCTTTCCATTATCTCTTCCACCCATCACAACCGCCCTCCACCCATACCACCCACCAACACCACCCCACCCACCACCACCTGCTCCCTTTACCAGCTCAACCACAATTCCAACCCCATTTTTCGGTTTCAGAAGGTTGAGACAACGAGAAACATGATATACACGTCACTAAAGACAGACATGATATACACGTCACGAGAGACAGATGATATACACGTCACTAAAGACACAGATGATATACACGTCACGAGAGACAGATGATATACACGTCACGAGAGACAGATGATATACACGTCACTAAAGACACAGATGATATACACGTCACGAGAGACAGAGATGATATACACGTCACTAAAGGCAGACATGATATACATTTCACTACAGACAGACATGATATACACGTCACGAGAGACAGACATGATATACACTTCACTACAGACAGACATGATATACACGTCACGAGAGACAGACAGGATATACACTTCACTACAGACAGACATGATATACACGTCACGAGAGACAGAGATGGTAATATTCACTCTACCAGCAGAATGCAGCAAATTCAGCGCCTCCTCGCGTGTTCTTCCTGAAGCATTACGAGGCAACTGGAGCTGCCATATACCCCTGACTGCCTCATCAGCGGGACCCAGATCCTAACAACACCTTAACTAGTGTCTAGGAAAACGATTTTAGTTATTACTGGGCCTTTTTTTATGCGTTGCAATGCTGCGAGTTTGCGAGTTTCTGATATTTTTGTTGTGGTATATTTCAATATATCATTTCACTCTTGGTCTAATGCACTGTATCGTACCTTCTGGTACCGTGCTGTAGAAACCTAAAGCACGGTACCAGAAAGGCTTCGTGTGGTACTTCCGTGTAAACAGATCACTTCACACAGTGACCTCGTTCACCTGACCACTCACCTGAGTACGCTTGTATTAAAGAACAGAAAGGCACAATACCGCGGCTGGAACTTGTAAATGGTCCAAGTGGGACCGAAACGTCGTCCTGGGCTTGTCTCTTCTGTGTGCGGGTTGTTTATGTGTGTGTGTACGCTTGTATTAATTTTAAGCCTCTGCTATACATCCGTGTGTACTGACTGAAGAAGCCAGTCTTTACGAAACACTTTAGTAGAGTTCCTCTCCACACTCGTGTCTTTTTTACCACTTGCTGCTGCTGCTGCTGCTGCTGTTGCTACTGCTGCTGCTGCTGCTGCTGCTACTGTTGCTACTGCTGTTGCTGTTGCTGTTGTTGCTGCTGCTGTTGCTGTTGTTGCTGCTGCTGCTACTGTTGTTGCTGCTGCTGTTGCTTTTGCTGCTGCTGCTACGATTACATTCAGCAGCTGCTGCAAATAATGAAACACTATTTATTACTCTCATTATTTAATTATCGTGATACTTAAAATGTTTATATAATAACCATCAATATTCCTGCTTTTGTAAAAACTAATTTATTACTTTCGATATAGATTCGCTCTCTTAACTATATTTCTATATTGTTTGCGAGAGAGAGAGAGAAAGAGAGATCTTATATTTCATATCTAGAGCACTCGCTAGATTCAACTTCCAATGTTATTTAGATCTGTAAATGTGTGTGTTATGAGAGAGCGTGCAGAAACACACGCCATATCGTGCTAATACTGAGTGAGCCTTGGTTGTGTGCGGGTGTGCTGGTGGTGCTCCCTGGCGGAAGCTGGAGGCAACGTCATTTTCAAACAATGGACGTCGGTTACAGGAGGAGAGTGAACACGGTCTGTGTTGACTTGGTCCAGGCTGCCATATATCCGTCTAATGTAGAGGTTCTACTGCCTGCAATACTACGAGACACTTTTGGATTATCGCTAAGGAGATTTATGGCATTTCGTTAAACGGTGCAAGGAGGATCTTCATCAAATTAGCTTGCACTGCAGCTTATCAATGAGTCGTCGATACATACCAGGAGAAAAAGTTAGTGGTACATCAAGGCCTAGAGGTATGTTTGAAAGATGTTTCTGCCACTTTTAAGTGGATTAAGGTGCATAATGTGCCCTTTGAATCCGGACAAGAGGATATTAAAGATGTATTTAAGAGTTATGGCATAATACATGCTGTAAACATAGGACGCTGGGCGCAGGGGTTATATGCTGGCGTTTTAGAGGGAACATACTCCATCAAAATTTCCTTAAGGAAACCTATTCCCTCTTATGTACTTATGGAGAATTTTCGCACACAGGTGTACGTCACATACCCAGAGCAGGTGAGGACATGTCGACTGTGTGGAAAGCCGGGTCACTTGGCTGCTGAGTGTAGCCAAAGGAGAGAGGATTGGCGTCGAGGTGGAGCAGAGCAGCGACAGAGAAACGAAGTAAGGAATGCAACGAAGGATGGAACAGAAGGAGGCATGGAGTGTGAGGCGATGCAGGGAGAAGAGAAGACATCATGGAGCGTGGAGGTGGACAGAACGGAGATGGAGATGGAGGAACAAAGGATGAGTGGGAAGACCATGGAGGTGGAGGTGTCAGAAGGGAAAAAGACTGGGACAGACACGGAAGAGGAAGGTATAACTGGTCAGGAGGCTGAGATTTTGAGGGATCTCAATGAGATTCTTGAAGGTGAAGAGCTGACATTGGAGGGGTCAACCAGTGAGGTGTGTGGCATTGGGGTTCTGGAGCAGAACCAGGAACAGGTGGGTGGTGGTGAGGCAGCAGGGAAGGGGTGTGATAAAGCTGTGTTGGATGTCATACAGGTGGAGGTGGAGGTGCACAATGAGCAGGAAAATGAGGACCAGAGAGACAGGGGAGAATCTAGGAAGAGAACTGGTGAGGAGGCTGGTAATGATGTCCTCACACCAGCACAGAGACCTGGTAAGAAAATTTGGTCTGAAGTTGTAGTTGGACAACAGACAAGAGCTAGAGGTAGTGGGGGTGATAAGGGTAAAAGGGGGATGGGAGGTGACAGGAAGGGTGGGAGAGGAGGGGTCACAAGTATAACTTTGGAGAGAAAACAACCGAAACCAAAAGGGAAACCTCAACCGTTACCTTCCGGTGTTTAAGTATGAATGTGAATGGCCTTAAAAATGAGGCCAAACGAAAGTGGGTAGAAGTGACATTGATTAGGTACAGGGTAGATGTAGTGTTTTGTCAAGAGCACAATTATAGGTGTGGGTGGGATTTAAAGTTGAAAGGATATCAGTGTTTTGTGGGAGGTTCTGAGTTGTTCAAGGGGGGTGTGGTTGTGGGTATTAGGGACACGTGCCCTTTTGTCTTGCAGTCATGGGAAGAGGGAAGGGGGAGAGTGGTGAGGGTTGATGGTCAATGGGGGGAGGTCCAGGTTAGTTTTATTGGAGTGTATATGCCGGCGATTTCGAACAATAGGGTCAAGGAACAATTCGTGAGGGATGAATTAATTTATGCTTTCAGGGGTCTGCCGCAGGTGGTCATCATTGCGGGAGTCTGGAATAGCGTTATTAGGGTTAGGGACGTGGAGCCGAGAGGAACAGGTAGTGTTTTGAGGATCTTACGGGAAGTTTTGGATGCAGTGGGGGTTGTTGATGCGGTGGGAGGGAGGGGCGAGACTGTAGAATTCACTTTTTTTAGGGGCAATTATGCGGCTAGATTGGATCGGATTTATGTTTCGAGAGCGGTAGGGGTTGAGAAAGTGGAATGTTTGGATGTAGGTTTTTCAGATCACAAGTGTGTGTTGATGCAAGCGGGTTGGGAGGGGGCAGTGAGGGTATACTCGAGTTATTGGAAACTTAACGTGGCAATGTTTAATAGGGTAGAGGGGATGGTGGATTTTGAGGGATGGTGGGAGGGTCTGTGGAGGGGAGGGAGGGGCGTAGTACATGTGGCGAGGTGGTGGAATGAGTGTGGGAAGAAGGGGATAAAGGAGTACTTTGAGAAGGTGGGAAGGGAGGATGCTCGATATAGGTATGGTTACCAGAGGTATTTAGAGGGTTTATTGAGGGATAGTTATGGTGGGGAAGGCAGGGGAAGGTATGCAGAGAGTGTTGAGGGAGTAAGAAGGGCTCTGAAAGACATTCAGTATGAGAGGTTTCATGCTTTACGGGTACGAAGTGGGATGGAGGAGGTTTTAAGGGGGGATAAGGCGTCAGCGGTGGTGTTGAGGCAATTTCAGAAGCGTAGACAGGGTATGTTGCTGACATCTGTAGAGGTGGAAGCGGAGATGGGGGGGTATGAGGTGGGAAGTGTGTTGCAAACTACAGAGGGGATGACTGGTTATGCGGAGTGTTGGTTTGGTAGGAAGTTTGCAGAAGGGGAAAGGGATGAGAGGGCTTGTGTCCAATTATTAGGGGGAATTAATAGAAGGTTGAATGAGGATGATAGGAAGGCAATAGAGGGGGACATAACGGAAGAAGAAGTTTGGGAGGCGGTTAAAGGCTGGAAAATCGCCAGGTATAGATGGATTACCGGGGGAAGTATACATGCAATACTGGCAGGTGCTGAGAGGGGTGCTAGTCAGGGTCTTCAATGACATGAGGGAGACAGGAGTAATGGAGGAGTCAGTTAGGACAGGAGTTGTAGTGTTAGTGCCTAAATGTAAAACACCAAAGGGGTTTAAGGACTATAGGACCATTGCACTCATGTGTACTGACTATAAGATATTTGCAAAGATTTTGGCTAATAGAATCAAGAGAGGTTTAGGGAATATTTTGCACGAGGGACAATTTGGGATACCAGGGAGAAGTTTTCGGAATGGTCACAGTAGAATAAAAGAGTTTATTGAAGTAAATCAAGGGGTGGTGGTGTTGGGGCTTGATTGGCAGATGGCTTATGACAGGGTGAATAGGGGGGTGCTGTTAGATATCTTAGGAAGGCTAGGTTTTGGAGAAGAAATTGTAGGATGGGTAAGAACTTTATATGCAGAGGCGTTGATGAGGATACAAATAAATGGGATGGTTGGGTGGGCGGTGAACATGGAAAGGGGACTGAGACAGGGATGTCCTCTGTCACAGATCCTCTTTGCTTGTTTCCAAGATCCTTTTTATAGGGTAGTAGACGAGGGTTTAAGGGTAGAAGGGGACATAGGGGAGGATAGGGCAGGGATAGTAGGTTATGTAGATGACACTACGTTGTTAATAAAGACAAAGGAGAGTTTGAGATGGGTTAGAGGTTGGGTGGAGCTTTTTGGTCAGGCAACAGGAATGAGGGTTAATAGAAGTAAATCACACCTATTAGAGGTAGGTAGTTGGAGTGGGGGAACGTTGGGTTTAAGGGAGGGTTGGCAATGTGTAGAAGCTTTAAAAATCTGTGGGATAGTGTTTTGTAGTGATGGCAGGGTAGCAAGAGAGAAGAATTCGGGGGAAGTGGTGGATTCGGCTTTGAAGCGAATGAGGGGCTGGGGAGTTGGGGACATAATGCTGTTGCAAAGGGTGGTGGTCATTAATGTTTTAATTTTTAGTAAATTGTGGTTTAGAGCAGCGGTTTATCCATTATTAGATGCTGATGTGAAAAGGCTACAAAAGGGAGTGCTTAGGTTTATTTGGGAGAATGGAAGGCATTGGTTGAGTAGGGAGGTGGTGAAGACAAGTGTTAAAAATGGAGGGATGGGTTTGATTCCGTTGAGGAGAAGGTTGAAAAGTGTGTTTGTAAAGCAGGAATTTATGATGAAGGGGGAGCTGAGAGGTAGAAGGGTGGGTGCAGTAATGGGTGAGGTTAGGAAGTGGTGGGGGTAGGGAGCTTAAGGAGTGTGAGGCGTTGTTACGGGTACTCCTGGTGTTGAGGGATCCGGGGAGTGAGAGAGTAAGCAGATTGGATAGGGCAAGTGTGAGGGAGAAGATAGTAAGGGGAGTGGAGGTGTATCCATTGTATAATTGGAAGAGTATTTGGAGTTGGTTAAAAAAGGTGAAGGTGAGGCCTAGGGTGAGAGAAACAGGTTACAGATTCTTAAATGGGATACTGGCGGCGAAAGCTCAGTTGTTCGAGATGGGAGTCACAGGGGATGGGTCTTGTGATAGGTGTGGTGAATGGGAAACAGCATTTCACGTGGTATATTTTTGTGAGGGGAGGGGGCGCGTGAGGGTTTGGATTGGGGGGGGGGTGTTGGGATTGATTGGGGGGGGGAGGTTTTCAGTGTTAAAGGCGCTTTGTTTGGACTTTGGGGTGTGTGGGGAGGAAGTGCATAGAGCTTTGGTTTATATAATGTTAGAGATCGTGTTTTTGTCATGGAGTATGAGGGGTTCAAATAGCGAGGTTTTAATTCATGCTTTGGCTGCGGGGATTTATAGAACAAAATGTAGGAATAGGGAGGTTTATGGCAGGGTTTGGGTTTCTAAATTTCCGGCTGCTTATAGGGTTTTGACAATGAAACAGTTGTTAGGAGTGGAGAGGGTTTTTTTTTAGGGCTGGTTCCAAGTATAAGGGGTTTTGGTGTGGTTGGGGGGGGGTATGCGCGTGTGGGGAGGTGGGGGGTGAGGGTTTAGTTTCAGGTTGTTTGAGGTGTGAGTGAGGTTGGTGGGGAGGTGTAGGGAAAGGGGTTTCGTGTATCGGGTGGGGTTGGTTTTGGTTTCGGTTGTTAAGTGCAGTCCTCTCATTGGGGTGTTAAAAAAAAAAAAAAAAAATATATGTATTGAATCTTATATATGTCAAGAGTGATGGGTATATGTTTGTAAAGCATGGGTAGCATGTTGCAAGGTTGGTTAATTGTGTTAGCAATAACATGAAGGTCACTGACCATATTAATTGTTTCATAGGGTATAGACTGTAAACTGTGGCCTTGGAGAGGTGATTATATTCATAATTTATAACAGAGTACAATTGTGGTAATTGTTTCGGTACTATCCAGTTTTAAGTTTTGCAGTATAGCTGAGCCTTGTTAATGTAACTTTGGTGTATGTGTTTTGATGTTCAATTCTTGTAGTCGAACTATGACTTCAAATGATTTATATGATATTTGTAATGTGTCCTTTTAGAGATGTACGCCTTCTACTTGACAGGAGGAGGTTTGTTTCGAGATATTAAGTTTTTTAGTCAAATGGTTGCAAGTAGGTTGAATAAAAAATTGATGTTGTATTGTACTTGGGTACTTAGGATACCTCAATATTTTTCGTGTAAGGAAGTTAAGGTATGGTGTAACAATTACGTTGCATTGATATGGGTATCATGTTTTTGAGATTGTGTGCTGTTCTTTGTTTTGGTGTGATGTTGACACACGTGTATATGTATTTATATAGTTTGATGATTGATCTGTATATAGGATGATAAATGACCGGTAGGATTAGATATATTTTGCATAATACGCATAGTTAGTCGGGAATAAGGAAAGGGGATAATCGTGTATTGTACGTATTATTTTAATGTAAATAGTTTGTTTAAGAATTTTTTCACGTATGTTATGTACGTAATTTTAGCTTTGTTACCACTTGGTTGTTAGGAATGTGTTAATAATTTTGTATTATCTATTATCTCCTTGTGGGGAGTTCTGTAGGTTCTTTTGTAATAGTGTTTTCAGGAGATAACGTTAAAGCTTGAAAAAAATTAGTTAAATGTAATGAAACATAACAAAAAAAAAAATTTATGTATAGAGGGGATAAGGAAATGTGTGGTTGAGTTTCAAGGGAGGGTTGGGTTGGCTGGGGTCAAAGTTATTGACATCAGTCAGTGTGGCTGTCATGAGGAATGGGTACATGTTATTATGGGATTTTTTTTTTTTTTTTTTTGGTAGATGGGATTAGGGGATGGGGAAATGTATAATGGTTTTGATTATTATATTTATCAAGTTAATGTGCTTATGTTTATTAGCTTTGGTGTAACTTGGTCTTCGGATGCAAGTCTTTCTTAATGGGTCATGTATAGTTGTGAGTTATGTGTAGTATATACGGTTGATGGTTGTATTTTGTGATAAACGTTTTGTAACAAAGTATCATTTTGTTTTGTGTTTTGTATAATTTCTGTCTTAAATAAAAAAAAAAAAAAAAATACTGAGTATATTCCACATTTCGCGAAGGTATACTCTTGTATGACCCAAGGTATATCATTCTCACAAACGAGATAAACATTCCTCCCCAGTGAATATACATTACAGCAGTTATAGTCATGTTATCAGGTATGATCTCTGGATATACGTGAAACGGCACTCAGGTGTTAATTAACGAAGGATATACACACTGGTAAATGTACTTATCAACATCGCAAGGCTGTAATAAAGCCTTTGTAATTACACAGGAGATCTGGTGTCTTTACATGTGTTACATATATATATTCAGTATATATAATTGCTGCCTTGTGTGTTATGGAATAATTCACTATTTCACTTATTAACGGCGTGGTGCTGGGGAAATTGGTATTGTTTTTTTACGGGTTTTAATTAACGTGTTTTCTGCGTGGTTGTTTCATTTTGGGTGTTAGTGCGACTGAAAGGCCGGCGACCTTGTGTTTTGCTGGATGAGCCGTTACAAAATATTTCTCGTGGGTTCCGGAGTGTTGGAAGTGAAGCTGAGGACATATCAGT
>WNWK01000487.1:15000-47500 GCA_009830355.1 Cherax destructor
TTGATAACTAGTGATGTGTCGTGCAAAATAGCGACAGTGACAAGTAATGATGTGTCATGTGGAGTTGAGACATCTCGTGATGTGTTGTGTGGTCTTGCTACTGTGATAAATAATGATGTGTCATGTAAAATGGCGACATTAATAAAGTAAAACCTAGTGATGTGTGTTGTGGACTTGCCAGTGAGATGACTAGTGGAGTAGTGCCGAGGTAATACCAACTGCAGTGATAAAAGTACTCTTGTCCCAGATTAATGGGATTAATTTCAACAACGTACTGTTTCTGTCACTCAATAAACCTTTCAGTGCGTATTTTTAACTCCGTTTCCTTGAAACTGTCATCCCTCGCACACAGAAACACAGTTGAGCACACCTCGCTCCCAAGGGTGGTGATTTGCAATAGTATCAATAACTCTATGGTTTAAGCTCCTTTCTTTCCATTTACAATTCCTCTCTTACCGTCTGAACACTTAGAATTCTTCCACCCTTCTCCACAACCCGATCTTCCAACAATCACTTCTTATTGGCTGTTCGCTGAAGAATACCTCGCCAATCATGTCTTTCTCTTGGCTTGTGGTTGAGCACACACACTACTCGTCGTGGCTTCCTAGTGGATGGTTACTGGGGCGTCCAATTACCTGCTTTGAGTAAGACCTCTCACTGGAAGTTGCTTCCTATTGGTTGTGCGCTCGGGATTAGTATTATTATATTCATGGGAGGAGCGCTAAACCCAAGTTGATTATACAACGCATGGGGAATGGGAGGCAATCAAGTTCGATTTATGGAAAGGGATCAAAGCGCTAATAGTAAACAATACCGAGAAGTTGATGAATAAGACACATGAACAACACTTGGGTATATTCGTAAGATGTTTCGCCAGTCAGTGGCGAAACAGAGTACAGAGGTTATTTGAAGGTGTTGAAACTGGAGAGAGTGGGAAGCCAGGAAATCAGTTCCTCAGCCTAGATGAAGGTGGTCATCACCTTAGACTTGACGAATATGAAGCATAGGCATGAAGTTGGACGCTTATATAAGCGACATATGAGGTGCAGTAGGATAGGCACAATTCACTGGATCAACAGCCCCTTACGTGCATCAAGGGTCAGTCCTCGGTTGGTGATCATTCAAAAGAGGCAATATTTTTTCCCCCAAATATTTCTAACATGCACTAGCATGCGGGGAGGGGCCGTCCTTGCTCGACGTCTCGAGAGATACGGGGAGGGACCGTCCTTGCTCGACGCCTCGAGCTATACGGGGAGGGGCCGTCCTTGCTCGACGTCTCGAGAGATACGGGGAGGGACCGTCCTTCCTCGACGCCTCGAGACCTCGAGATATACGGGGAGGGGCCGTCCTTGCTCGACGCCTCGAGATATACGGGGAGGGGCCGTCCTTGCTCGACGCCTCGAGATATACGGGGAGGGGCCGTCCTTGCTCGACGCCTCGAGATATACGGGGAGGGGCCGTCCTTGCTCGACGTCTCGAGAGATACGGGAGGGGCCGTCTTGCTCGACGCCTCGAGAGATACACACACACGGGACGGGTAATGTGTCCTTACTGGAAGCCTGAGGAGGCTATTCCAACACTGACCTGCCGTGTGTGTGTGTGTGTGTGTGTACTCACCTACTCACCTAATTGTGGTTGCAGGGGTCGAGACTCAGCTCCTGGCCCCGCCTCTGCACTGTCCGCTACTGGGTCTCTGCTCTCCCTGCTCCGTGAGCTTTATCATACCTTGTCTTAAAACTATGTATGGTTCCCGCCTCCACTATATCGTTCGCTAAACTATTCCACTTCCTAACTACTCTATGGCTGAAGAATTGCTTCCTAACATCCCTCTGACTCATCTGAGTCTTCAGCTTCCAGTTGTGTCCCCTTGTTTCTGTGTTTCCTCTCTGGAACATCCTGTCACTATCTACCTTGTCGATTCCCCGCAGTATTTTGTATGTCGTTATCATGTCTCCTCTAACCCTTCTGTCCTCCAGTGTTGTTAGTCCTATTTCCCTCAACCTTTCTTCATAAGGCAGTCCCCTGAGTTGTGGAACTAACCTTGTCGCAAACCTTTGCACTTGTGTGTGTGTGTGTGTGTGTGTGTGATGTGTATGTGTTTGTGTGTGTATGTGTGCATGTGTGTGTGTGTATGCGCGTGTGTGTATGTGCGTGTGTGTGCTTGTGTGTGTCGGGGTTGGGGGTTGCCTGGCTTGAAAAATGGGAAAGAATTTCTAGAGAGGAATGCGTTTATTGCAGGCATGGTATTGTCTTTCCGGGTCTTCTTACGGCACGGAATTACTTTTATTTTTTCTTAACTCTCTCTCTCTCTCTCTCTCTCTCTCTCTCTCTCTCTCTCTCTCTCTCTCTCTCTCTCTCTCTTTCTCTCTCTCTCTCTATCTATCTATCTATCTATCTATCTATCTTCACTGTTAACTATTGCCTTTTGGTAGCTACCAGGAAAACAGGTAACAGGTAAAACAATGATAGTGCAAAAAAAGCAAGCACACAACTGAGCGGCCAAAAAAGTCCCAACAAACAAATACAACCGACACTGCGTATATACACGACACCGTTGGGGAATGCCGAGGCAAGAGAGGGTCATGTCACAGTCAGCGATAAGCTGGAAAATCCCTTGGGGGTTACAGGTGGGCGAAGGTCTTACGGGTGTCGGCCGCTCGCCGCCCTCCAGGTGAGGCAGGTTAATGAATGGCAACAGGATGAGTCTCTGAGCTCCCTTATGACAATGTTGAGAGTTAATGTCGTTCGTGTGGAGGATTGTGTGTGTGTGTACTCACCCACTTGTACTCTCCACTTACATAAGGAGCGCCGCAGCAAGCCTGTTGGCCCATGCTAGGCAGGTCCAAGTCACACCCGCTCAAGAAGAAAGGAGCACTGCAGCAGGTCTACCGGCCCAAGCTGGTCAGGTTAAACTCACGCCCATCCACACCCACTCATGTATTTGTCTAACCTATTTTTAAAACTCACCAACTTGTACTCGCTCACTTGCACTCACCCAATGGTACTCATCCAATTGTACTCACAGAATGTGTAATGACACACATGTGCAACACCTGAGGTGTTGCACATGTGTCTAATTCGTCAACTTTTCAGCACCGATAACCGTTAATGCTATGACACAGATTTGTGTTTGTTGGGTGTTGAGACTCAGCTTGTGGCCCCTCCTCCTAGACCACTTTGGTCGGCATCACTGATTTCTGGCCACACGGGCCTTATTATATCTATTCTTGAAGCTGTGTATTGAGTTTGCCTCCACCACTGCCTCTTCCAGGTCGTTCCACTTTCAACTGTGAGACTAAAGAAATACTTCCTGACATCCCTATGGCTCATCTGTATCTTCAGCTTCCGCCTGTCTTGACTTTGGTCCTCTTAAACGAATCTGTCACTTTCTGCCCTAGCTATCCGTCTTAGGATTTTGTATGTAATAATCATGTCTCCCCTTGCACTAACCTCTTGTGTGTGAGTGTGTGTGTGTGTGTGAGGGGATAAAATACTGTTGGGTAGTGTCATGGCGTATGTATTCTCTCTCTCTCTCTCTCTCTCTCTCTCTCTCTCTCTCTCTCTCTCTCTCTCTCTCTCTCTCTCTCTCTCTCTCTCTATTAATAAGTTGAGGAAGCCTAGGGAACAAATGGATTTGACAGTTAAAAATAGGAGAGGAGAGTTATTAAATGGAGAGTTAGAGGTATCGGGAAGATGTAGGGAATATTTTGAGGAGTTGTTAAATGTTGATGAAGACAGGGAAGCTGTGATTTCGTGTATAGGGCAAGGAGGAATAACATCTTGTAGGAGTGTGGAAGAGCCAGTTGTGAGTGTGGGGGAAGTTCGTGAGGCAGTGGGTAGAATGAAAGGGGGTAAGGCAGCTGGGATTGATGGGATAAAGATAGAAATGTTAAAAGCAGGTGGGGATATAGTTTTGGAGTGGTTGGTGCTATTATTTAATAAATGTATGGAAGAGGGTAAGGTACCTAGGGATTGGCAGAGACCGTGTATTGTTCCTTTGTATAAAGGCAAAGGGGACAAAAGAGAGTGCAAAAAATTATAGGGGAATAAGTCTGTTGAGTGTACCTGGTAAAGTGAATGGTAGAGTTATTATTGAAAGAATTAAGAGTAAGACAGAGAGCAGGATAGCAGATGAACAAGGGGGCTTTAGGAAAGGTAGGGGGTGACCAAGTGTTTACAGTGAAACATATAGGTGAACAGTATTTGGATAAGGGTAAAGAGGTTTTTGTGGCATTTATGGATTTGGAAAAGGCGTATGATAGGGTGGATAGGGGGGCAATGTGGCAGATGTTGCAGGTGTATGGAATAGGAGGTAGGTTACTGAAAGCAGTGAAGAGTTTTTATGAGGATAGTGAGGCTCAGGTTAGAGTGTGTAGGAGGGAGGGGGACTATTTCCCAGTAAAAGTGGGCCTTAGACAAGGATGTGAGATGTCACCGTGGTTGTTCAATATATTTATAGATGGGGTTGTAAGAGAAGTGAATGCGAGGGTCTTGGCAAGAGGTGTGGGGTTAAAAGATAAAGAATCAAATACAAAGTGGGAGTTGTCACAGTTGCTTTTTGCTGATGACACTGTGCTTTTGGGAGATTCTGAAAAGAAGTTGCAGAGGTTGGTGGATGAATTTGGTAGGGTGTGTAAAAGAAGAAAATTGAAAGAGAATATAGGAAAGAGTAAGGTGATGAGGATAACAAAAAGAATAGGTGACGAAAGATTGGATATCAGATTGGAGGGAGAGAGTATGGAGGAGGTGAATGTATTCAGATATTTGGGAGTGAACTTGTCAGCAGATGGGTCTATGAAGGATGAGGTGAATCATAGAATTGATGAGGGAAAAAGGGTGAGTGGAGCACTTCGGAGTCTGTGGAGACAAAGAACTTTGTCCATGGAAGTAAAGAGGGGAATGTATGAGAGTATAGTTATACCAACGCTCTTATATGGGTGTGAAGCATGGGTGATGAATGTTGCAACGAGGAGAAGGCTGGAGGCAGTGGAGATGTCATGTCTGAGGTCAATGTGTGGTGTGAATATAATGCAGAGAATTCGGAGTTTGGAAATTAGGAGGAGGTGCGGGATTACCAAAACGATTATCCAGAGAGCTGAGGAGGGGTTGTTGAGGTGGTTCGGACATGTAGAGAGAATGGAACGAGACAGAGTGACTTCGAGAGTGTATAAATCTGTAGTGGAGGGAAGGCGGGGTAGGGGTCGGCCTAGGAAAGGTTGGTGGGAGGGGGTAAAGGAGGTTTTGTGTGCGAGGGGCTTGGACTTCCAGCAAGCATGTGTGAGCTTATTTGATAGGAGTGAATGGAGACCAATGGTTTTTAATACGTGACGTGCTGTTGGAGTGTGAGCAAAGTAACATTTATGAAGGGATTCAGGAAAACCGGCAGGCCGGACTTGAGTCCTGGAGATGGGAAGTACAGTGTCTGCACTCTGAAGGAGGGGTGTTAATGTTGCAGTTTTATAACTGTAGTGTAAAGCACCCTTCTGGCAAGACAGTGATGGAGTGAATGATGATGAAAGTTTTTCTTTTTCGGGCCACCCTGCCTTGGTGGGAATCGGCCGATGTGTTAATAAATATATATATATATATATTATATTGTCTCTCAGCTACAGCTACTTCTCTTCGTCATTGTCCTCTTCATCTTCCTCCTCCTCCACTCCCTCCTCCTACTCCTCCTTCTCCTTCTTGTCCTCCACTTCCTCCTACTCTTCTGTGCCTGGCAATCGTAAAACATCATAATTAATTTTTTATACTACACGTCTTTCTTCTCATATCCACGTATTCTTTCTCATCTCTACACCTGCTTTCTCATCTCCACGCCTTCTTTCTCATCTCCACGCCTTCTTTCTCATCTCCACGCCTTCTTTCTCATATCCACGCCTTCTTTCTCATCTTCATGCCTTCTTTCTCATCTTCATGCCTTCTTTCTCATCTTCACGCCTTCTTTCTCATCTCCACGCCTTCTTTCTCATCTTCATGCCTTCTTTCTCATCTTCATGCCTTCTTTCTCATCTTCATGCCTTCTTTCTCATCTCCAAGCCTTCTTTCTCATCTCCACGCCTTCTTTCTCATCTTCATGCCTTCTTTCTCATCTCCACGCCTTCTTTCTCATCTCCACGCCTTCTTTCTCATCTCCACGCCTTCTTTCTCATCTTCATGCCTTCTTTCTCATCTCCACGCCTTCTTTCTCATCTCCACGCCTCTTTCATCTCCACGCCTTCTTTCATCTCACGCCTTCTTTCATCTTCATGCCTCTTTCTCTCCACGCTTCTTTCATCTCCACGCCTTCTTCTCATCTCCAGCCTCTTCATCCCACGCCTTCATCTCCACGCCTTCTTGTCTTCCTTGCGCTCACAGCTTATTTCACCCGAGAGAGAGAGAGAGAGAGAGAGAGAGAAGGGGAAGATATATTAAATATAGAGAAAATAAAAGTAATTCCGTGGAGCAAGACAATACCGTGGCCGCAATAAACACATTCCTCTCTAGAAATGCTTTTCCCATTTTCCAGCCAAACTCTTCCCACATACACGGCAGATCAGTGTGTCGGAGCAAGGACACCCACCCGTGAGTGTACCTGCTGAAGAGTCAAGCAAGGACACCACCCGCGTGTGTACCTACTGAGGCGTCGAGCAAGGACGACATCCGTGCGTGTACCTGCTGAGGTGTAGAGCAAGGAAATCATTCGTTCGTGTACCTCTTCAGGCGTCGAGCACAGACTCTACCCGAGCGTGTACCTTCAGGAAATGTATAAAAATGTAAATCTTCTGTAGGATCACTCTCTAACTTTGCATTACTCTCCCACATACTTCCTGACGGATCACTGCACCTCTAACCTTCCATTACTCTCCCACATACTTCCTGACGGATCACTGCACCTCTAACCTTCCATTACTTTCCCACATACTTCCTGACGGATCACTGCACCTCTAACCTTCCATTACTCTCCCACACACTTCCTGGAGGCTCACTGCACCTCTAACCTACACTCATTCTCCCACACACACACATTCTGCATCGTTGACCTTCCACTTACACTCACACGCTCATCCTGTGAGCTTACTACACCCTGACCTTTCCTCATTCTCCCACCCTCATCGTGAGGGTTTGTTGTACCTATGTCCTTTCAGTGTTGGTGAGACATGAGGGGCATCTCCCTTCACCTCAGCCCCTTCACCCCCGTTCCCACTTATTGCAGAATACACTGTCTAATTGGAACACTGCATGATTCAGTTAATTGGGAAGCAGCAAGGCATGAATATGTCTTATGGAGATACAAACTCATTATATGTAACTCTTGGACAGACATGTAGTTATAATGCTATTAACTAATACTTAACTGAGATACTGATAGAGCATAATTATTTTTTTATCAAGAAGTTAGCACGCCCTTGAACTAGTAAGGGCGTATTAATGTGTAGTAATTAGGTGTTCATCTCGTTGCACCTATTTTAAGTCTTTAATTCAAAGTTTAAAAAGCGTAATAAGAGTAGATAAAAGGGTAATAAATAGAAAGCTATAAATAAATATTTCTTCAGAGAAAATTTAATATATCATAAACGGAAATTTTTGTAGATAATGTGACATTACTGCTGTTGAACTCTTAAATTAAATATATCATGTTATTTAATCTGTTCGCTAGGTCTATATTATTTATAATGCAATTAGGAACTCCACTTATAATGAAATTATATATATATATATATATATATATATATATATATATATATATATATATATATATATATATTAGAATGTTTATATATATATATATATATATATATATATATATATATATATATATATATATATATATATATATATATATGTCGTGCCGATTAGGTAAAACTGGTCAATTAGCAAGAACTCATCTAAAATTAAGTCCTTTCTAAAAATTTCTCTTATACATTTAAAGATATTTTTTTCATTTATGTTAATGTAAAAATTATAATTTTGTACCAAGAGAAACTTTGAAAACCTACCTAACCTTATTACAACAAGCGCAATTTAATTTAGCCTAACCCAACTAAATATATTTTAGATACGTTAACATTAATTTAATAATAAACAAACACAATGAAATGTATTTTTTCGTTAGTTCAGAATGATTTTGGCGAAATTATTGCATACACAAATTTTCACTTGTCTTATATGGCAAGGTGAGCGTTGCTATTTAAGCCAAAATCGCAAGTTTTACCTAATCGGCACGACATATATATATATATATATATATATATATATATATATATATATATATATATATATATATATATATATATAAAAAAATTTTTAATAGGTAGGTAGTTTGGTAGACAGCAACCACCCAGGGAGGTACTACCGTCCTGTCAAGTGAGTGTGAAACAGAAACCTGTAATTGTTTTACATGATGGTAGGATTGCTGGTGTCTTTTTTCTGTCTCATAAACACGCTGGACAACAGATTTATCTTGCTACTTCTACTTACACTTTAGGTCACACTACACAGGTATGCACATGCATATATATACATACATGCATCTAGGTTTTTCTACTTTTTCTTAATAGTTCTTGTTCTTCTTTATTTCCTCTATTCTCCATGAGGAAGTGGAAAAGAATCTTTCCTCCGTAAGCCATGCGTGTCGTATGAGGCGTCTAAATTGCCGGGAGCAATGGGCTAGTAACCCCTTCTCCTGTATGCATTACTAAAAAAGAGAAGAAGAAAAACTTTATAAACTGGGATTGTCTGAATGTGCGTGGATGTAGTGCGGATGATAAGAAAGAGATGATTGCTGATGTTATGAATGAAAAGAAGTTGTATGTCCTGGCCCTAAGCGAAACAAAGCTGAAGGTGGTAGGCGAGTTTCAGTGGGGAGAAATAAATGGGATTAAGTCAAGAGTATCTGAGAGAGTTAGAGCTAAGGAAGGAGTAGCAATAATGTTGAAATATCAGTTATGGAAGGAGAAGAGGGAATATAAATGTATAAATTCAAGGATTATGTGGATTAAAATAAGGGTCGGATGCGAAAAGTGGGTCATAATAAGCGTGTATGCACCTGGAGAAGAGAGGAGTGTAGAGGAGAGAGGGATATTTTGGGAGATGTTAAGCGAATGTATAGGAACTTTTGAACCAAGTGAGAGAGTAATTGTGGTAGGGGACCTAAATGCTAAAATAGAAGAAACATTTAGAGAGGGTGTGGTAGGTAAGTTTGGGGTGCCAGGTGTATGGAAAGGGGTTTAGTTATAGGTAATACATATTTTAAGAAATAGAGGATAAATAAGTATAAAATATATGATGTAGGGCGTAATGACAGTGGTTTGTTGGACTATGTATTGGTAGATAAAAGACTGTTGAGTAGACTTCAGGATGAACATGTTTATAGAGGGGCCACAGATATATCAGATCACTTTTTAGTTGTATCTACAGTGAGAGTAAAAGGTAGATGGGATACAAGGAAAATAAAAGCAGCAAGTAAGAGAGAGGTGAATGTTTATAAACTAAAAGAGGAGGCAGTTAGGGAAAGATTTAAACAACTATTGGAGGATAGATGGGCTAGTGAGAGTGTAGGCAATGGGGTCGAAGATGTATGGGGTTGGTTTAAGAATACAGTGTTAGAGTGTTCAGCAGATGTTTTTGGTTACAGGAAAGTGGGTCGGGAGGAAAGAAGAGCGATTTGTGGAATGATGATATAAAGATAGTAGTAAGGGAGAAAAAGTTAGAATATGAGAGGTTTTTACAAAGTAGAAGTGATGCAAGGAGGGAGGAGTATATGGAGAGAAAAAAAGAGGTTAAGAGAGTGGTGAAGCAATGTAAAAAGAGAGAGTGGGTGAGATGTTACCAACAAATTTTGTTGAAAATAAGAAAAAGTTTTGGAGTGAGATTAATAAGTTGAGGAAGCCTAGAGAACAAATGGATTTGACAGTTAAAAATAGGAGAGGAGAGTTATTAAATAGAAAGTTAGAGGTATCGGGAAGATGAAGGGAATATTTTTAGGACTTGTTAAATGTTGATGAAGACAGGGAAGCTGTGATTTCGTGTATAGGGCAAGAGGAATAACATCTTGTAGGAGTTAGGAAGAGCCAGTTGTGAGTGTGGGAAAAGTCCGTGAGGCAGTGGGTAGAATGAAAGGGGGTAAGGTAGCTGGGATTGTTGGGATAAAGATAGAAATATTAAAAGCAGGTGGGGATATAGTTTTGGAGTGGTTGGTGCTATTATTTAATAAATGTATGGAAGAGGGTAAGATACCTAGGGATTGGCAGAGAGCGTGCATAGTTCCTTTGTATAAAGGCAAAGGGGACAAAAGAGAGTGCAAAAATTATAGGGGAATAAGTCTGTTGAGTATAATATGGTTGTTCAATATATTTATAGATGGGGTTGTAAGAGAAGTGAATGCGAGGGTCTTGGCAAGAGGTGTGGGGTTAAAAGATAAAGAATCAAACACAAAGTGGGAGTTGTCACAGTTGCTCTCTGCTGATGACACTGTGCTTTTGGGAGATTCTGAAGAGAAGTTGCAGAGGTTGGTAGATGAGTTTGGTAGGGTATGTAAAAGAAGAAAATTAAAAGTGAATATAGGAAAGAGTAAGATGATGAGGATAACAAAAAGATTAGGTGATGAAAGATTGGATATCAGATTGGAGGGAGAGAGTATTAAGGAGGTGAATGTATTCAGATATTTAGGAGTGGACGTGTCAGCCGATGGGTCTATGAAGGATGAGGTGAATCATAGAATTGATGAGGAAAAAAGGGTGAGTGGTGCATTGAGGAGTCTGTGGAGACAAAGAACTTTGTCCGTGGAAGCAAAGTGGGGAAAATATGAGAGTATAGTTATACCAACATTTATATGGGTGTGAAGCATGGGTGGTGAATGTTGCAACAAGAAGAAGGCTGGAGGCAGTGGAGATGCCATGCCTGAGGCCAATGTGTGGTGTGAATATAATGCAGAGAATTCGTAGTTTGGAAATTAGGAGGAGGTGCGGGATTACCAAAACTTATCCAGAGCGTTGAGGAGGGGTTGTTGAGGTGGTTCGGACATGTAGAGAGGTTGGAACAAGATAGAATAACTTCGAGAGTGTATAAATCTGTAGTAGAGGGAAGGCGGGGTAGGGGTCGGTCTAGGAAAGGTTGGAGGGAGGGGGTAAAGGAGATTTTGTGTGCGACGGGCTTGGACTTCCAGCAAGCATGAGTGAGCGTATTTGATAGGAGTGAATGGAGACAAATGGTTTTAATACTGACTTGTGAGTGTGAGCAAAGTAACATTTATGTAGTGATTCAGGGATACCGGCAGGCCGGACTTGAGTCCTGGAGATGGAAAGTACAGTGTCTGCACTCTGAAGGAGGGTGTTAATGTTGCAGTTTTATAACTGTAGTGTAAAGCACCCTCTGGCAAGACAGTGATGGAGTGAATGATGATGAAAGTTTCTCTTTTCGGGCCACCCTGCCTTGGTGGGAATCGGCCGATGTAATAATAATAATAATAATAATAATAATAATAATAATAATAATAATATATAAATTTTATATATATATATATATATTATATAAATATATATTATATACCAAATTTATCATTTCTTTTACTTCTCTGATTCTCTATGTGTCTCCTTATTCCCATACCACTTCCATACTCCCGCCCTTTATTCCTCCACTCTCCTAATCCATTCCTCTTGTCCTCTTCTATCCCGTCTCCGACTCTATCATTCTCACGCTTAGATCTCACCGTTCCACTGTCCCTACCTCCTCCCATCTCTTCCCGTTCCGTCCGTGGACTTGCGTCTCCCCGTCTCTTTCTTGACCGGCTGCAGCAGGTCTTCTACTCAATACTAATCTGCATAAAACACACCGCCCTCTTGCTCCCTTCTCGTTTCCCATCCCGTCCAACTTCACCTCGCCCGACCCAGCCTGCACACGCCCATTTTTCCTTTATCTATCCCTGTCCCTCGTCCCACCCCACACTCACCCTATCCCTGTCCCTCGTCCCACCCCACACTCACCCTATCCCTGTCCCTCGTCCCACCCCACACTCACCCTATCCCTGTCCCTCGTCCCACCCCACACTCACCCTATCCCTGTCCCTCGTCCCACCCCACACTCACCTTATCCCTCTTGGCTTAGTCCATGATTGAGATGCGATCGTTTCTGAGCTGGTATTCAGGGCTCGGAGAAACGTGCGGGATAGTTTCCCTCGGACACAGACACACACTCTACTGAATGTGGAAAACTCAGATGAGTCATTGGGATGTTAGGAAGCATTTCTTCAGTCATAGAGGAAGTGGAAAATGTGGAGAGTGATGTAGTGGAGGCAGGATCTATACATAGCTTCAAGAAGAGGTATAATAAAGCTCTTGGAGCAAGGAGAGAATGGACCTAGTAACGACTCACGAAATCGTAATGACTTGATTGTGGTGTGATTTGACCTAGTAACGACCAGCAAAGAGGTTGGGCCAGGAGCTACGAATCGACCTCTGCAACCACAGATAGGTGAGTAAACACACATCTTGTTCTGCTCACCTAGCAATAAAAATAGGTACTGGTACTCACCTATTTGTGGTTACATGGGTCGAGTCACAGCTCCTGCTGTGGGTCGCATCCTGGGGAGAAATATGCTGTGACAAAATGTGTCCGAAACCCAAATTGAGGAGGATTTTACTGATATGTTGGGTAAAAAGTTTCTGCACAGTGTGGTGATTGGAATGAAATCAAAACAGGAACATTCTCTTCTGCCCGGCTGCACGTAATCCCTCAGAGCGGGACCACGCCCTGGAAAGCCGGACTTCCTGCACGCCCGAAAAAAAAAAAAGCCTGACCCTTGCCTTACCCTGCTCAGTGGGACCCCACCACACCCTGCCCAGCCTAGATCAGAACTCTCAACTATGTTGAGAGTTCTGCAGTTTCACTATCTCTCTCCCTCTCTTATCCCATTAACTCTCTCCCTCACTCTCTTTCGCGCTCTCTCTCTCTCTCTCTCTGTCTATCTATCTATCTATCTATCTGTCTCTTTCACCTCTCACCTCTTTCATCAGCAACAGCAGCCAAAGAAGAAGAAGAACACCAACAACGAAAGAGAATTTAAGAGGAGAATGAGAACAAGAAGAGAAAGAATAAAAACAAAAGGAACTGAGAGAGGAATAAGATGAAGAGAAAAATAAGACCAATGATTGCTCATTCCTCAGATAACTTGCATATGGAGTAGGTATTAATCATATAGAATTTAGAAACACTAAATTAACACATATGAATGTTAATGTTCTGGCTGACATAATAGCGTGTCTGATTCGCATTTAACAGACGGAGGATCGAGTCTCCACAAATCCTTGTCGTGCCGAATAGATAAAAACTTGAGATTTGGGCTTAAATAACAACGCTCTTCCTGCCGAATAAGGCAAGCGAAAATTTGTGTATGCATTAATTTCGCAAAAATAATTTTGAACCTAACGAAAAAAAAAAATCTATATTTCATTATGTTTGTTTATTATTAAATTATTGTAAACTTATCTAAAATATATTTAGTTGGATTAGTCTAAATTAAATTGCGCTTGTTATAATAAGATTAGGTAAGTTTTCTAAGGTTCTTTTGGTACAAAATTATTAATTTTCGACACGACATTATATATATATATATATATATATATATATATATATATATATATATATATATATATAAAACTAACGTAAACGTGGTTCAACCTGCGGTAAGACAGTTTTAAAACTTTCTGGCTAATATTCTAACCACAAGACTAAAAAAAAGTAAGTGTTTAGGGACAAGTCTATCTGCCACTTAAAAACTAGCATTGGTGGTTAAAGAGAGATCCCTGCTACAAAAAAATAACTAGTACATTTGTATAACTTATCAAAGCTGTGTGAATATAATACAAGGAAAGACTTGTCGTAGACTCGTTCCCTTCGTTAATAGAAAACACAAACTGGGCCTGACTTAGTAATGATCTGAGTTGAGACATGCGTGCCTCTGCTTCTCTAAGAGAGGCCTGTTGTAAACAAACCATCTTATAGTTTTAAACCTAGAATCTTGAGTCTGTTCGCCAGTCTGGGATCTGGAAAATCAAGAAGTGTAATGTGTTGAAATCTTCTCTAGTAATGAGCTGAGAAAAGATAACAGCTCTTAGCTCTGGAAACTGGTGAGGTAGAAAGCCTCTCTAAGCTTGTGGTGAGCTGAGGTAAGATAACAGATCTTGGCTCTGCACTGGCTGAGGGTATAACAGCTTTAAGAGCACAATGAGCCGAGGAAGAATAAAAAAAAAATTCTAATTTGAAGGAACATTCAGAGATTAACCCTGGAAAGCGCATGGAAAAGCTAAGATAGGAAACTGAGACTAGGACGCGCAAGACAGATTGTTGCGTTCTCCCTGACTGAGATTAGGACGCTCAAAACAGGTTGATGCGTCTTCCCTGACTGAGATTAGGACGCTCAAGACAGATTGTTGCGTTCTCCCTGACTAAGCGTAGGACGCTCAAAACAGGTTGATGCGTCCTCCCTGATTGAGATTAGGACGCTTAAGGACACATGTTGCTGCGTCCTCCCGACTGAAACTAGGACGCTCAAGACAGATTGCTGCGTCCTCCCTGACTGAGCGTAGGACGCTCAAAACAGGCAAAACAGGTTGATGCGTCCTCCCTGACCGAGGATAGGGTGCTGTAGGATAGACTGTTGCGTCCTCCCTGACTGGGGAGAAGACGCTGAAGAACAGGTTGTTGCGTCCTCCCTGAATGGGGAGAGGACGTTGAAGAACAGGTTGTTACGTCCTCCCTGACTGAGGATAGGACGCTGAAGGACAGGTTGTTGCGTCCTCCCTGAATGGGGAGAGGACGCTGAAGGACAGGTTGTTGCGTCCTCCCTGACTGAGGATAGGACGCTGAAGGACAGGTTGTTGCGTCCTCCCTGACTGAGGATAGGACGCTGAAGGACAGGTTGTTGCGTCCTCCCTGACTGAGGATAGGACGCTGAAGGACAGGTTGTTGCGTCCTCCCTGACTGAGGATAGGACGCTGAAGGACAGGTTGTTGCGTCCTCCCTGACTGGGGAGAGGACGCTGAAGGACAGGTTGTTGCGTCCTCCCTGACGGAGGAGAGGACGCTGAAGGACAGGTTGTTGCGTCCTCCCTGACTGAGGATAGGACGCTGAAGGACAGGTTGTTGCGTCCTCTCTGACTGAGGATAGGACGCTGAAGGACAGGTTGTTGCGTCCTCCCTGACTGAGGATAGGACGCTGAAGGACAGGTTGTTGCGTCCTCCCTGACTGAGGATAGGACGCTGAAGGACAGGTTGTTGCGTCCTCCCTGACTCAAAACTTTCTTAACTTTGAGATGAGGGCCAGTGAGAAGTGTTGATAATTTGACGCAGAAGTTGATTACTTTCTTGAAGACGTTGAAAGATCTTATTTTGTTCATTCTCTTCCTCTCTTTTATCCTTCCTTCTCTTCTTCAACTTGTTTTTGTTTTGTTTTTGTTGTTCTGGTTATATTTGTTTTTTGTTGCTGTTGTTGTTGTTGTTGTACTTTTTGTTGGTGTTGTTGTTCTTCTTCTTCTTCTTTTTTTGTTCTTGTTCTTCTTCCTCTTCTTTTCTTGTTCTTTTTCTTCTTCTTTTTCTTGTTCTTGTTCTTCTTCCTCTTCTTTTCTTCATCTTCTTTTCATGTTCTTGTTCTTTTTCTTCTTCTTTTTCTTGTTCTTGTTCTTCTTCCTCTACTTCTTTTCATCTTCTTTTCTTGTTTTCTCCTCCTCCTCCTCACTTTTAAATTATATAGTCGCGTAAAGAGAAAACTTTTAAGAGGAATTTTAAGTTGTCTTGTGCTTGATTGCTTCTTTGTTTACCTGTTGGTGAGGAGGAGGAGGAAGAAGAAGAGAAGGAAGGAGGGAGGAGGAGGAGGAGGAAGAAGAGAAGGAAGGAGGAGGAGGGAGATAAGAGTGAAGGGAAGTGCCGCATTTCATTGCTTAGAGTCGAAATTTTTTCGTGTTTCTCTGAATGAGCGAAATTTTTCATTATTTGGGGTCTCAGTTCCTCTAAAAATGCCTTGATAAACACAGGAGGAGGAGGAGGAGGTGATGATGGTGGATGAGGAAGAAGAAGGGAATGGATGATGGGGTGGAAGTCTGGAGACGAGGAAGTAGCGCTAAGAAAAGCTGGAAGATGTAGAAAAAGAGGAGGATGGATGGGAAGAACAGATGGGTGTAGAAAGTGTAGGCTGTGGAAAGAAAGAGAAGAGAAAAAAGAGGAAGAGATGAGGAAAAAGGAGGAAATGAAGTAGAGGAAAAAAAGAAGAGGAAAGAAAGAAAGGAAGAAAGAGGAGACGGAAATACAGAAATAGGGAGAAAGCAGATGAGGGGGAAGAGAGAGGAAGAGAAGAAGCAATCATTCTTAGATAACAAGAAAGAAGGAGAAAGGGAACAAGAGACGAGCTAATGAACAAGCCAAGAGAGTAAAACAAATAGTTATATGTATATATATATATATATATATATATATATATATATATATATATATATATATATATATATATATATATATATAGGGAGAGAATGAGAGAGAGATTTAACCTTACTGAAAGAGCAAGATTAAGTGAGGGTGCAAGAGACGTGAACAGTGAGAGATCAAGGTGCGGGAGAGTCAAGAAGATTCTGACAGTGTCATTAGTCACCATAACAGTCGTAGCATTTAGCTACTTAGCTTCAAGACCCAACCACTACGAGGGCCATTAACTCAGCAAACATCGAACTTATTTACAAATCATTAGTTGTCACTATGTAATAGATATATATACGTTAATATATATAGGTCCATATACCAGCAGTCTTATATTAATGCTTTAAATGAAGTGAAATTAATTGTGGAGAAATTACGTCCAACAGGGAGCAAGGGGGGTTACGACCCCTTCCCTCGTTCCCACACTACCAACAGGGTGGGATCAAGGGGGCTCTGATAGGCAGGAGGGAAGGGTGTCTGGTACACCGGTCCAGTCTGGTATCTGGGTTGTTCAGACTACATTTTAAGATGTACGACTAGTCTGGTATGTGACTTGATGAGACTTCGAGTCTGGTATCTAAGTTGTTGACACTATGTAAGATATATATATATATATATATGACTAATCTTGTTGAGGGAAGGGGTCATGACCCCCTTGCTCATACCCTGTTGGCAGTGTGGGAAAGAGGAAGGGGCCCACAGCGCTCGAGATGAAGAGGGGGGTCATATATCATATACGAATTCTCAACAAGATTAGTCATATATATCTTACATTGTCTCAACAACTCAGACACCAGGCTCGAAGTCTCATCAAGTCACATACCAGACTAGTCATACATCTTACAATGTAGTCTCAAGGACTCAGATACCAGCCTGGACTGGTATGCCAGACACCCTTCCCTCCTGCCTATCAGAACATCGGGAAATAATTCACACGCGTGTTTTCCCGAGAAAGATTCTATTCCTGAGATATTTTAAACAAGTTATTAATACGCCTTTAGCCTGGGGATATAGCTAGTAACATTAATCTCAACATAGAATACCTCGGAGTCAAGGAATTCACATTCTTTGACCCGACTACGTCGTCATAGCTGGCAGCTAAACTTCATATAATAATAATAATAATAATAATAATAATAATAATAAGAAGAAGAAGAAGAAGAAGAAGAAGAAGAAGAAAAAGAAGAAGAAGAAGAAGAAGAAGAAGAAGACGACGAAGAAGGAAGAAGAAGAAATGAGAGAAGAGAGAAGAATTAGATAAGAAGTTAAGATGAAGCACATGATTAGCGAAAACTTATCAGCCTGGTCTTGTAACTATATAACAGTAGTTAGTTTAACAAGTGGATCACACTCTGTGACCCGCTTGCTTAACTAACCCCTCTTCTTCCCCCCCAAATAAATGGATCAACATAACAGATCAAAACAAGATCAGTCACTTAAGGAAATATTTTTTCAGCCCATGGGCAACCAAGAGATGGAATGACTCGGACGAGTAAGTTATATTACACAGTATTAATAACATACATAGTACTGTCTACGAGTCTTGGGCTATGTTATCCCAGCCAGGAAGTGTTAAGAAGCTGGTCCAGGAGCAAAGACTCAACTCTCACCCTTCTCCCATAGCAAGGTGAGTACACTCCGCCCTCACCTGACGAGTGACAGACTCACTTATCACTGACGAGGAGCCATGAGGCATGTAATTTAAACATGGGAAGTGCCGGGAGTGGAGAATTTATGCAAGGACCATCAGCTGTCTAGGAGCGATGTAGTGTGTGTGAGAGAGGTGAGGGGCGGGCAGAAAGGCTGTTTTATCAAATTGTGGGTGGAAATGACGGTGGGGGGAGGGGGCATCGCCCCCGGGAAAGCAAGACAGTATAATTCGTTTGGAGTAACCAACATCCAACGATCGAAAAATTGTAAGCTCCGTGGTTGACCAGTTACCACATTGGGTCTGGTATGTCTAAGGACCATGGTTCGAATCCCAGGTTCAGTACTATGTTTGCATTTTGTGTTTTTTTTTCCATCAAAAAAAATTCATGAATAACCCACATAATTCAGGCCTTTGTTGACTGTTATCAGATAACGAGTCATTCGTTAATTGGTGATGATTCAGGAATTACTGAAACGTTATCTTCAGTTTCCTATCCAAATTGTGCGTTAGTGATGAACTGTTCCAGCCACAGTGTTGTGCGTTAGTGATGAACTGTTCCAGCCACAGTGTTGTGCGTCAGTGATGAACTGTTCCAGCCACGGTATTGTGCGTTAGTGATGAACTGTTCCAGCCACAGTGTTGTGCGTTAGTGATGAACTGTTCCAGCCACGGTATTGTGCGTTAGTGATGAACTGTTCCAGCCATGGTATTGTGCGTTAGTGATGAACTGTTCCAGCCACATTGTTGTGCGTTAGTGATGAACTGTTCCAGCCACAGTGTTGTGCGTTAGTGATGAACTGTTCCAGCCACGGTATTGTGCGTTAGTGATGAACTGTTCCAGCCACATTGTTGTGCGTTAGTGATGAACTGTTCCAGCCACAGTGTTGTGCGTTAGTGATGAACTGTTCCAGCCACGGTATTGTGCGTTAGTGATGAACTGTTCCAGCCACGGTATTGTGCATTAGTGATGAACTGTTCCAGCCACAGTGTTGTGCGTTAGTGATGAACTGTTCCAGCCACAGTGTTGTGCGTTAGTGATGAACTGTTCCATCCACAGTGTTGTGCGTTAGTGATGAACTGTTCCAGCCACGGTATTGTGCGTTAGTGATGAACTGTTCCAGCCACGGTATTGTGCGTTAGTGATGAACTGTTCCAGCCACGGTATTGTGCGTTAGTGATGAACTGTTCCAGCCACAGTGTTGTGCGTTAGTGATGAACTGTTCCAGCCACGGTATTGTGCGTTAGTGATGAACTGTTCCAGCCACGGTATTGTGCGTTAGTGATGAACTGTTCCAGCCACGGTATTGTGCGTTAGTGATGAACTGTTCCAGCCACGGTATTGTGCGTTAGTGATGAACTGTTCCAGCCACGGTATTGTGCGTTAGTGATGAACTGTTCCAGCCACGGTATTGTGCGTTAGTGATGAACTGTTCCAGCCACGGTATTGTGCGTTAGTGATGAACTGTTCCAGCCACAGTGTTGTGCGTTAGTGATGAACTGTTCCAGCCACGGTATTGTGCGTTAGTGATGAACTGTTCCAGCCACGGTATTGTGCGTTAGTGATGAACTGTTCCAGCCACAGTGTTGTGCGTTAGTGATGAACTGTTCCAGCCACGGTATTGTGCGTTAGTGATGAACTGTTCCAGCCACGGTATTGTGCGTTAGTGATGAACTGTTCCAGCCACAGTGTTGTGCGTTAGTGATGAACTGTTCCAGCCACGGTATTGTGCGTTAGTGATGAACTGTTCCAGCCACGTATTGTGCGTTAGTGATGAACTGTTCCAGCCACAGTGTTGTGCGTTAGTGATGAACTGTTCCAGCCACGTTATTGTGCGTTAGTGATGAACTGTTCCAGCCACGGTATTGTGCGTTAGTGATGAACTGTTCCAGCCACAGTGTTGTGCGTTAGTGATGAACTGTTCCAGCCACGGTATTGTGCGTTAGTGATGAACTGTTCCAGCCACGGTATTGTGCGCTAGTGATGAACTGTTCCAGCCACGGTATTGTGCGTTAGTGATGAACTGTTCCAGCCACGGTATTGTGCGCTAGTGATGAACTGTTCCAGCCACGGTATTGCGTAGTGATGAACTGTTCCAGCACGGATTGTGCTTAGTGATGAACTGTTCCAGCCACGGTATTGTGCGTTAGTGATGAACTGTTCCAGCCACGGTATTGTGCGTTAGTGATGAACTGTTCCAGCCACGGTATTGTGCGTTAGTGATGAACTGTTCCAGCCACGGTATTGTGCGTTATGATGAACTGTTCAGCACGTATTGCTAGTGATGAACTGTTCCAGCCACGGTATTGTGCGTTAGTGATGAACTGTTCCAGCCACGGTATTGTGCGTTAGTGATGAACTGTTCCAGCCACGGTATTGTGCGTTAGTGATGAACTGTTCCAGCCACGGTATTGTGCGTTAGTGATGAACTGTTCCAGCCACGGTATTGTGCGTTAGTGATGAACTGTTCCAGCCACGGTATTGTGCGTTAGTGATGAACTGTTCCAGCCACGGTATTGTGCGTTAGTGATGAACTGTTCCAGCCACGGTATTGTGCTAGTGATGAACTGTTCCAGCCACGGTATTGCGTTAGTGATGAACTGTTCCAGCCACGGTATTGTGCGTTAGTGATGAATGTTCAGCCACGGTATTGTGCGTTAGTGATGAACTGTTCCAGCCACGGTATTGTGCGTTAGTGATGAACTGTTCCAGCCACGTATTGTGCGTTAGTGATGAACTGTTCCAGCCACGGTATTGTGCGTTAGTGATGAACTGTTCCAGCCACGGTATTGTGCGTTAGTGATGAACTGTTCAGCCACGGATTGTGCTAGTGTGAATGTTCGCCAGTATTGTAGTGATGAACTGTTCCAGCCACGGTATTGTGCGTTAGTGATGAACTGTTCCAGCCACGGTTTGTGCGTTAGTGATGAACTGTTCCAGCCACGGTATTTGCGTTAGTGATGAACTGTTCCAGCCACGGTATTGTGCGTAGTGATGAACTGTTCCAGCCACGGTTTGTGCGTTAGTGATGAACTGTTCCAGCCACGGTATTGTGCGTTAGTGATGAACTGTTCCAGCCACGGTTTGTGGTAGTGATGAACTGTTCCAGCCACGGTTTGTGCGTTGTGATGAACTTTCCAGCCCGTTTGTGCGTTAGTGATGAACTGTTCCAGCCACGGTATTGTGCGTTAGTGATGAACTGTTCCAGCCACGGTTTGTGTAGTGATGAACTGTTCCACCACGGTATTGTGCGTTAGTGATGAACTGTTCCAGCCACGGTATTGTGCGTAGATGAACTGTTCCACCACGGTATTGTGCGTTAGTGATGAACTGTTCCAGCCACGGTATTGTGCGTTAGTGTGAACTGTTCCAGCCACGGTATTGTGCCTAGTGTGAACTGTTCCAGCCACGGTATTGTGCGTTAGTGATGAACTGTTCCAGCCGATGATTGTGCGTTGTGATGAACTGTTCGCCAGTATTGTGCGTTAGTGATGAACTGTCCAGTCAGGTATTGTGCGTTAGGATGAACTGTTCCACCAGGTATTGCGTAGTGTGAACTGTTCCAGCCACGGTATTGTGCGTTAGTGTGAACTGTTCCAGCCACGGTATTGTGCGTTAGTGTGAACTGTTCCAGCCACGGTATTGTGCGTTAGTGATGAACTGTTCCAGCCACGGTATTGTGCGTTGATGAACTGTTCAGCGGTATTGCGTAGTGAATTCGCACGGTATTGTGCGTTAGTGTGAACTTTCAGCCACGTTTGTGCGTTGTGTGAACGTCCACGGTATTTGTGTGAACTTCAGCACGGTATTGTCGTTAGATGAACTGTTCGGTATTGCGTTAGTGATGAACTGTTCAATGTGGTTGTGTACTGTTCACGTATGTGCGTAGTGGTGAACTGTTCCAGCCACGGTATTGTGCGTTAGTGATGAACTGTTCCAGCCACGGTATTGTGCGTTAGTGTGAACTGTTCCAGCCACGGTATTGTCGTTAGTGATGAACTGTTCCAGCCACGGTATTGTGCGTTAGTGATGAACTGTTCAGCCACGGTATTGTGCGTTAGTGTGAACTGTTCCAGCCACGGTATTGTGCGTTAGTGATGAACTGTTCCAGCCACGGTATTGTGCGTTAGTGATGAACTGTTCCAGCCACGGTATTGTGCGTTAGTGATGAACTGTTCCAGCCACGGTATTGTGCGTTAGTGTGAATGTTCCAGCCACGGTATTGTGCGTTAGTGATGAACTGTTCCAGCCACGGTATTGTGCGTTAGTGGTGAACTGTTCCAGCCACGGTATTGTGCGTTAGTGGTGAACTGTTCCAGCCACGGTATTGTGCGTTAGTGGTGAACTGTTCCAGCCACGGTATTGTGCGTTAGTGGTGAACTGTTCCAGCCACGGTATTGTGCGTTAGTGGTGAACTGTTCCAGCCACGGTATTGTGCGTTAGTGGTGAACTGTTCCAGCCACGGTATTGTGCGTTAGTGGTGAACTGTTCCAGCCACGGTATTGTGCGTTAGTGATGAACTGTTCCAGCCACGGTATTGTGCGTTAGTGGTGAACTGTTCCAGCCACGGTATTGTGCGTTAGTGTGAACTGTTCCAGCCACGGTATTGTGCGTTAGGGTGAATGTTCCAGCCACGGTATTGTGCGTTAGTGATGAACTGTTCTTCCACAGTTTGGTGCTTGTGTCTGTTCACCCATTATTGTGCGTTAGTGGACTGTTCGCCCGTATTCTTACTGGTGAACTGTTCAGCCATGTATTGTGCGTTAGTGTGAACTTTTAGCCACTTGTGCGTTAGTGAAACTGTTCAGCCACGATATTAACGTTAGTAGACTTGTTCCAGCACATTGTCGTTATTCGCGTTCAGTGAGAACTGTCAGCCACGTGATTGTGCGTTAGTATTAACGTTCCAGCCACGGTATTGTTCGTTATGATGAATGTTCACCACGTTAATTCGTAACGCGCTTAGTAGGTGAACTGTTCCAGCCATGGTATTGTGCGTTAGTGGTGAACTGTTCCAGCCACGGTATTGTGCGCTAGTGGTGAACTGTTCCAGCCACGGTATTGTGCGCTAGTGGTGAACTCTTCCAGCCACGGTATTGTGCGTTAGTGGTGAACTCTTCCAGCCACGGTATTGTGCGTTAGTGGTGAATTGTTCCAGCCACGGTATTGTGCGCTAGTGGTGAACTGTTCCAGCCACAGTGTTGTGCGTTAGTGATGAACTGTTCCAGCCACGGTATTGTGCGTTAGTGGTGAATTGTTCCAGCCACGGTATTGTGCGCTAGTGGTGAACTGTTCCAGCCACGGTATTGTGCGTTAGGGGTGAATTGTTCCAGCCACGGTATTGTGTGATTTTCATTCTTTTTTAAAAATAAAATTTATGACTCTCGTCTCAGGTTCTTCCACAGTTTTGGTATCTTGTCTCTCTCTTTGTGGCACCTCATTCATCATTTGTTTGTGGCACTCTCGTCTCTCGTCTCTCTCTCCATCACTGGTACCCACTTTCAGAGTGTCACCCCTTGTGTTATACACTTGTGTCAAACTTGAATGACACACTTGTGTCAAACTTGAATGACACACTTGTGTCAAACTTGAATGACACACTTGTGTCAGACATTTTCCATGCACATTGTCTCCTTATTGGCTCAGACAGAGCAGCCTGGCACCGTGAATGATGTGCCTGTATATTTAAAACAAGGGTCTCCAACCCTTATTTTAATTTGATTATTTAAGGTTAAAAACACGTTTTAATTTACATAAACGCCTCTAGTCCAGGGTAACCTAACCTAACATATTCTTAACTAAGTTAATCTAACCTAACCAATCCTAACTTAACAAAATCTAACCCAACATTCCCTACGGTAACCCAACTGATTAGTGGAAGGGGTGGGTAGCTCTATTTTCATTGGATCAAGAGCTTATCGCCGGTATCCAGGTATTCCTCTTGGATAAGAGCAAGGGATGAACCTGGATGTGTTACTGATGATGCTTATACAACAGTCACTCATCAGTGCCGTTACTGATGTTTGAGTCCCCGTCATCAGTGCCGTTATTGATGTTTGAGTCCCCGTCATCAGTGCCGTTACTGATGTTTGAGTCCCCGTCATCAGTGCCGTTATTGATGTTTGAGTCCCCGTCATCAGTGCCGTTACTGATGTTTGAGCCCCCGTCATCAGTGCCGTTATTGATGTTTGAGTCCCCGTCATCAGTGCCGTTACTGATGTTTGAGTCCCCGTCATCAGTGCCGTTATTGATGTTTGAGTCCCCGTCATCAGTGCCGTTATTGATGTTTGAGCCCCCGTCATCAGTGCCGTTACTGATGTTTGAGCCCCCGTCATCAGTGCCGTTATTGATGTTTGAGTCCCCGTCATCAGTGCCGTTATTGATGTTTGAGTCCCCGTCATCAGTGCCGTTATTGATGTTTGAGTCCCCGTCATCAGTGCCGTTACTGATGTTTGAGTCCCCGTCATCAGTGCCGTTATTGATGTTTGAGCCCCCGTCATCAGTGCCGTTACTGATGTTTGAGTCCCCGTCATCAGTGCCGTTATTGATGTTTGAGCCCCCGTCATCAGTGCCGTTATTGATGTTTGAGCCCCCGTCATCAGTGCCGTTACTGATGTTTGAGTCCCCGTCATCAGTGCCGTTATTGATGTTTGAGCCCCCGTCATCAGTGCCGTTACTGATGTTTGAGTCCCCGTCATCAGTGCCGTTACTGATGTTTGAGTCCCCGTCATCAGTGCCGTTATTGATGTTTGAGTCCCCGTCATCAGTGCCGTTATTGATGTTTGAGTCCCCGTCATCAGTGCCGTTATTGATGTTTGAGCCCCCGTCATCAGTGCCGTTACTGATGTTTGAGTCCCCGTCATCAGTGCCGTTACTGATGTTTGAGTCCCCGTCATCAGTGCCGTTATTGATGTTTGAGTCCCCGTCATCAGTGCCGTTGATGTTTGAGTCCCCGTCATCAGTGCCGTTATTGATGTTTGAGTCCCCGTCATCAGTGCCGTTACTGATGTTTGAGTCCCCGTCATCAGTGCCGTTACTGATGTTTGAGTCCCCGTCATCAGTGCCGTTATTGATGTTTGAGTCCCGTCATCAGTGCCGTTACTGATGTTTGAGTCCCCGTCATCAGTGCCGTTATTGATGTTTGAGTCCCCGTCATCAGTGCCGTTACTGATGTTTGAGTCCCCGTCATCAGTGCCGTTATTGATGTTTGAGTCCCCGTCATCAGTGCCGTTATTGATGTTTGAGTCCCCGTCATCAGTGCCGTTACTGATGTTTGAGTCCCCGTCATCAGTGCCGTTACTGATGTTTGAGCCCCAGTCATCAGTGCCGTTGATGTTTGAGTCCCCGTCATCAGTGCGGTTACTGATGTTTGAGTCCCCGTCATCAGTGCCGTTGATGTTTGAGTCCCCGTCATCAGTTCCGTTAATGATGTTTGAGTCCCCGTCATCAGTGCCGTTACTGATGTTTGAGCCCCCGTCATCAGTGCCGTTACTGATGTTTGAGCCCCCGTCATCAGTGCCGTTACTGATGTTTGAGTCCCCGTCATCAGTGCCGTTACTGATGTTTGAGCCCCCGTCATCAGTGCCGTTACTGATGTTTGAGCCCTCGTCATCAGTGCCGTTACTGATGTTTGAGCCCCCGTCATCAGTCCCGTTACTGATGTTTGAGTCCCCGTCATCAGTGCCGTTACTGATGTTTGAGTCCCCCGTCATCAGTGCCGTTACTGATGTTTGAGCCCCCGTCATCAGTGCCGTTGATGTTTGAGTCCCCGTCATCAGTGCCGTTACTGATGTTTGAGTCCCCGTCATCAGTGCCGTTGATGTTTGAGTCCCCGTCATCAGTTCCGTTAATGATGTTTGAGTCCCCGTCATCAGTGCCGTTACTGATGTTTGAGTCCCCGTCATCAGTGCCGTTACTGATGTTTGAGTCCCCAGTCATCAGTGCCGTTACTGATGTTTGAGCCCCGTCATCAGTGCGGTTGATGTTTGAGTCCCCGTCATCAGTGCCGTTGATGTTTGAGTCCCCGTCATCAGTGCCTTTTGATGTTTGAGTCCCCGTCATCAGTTCCGTTACTGATGTTTGAGTCCCCGTCATCAGTGCCGTTACTGATGTTTGAGCCCCGTCATCAGTGCCGTTACTGATGTTTGAGTCCCCGTCATCAGTGCCGTTACTGATGTTTGAGTCCCCGTCATCAGTGCCGTTACTGATGTTTGAGCCCTCGTCATCAGTGCCGTTACTGATGTTTGAGCCCCCGTCATCAGTCCCGTTACTGATGTTTGAGTCCCCGTCATCAGTGCCGTTACTGATGTTTGAGTCCCCGTCATCAGTGCCGTTACTGATGTTTGAGCCCCCGTCATCAGTGCCGTTGATGTTTGAGTCCCCGTCATCAGTGCCGTTACTGATGTTTGAGTCCCCGTCATCAGTGCCGTTGATGTTTGAGTCCCCGTCATCAGTTCCGTTAATGATGTTTGAGTCCCCGTCATCAGTGCCGTTACTGATGTTTGAGCCCCCGTCATCAGTGCCGTTACTGATGTTTGAGCCCCCGTCATCAGTGCCGTTACTGATGTTTGAGTCCCCGTCATCAGTGCCGTTACTGATGTTTGAGTCCCCCGTCATCAGTGCCGTTACTGATGTTTGAGTCCCCGTCATCAGTGCTAATGGTATCATTAACGCCATGAATACTGTTAGTGCTTGTCATTCCTGCTGGATGCTCAAGCACTCCCACCTCCATACCTTCCACGGATGACTCCTGCGCTCTCATGGAGAGTCTCTGTCTGAAAAATTACCATAGGATTGCATTTGCGTAGAGAAGACAGGAGAAATGAGCCTTATGTGCAGTTTTTTCCCCGGAATTAAATTATATATATATATATATATATATATATATATATATATATATATATATATATATATATATATATATGACGTGCCGATTAGGTAAAACTGGTCAATTAGCAAGAACTCATTTAAAATTAAGTCCTTTCTAAAATTTTCTCTTATACGTTTAAAGATATATTTTTTTCATTTATGATAACGTAAAAAATATTTATTTTGTACCAAGAGAAACTTTGAAAACCTACCTAACCTTATTACAACAAGCGCAATTTAATTTAGCCTAACCCAACTAAATATATTTTAGATACGTTAAGATTAATTTAATAATAAACAAACACAATGAAATATATTTTTTTCGTTATGTTCAGAATGATTTTGGCGAAATTATTGCATACACAAATTTTCACTTGTCTTATATGGCAAGGTGAGCGTTGCTATTTAAGCCAAAATCGCAAGTTTTACCTAATCGGCACGACATATATATATATATATATATATATATATATATATATATATATATATATATATATATATATATATATATATATATATATATATATATATATATATACCTTCTCTTTAAGCTCATCCGCTCTGTTATTACGTTCTAAATATTGGAATATTTATGATTTCACGAGGTATTTAATTATTCTATAATGAAAGGCTACTCGCAGATTCTACGAACTTTAATTGTTTTTCTTGAATTTCTGAAAAAAAAAATGAAATTATTTATTGTCATTTGTATTACAACTGTTCTCACAGAAGAATGTTTTTTATTATTTGTGTTTCTTGATCAAGGGTAAACTAGAGAGTCACCACCACCACCACTACCACCATCAGCACCACCACCACTACCACCTTCAACACCACCACCACCACTACCACCTTCAACATCACCACCACCACCAGCACCACTACCACCACCACCACCACTACCACCACCACTACTACCACCACCTCTACCACCACCACAACTACCACTACCACTACCACCACCACCACCACTACCACCACCACCACTACCACCACCACCACCACTACCACCACCACCACTACCACCACCACCACTACCACCACCACCACCACCACCACCACTACCACCACCACAACCACTACCACCACCACCACCACCACTACCACCACCACCACTACCACCCTCACCCACCTTGTGTATAATCTACCTTGCTGAGGTGATTCAAATACTTGCTGGTGTCAACTGGGTGTTGTAGAGGTGGATGAGTTAGCGAGACCTGAGCGTGCTTGCGAAGGGTTGAGCTTGCTTGCCTACGTTTAAGCAAAACACACTGTCAGTGTATATGCAATGAGAGATACACACCTCTCGGTGTATACACAATGAGACACACACACACATCTAAATGTATGCACAACAACAGTCACATGAATTTGCCCTCTGAGCTTCATAAGTGTATTTTTTGAATTAATAATCTAATAATATCTAACAATAACTTGCACTAGGATTCTGACTGTCGCTTTATAACCAATAAAATCCACTAAGTTAATTTTTAATAATTTTTATTGCCACTTAAAAATACTTATATCTTTTTAATAACCAACAGACAATTTATTAATTACTGACGTCCCATTAATAAAATATTCAACTCGCCCATTAAGGTTCCTATAATGTTGCCCACTGATGATAACTCTTAACACATCTGCCTTAAAAATACTGTACAAGTTACTGAAGAAAATGCTCCGAAAATCCATTGCAATGTTCTATTTCGGAAAACTTCAGAATTTACTTCGTAAAAAAAAATATATTGGAGCGCCAGGCGGAGCAAAGTACACAGAATATTTCAAAGGATTTGTTTCGTAATGTGAAATGGACTGGTGGCTGGCCATGGGGACGTGGACTTAGTGTTACCTGGCCTGGGTGGCCACTGGCCATGTGAATGTAGTATTACCTGGCCGGGGTGGCCAGGGAACCAGCAGGTAGGGAGAAAAAGAGCTTGAGAGGGTAAATCCCCCGAGAAGCTTGTGTATATACTTAAGTGAAGTACTTCTCTCACTCCAGCAGCTGTGTGGTGGCGGTGGTGATGGTGGTGGTAGGGAGGGTGGTGGTAGTGGTGGCGGTGGTGGTTGGTTGTTTTTGTTGTTTTTGTTGTTGTAATTGTTGATATCGTTGTTGTTGTTGTTCAGGACAATGTTGTTGTTGATGATGAGGACGATATTGCCGTTGTTGGTGGTGCTGCGGTTGCTGTTGCAGGTGTTGATATTGGTGTTGTTGGTGGTGCTACGGTTGCTGTTGCAGGTGTTGATATTTCCGTTGTTGGTGGTGCTACGGTTGCTGTTGCAGGTGTTGATATTGGTGTTGTTGGTGGTGCTACGGTTCCTGTTGCAGGTGTTGATATTTCCGTTGTTGGTGGTGCTACGGTTGCTGTTGCAGGTGTTGATATTGGTGTTGGTGGTGGTGCTACGGTTTCTGTTGCAGGTGTTAATATTGGTGTTGGTGGTATAATTGCTAATTCAACAGAAAATCACAAGGAACTGAATATTCTTATTCAAATCATCTTGCAATATATTATACCGTCCAATGTGATGAAAATCACTGTTCATTACACTCTATTATGCTCTCCATTTTACACACTCTAGTAATCCATTTTCACGGATTTAAGAACATAAGAATGGAGGAACACTGCAGAAGACCTACTGGCCTACACAAGGAAGGTCCTTATCAAAACCACCCTTACCCAAAGCTACCCAAGAATTTACTCCCGTACTCACGACACCAATCAAACCCAGCCCCAACTTAAATCCATTATTTCTGGTTCTTACCTGGTTCGACACCCTCAGTATTTTATTAATATCACCTTTGTTTATGCTCATCATCCACTTATACACCTCGATGATATCTCCCCTCATTCTACGTCTCTCCAGAGAGTGGAGATTCAAGGCTCTAAGTCTATCTTCATACGGGAGATGTCGTACATAGTAAATCATTTTAGTCATTCTTCTCTGTATATTCTCCAACGAGTCTATATCCACCCTGTAGTAAGGAGACCAAAACTGAGCGGCATAATCCAAATGAGGCCTCACTAGTGATGTATAGACCTGTAAAATAACTTTTGGACATCTGTTACTTATACTTATAAATCTTTGTAATCTGTTAGCCTTATTGCGTACACTTATGCACTTCTGTTTTGGCTTTAGATTTCTGTTTACCATGACTCCCAAGTCTTTTTCACATTCTGTATGTTTACTTTCTTCCTTTGTGTTATATATACATTTTCTTATGTCATAGGGATGGTAAGAATGCGAGAAGGACAGGGATGGGATAAAACAGTTAAGAAACGTTGTGGGTAGACAGGAAGACAAGTAAGAGAGGTACAAAAATGGTTGTGGATAGACAGGAAGACAAGTAAGAGAGGTAAAGATAGGAAGAGAGGTTCAAAAATGGTTGTGGGTAGACAGGAAGAGTGAGAGAGAGAGAGAGAGAGAGAGAGAGAGAGAGAGAGAGAGAGAGAGGGAAGGAAGTTTGTGGGTAGACAGGAAGAGAGAGAGAGAGAGAGGCAAGGAAGGTTGTGGGTAGACAGGAAGAGAGAGAGAGGCAAGGAAGGTTGTGGGTAGACAGGAAGAGAGAGAGAGAGAGAGAGAGAGAGAGAGAGAGAGAGAGAGAGAGAGAGAGGCAAGGAAGGTTGTGGGTAGACAGAAGAGAGAGAGAGAGAGAAAGGAAGGTTGTGGGTAGACAAGAAGAGAGAGATAGAGAGGCAAGGAAGGTTGTGGGTAGACAGAAAGAGAGAGAGGCAAGGAAGGTTGTGGGTAGACAGGAGAGAGAGAGAGAGAGAGAGAGAGAGAGAGAGAGAGAGAAGGAAGGTTGTGGGTAGACAGGAAGAGAGAGAGAGAGAGAGAGAGAGAGAGAGAGAGAGAGAGAGAGAGAGAGAGAGAGAGAGAGAGAGAGAGAGAGAGAGGAGGGGGAGAAGAGAGAGAGAGAGGAGAGGTTGTGGGTAGACAGGAAGAGAGAGAGAGAGAGAGAGAGAGAGAGAGAGAGAGAGGAGGGAGAGAGAGAGAGAGAGAGAGGGGGAAGAGAGAAGAGAGAGAGAGAGAGAGAGAGAAGAGAGAGAGAGAGAGAGGCAAGGAAGGTTGTGGGTAGACAGGAAGAGAGAAGTGAGGAAGGTTCACTGGACTCAACACTTGAGGTTCTTTACTTATGATAACAAACAATATTTATTATAATTTTAACTTAAATAGTTAATTGCGTATCACCAATAATCTTTATTGATGACGACTGTAATTAATTGATGGCGATTATATTTAATTGATGACGACCGTAATTAATTGATGACCGGTTTAATGAAATGTTCACTAGTGTAGTCGATCATAGGAAGGGGATGGGGTAAATTCCGTTCCTCGGATCAAGAGACCTTCGGCAGCATCAACTACACATACACACACACACACACACACCTAGAGCTATGAATCGACCCCTGCGATCACAAATAGGCAAGTACAAATAGGTAAGTAAGTACACACACACACACACCACAAACTCACTCAAGGAGAAGGACCTTGGGGTTAGCATAGTGCCAAGCATATCACATGAGGTGCACATCAACAGTATAACTGCCCCAGTAAATGTACGTCTGGCTAATTTAGGATTAGATTTTAGGAACATCGGCGAGGAGTAATTATCGACACAATATACGACAAATGTCTGGCCCTTGATGGAATCTGCAGCAGCAGGATGGAACCCACACCTGTAAACACATCAAGAAGCTAAAAAAGATAAGAAGATAGATAGATAGATAAACAGATAGATAAAGAGAGAGAGAGAGAAAGAAAGAGAGAAGGAGAGAAAGAGAGAGAAAGAGAGAGAGAGAGAGAGAGAGAGAGAGAGAGAGAGAGAGAGAGAGAGAATGAGTGAGTCTTGGGTTAATGAATTGTAGAGTACTGCGCCCCTTGAACTGGGCCTCAATGTATATAATGTATATTTCCATTTTCTATAATTTTATATTGCGAATATTCTCGATTATAGCTAAATCGTTAATATTTTGCTTTATATTATTATTAGACTATTATTTAACTTAGCTATATTTATTAGGTAGGATGTAATATTTTATGTTGTGCTCGAGAGTGTGTAGTAACTGCCTTGGTGTTGGCAAACAACTGTTACGCTGCCGGCGTCTTGTTGCGGGGGGGGAGTCAGTCTCTGGACACACCTGAGCTGGGTGGTTGTTCCTCCTTCCTCGCTCTCTCTGGCCTGCTGACCTCGTCGAGTCAACACCTCACTCCATTTCTTCTTGTTTTCTCGACATTAGACTCTGTTGGGTAGAGTATGCATTCGTGGGTGAGGCGAATCATACTTCTCAGGACTCTGTGTAACTCTGTTCACAGAGAATAGACTAGACAGTGATTTTTCGACGTTGTTCTGGGTTGTGTGTCACTTTGACACTCTTTGATTACTCAGGTCTCAAGCTCTAGCTCTAGACCTAATTCGATAAGGCATCTGTGCACCGCCACAGTTTGGGATTGTTTATGCTGAACCTAGCTTCAGTAGTAAGGGAGTTTTATGACTGTTTTGGAGGATCTACTGATGGTCCCCAGTTAGGGTCGATTTTC
>WNWK01000487.1:52500-152500 GCA_009830355.1 Cherax destructor
GCAGCTGAATAACACATGAACATCACAGCAAGAGCAGCGACAACAGCAGCAGCACGAATAACAGTAGGAACAGCATCAACAACAGTAGGATCAACAACAGGCAACAGAGTTAATCTGAAACCTGTGTGTGTGTGTGTGTGTCTGTGTTTGCACTCACCTAGGTGTGGTTGCAGGGGTCGATTCACAGCTCCTGGCCCCGCCTCTTCGTCGCTACTTGGTCACGCTCCCTGCTCTATAAGCTTTATCAAACCTCTTCTTAAAGCTATGTATGGATCCTGCCTCCACAATCTCACTTTCCAGATTATTCCACTTCCTGACAACTCTATGATTGAAGATTATTATTATAATCAAATAGAAGCGCTAAACTATGACTGAAGAAATACTTCCTAACATCCCTGTGACTCATCTAAGCCTCTGTGTGTGTGTGTGTGTGTGTGTGTGTGTGTGTGTGTGTATTCATCTATTTGTAGTTGCAGGGTCGAGTTATAGCTCCTGGTCCCGGAAATATTTCCAGACGTCCCTATGGCTCATCCGTGTCCTTAACTTCCAGTTGTTCCCTTGAGTACCTTTTTCTCGCCTGTCAAAAAGCCCTGTCTACCATGTGAATACATTACACACACAACCCGCACATATAAAAGAGAGGAGCTTACGACGACGTTTCGGCCCGACTTGGACCATTTACAAAGTCACACGTCGTCGTAAGCTCCTCTCTTTTATATGTGCGGGTTGTGTGTGTATTGTTCCAGTCACTGTATTGTGCCCTTTTTTGTTATTATGTGAATACATCTGATTATATTGTGTATTGTTATATTTCCTCTGGTTCTTCTTTCCTCCAATGTTGTTAGATTGAATTTCTTTAGCCTATCCTCGTAATTCATACCCCTTAGCTCAGGAACAAGTCTCGTTACAGCCGTCCAGGAGCTACGAATCGACCCCTGCAATCACAAATAGGCGAGAACATCTGGACTATCTCCAGTTTCTTGACGTACTTTCACAGGTGTGGTTAACCGGTGCTGGCTAATCCAATATGGGCCTGTCATATGTCTCTTAGTCGGGGTTTCTGACTGTTTCGCTTATATCTTTCAGACAAGCATTGTCTTCTGAGGTTATTTGGTTGGTGTGAGCCCTTGGCGATATACCATGCGCTATGCTTACCTCTAGGTCTTCCTCTTTGCCTGAGGTCAGCAGTCTCTGTTCCCGGAGTCTATACTCCGTGTCCGGTATTTCTGCCCCTTCCTTCATAACCTTGCATTTGCTAGGGTGGAATTAAAGCAACCGCTTACATGACCAATTTTGCACTTTGTCCAGACCCATTTGCAGCTGACCCTGTGTGTGTATGTGTGTGTGTGTATGTGAGAGAGAGAGAGAGAGAGAGAGAGAGAGAGAGAGAGAGAGAGGTAATTGAAGTGAAAGCAGCGCTAGATGTGAGAGGAAGTGACTGCAGATCGCGATATTGAACTCTGAACACGCTATTATGATATCGAAATTAGATTCCCAGGGTAACGCAATTCTCCCTACGAGCCCAAGAGCAAGGACAGAAGAGGAAGAGAGTGAGAGAGCGAGAGAGAGAGAGAGAAATATAATGAATATGGGAGGTAGCATGGGCTGGGATAAGGCAGGAACTACTTATGTGAGTGCAGGATACGAATGAGTCTTGATTAATCCCACCTACGCTAATTGGATGACACAGAAGCAAGACTAATTATCCCTCTTGCTAATTAAAATCTCATAGGAACGTCCACCATCATTTTATCATTTAAGGCCTGTGATGTTGGCCCAGCTCCTCTCCTATGATGCTGGCCCAGCATCTCTCCTGTGATGCTGGCCCAGCATCTCTCCTGTGATGCTGGCCCAGCATCTCTCCTGTGATGTTGGCCCAGATTCTCTCCTGTGATGTTGGCCCAGCTCCTCTCATGTGATGCTGGCCCAGCATCTCTCCTGTGATGCTGGCCCAGCATCTCTCCTGTGATGCTGGCCCAGCATCTCTCCTGTGATGTTGGCCCAGCATCTCTCCTATGATGTTGGCCCAGATTCTCTCCTGTGATGTTGGCGGAGCTCCTCTCTTCCATGCCCTTACGAAGAGTCCTTTCAAGAGGAGTACCTTGATACTGGTGAAGGGCTCTTGCACCAAGATATTGGAGATACCCTTCCCTTCTTCCCATCGAATTTCGTTGCATCTCATTCCTTAGGCACTGTAATGTAATAATAATAATAATAATAATAATAATAATAATAATAATAATAATAATAAAACCAATAATAATAATAATAATAAAACCAATAATAATAATAATAAACCAATAATAATAATAATAATAATAAAACCAATAATAATAATAATCATAATTGATTAAATTTCTGACAACTTGAATATCTCTTTGTCACTTGTGCGTCGGAATCAGAATTACTTTTGATGCCCCTCAGATGGAATGTAAACGATCGTATCCCTGAGCTGCTGTTGATGGGGGGAGTTTATTCCTCAAGCTTAGTTTTTCCCTGGCGAATGGTTGTTTCTGAGCTTTTGATAGTCTGTCATAATCTTTGGATATAGATTCAATTAGATGCCGACGAAGCGTTGATTTATCTTATTGTCTATTGGTTACCAGTAGCTATGTAAGACAAGCTGGGAAATGTGTTGGATTAGCAGAGAAATTTTATATATATCATTATATCTTCTTATATATATTATATTAATTTTGCATATATATTATATTTATTCCATACCATTGTAGGTAAAAGCGATATGGATAAAAAAAGCCACTTAGCTGCCAATAAGAACAAGTAAATTGGTATAATAATTTCCAAAATCATTCTAATATATACGAAAAAAATATATTTCTTATTTATTTGTTTATTATTAAAAATTTGTTAACGTTAAAAATATATTTAGTTGGGTTAGGCTAAATTAAATTGCACTTGTTGTAATAAGGTTAGGTAGGTTTTCAAAGTTTCTCTTGGTACAAAATTATAAATTTTGCATTAACATAAATGAAAAAATATATCTTTAAACGTATAAGAGAAAATTTTAGAAAGGACTTAATTTTAGATGAGTTCTTGCTAATTGACCAGTTTTACCTAATCGGCACGACATATATATATATATATATATATATATATATATATATATATATATATATATATATATATATATATATATATATAAATATATATATATGTCTCCTGTGGATTAGTCAAGAAGATTGTCCCCGAACGCTTGAGAGGTGTGGTGGGAGCTCAGGACCCCAGGTTCATTGAAGCAGCCGAGCGATGGGACATCCTGGCAGACTCCTCCAGTAGACCAGCACCTCCCAAAGAGCACAAACAGTCTCACTGGAACAAACCGATCATGGAAAAAATTGCCAACACAATGCTCACCAACGCTTCAGGAAAGGACAAAGCTCGTCTCCTAGCGGTGAAGGCACAACACTCAAGAGATTTCCTTCTAGCTGTTCCCAATTCCTCTCTGGGGACTCGACTCGACCCACAGCCCATTCGGATTGGTGTTGCTCTTCGCCTAGCCGCCCCCATACTCACCGAACATAGGTGTATTTGCGGCAGGGCGACGGCCGATCAATTCGGACTTCATGATCTCGTGTGTCACACATCAGAAGGGAAGTATGCTAGACATGAGGAGGTCAATGACATCATAAAGAGAAGCCTCGCCACGGCCCGTTGCCCAGCTCAACGGGAACCCTAAGTGCAGAGGTCTGATGGAAGTCAAAAGCGTCCTGATGGAGCCACTATGCTACCCTGGAAGGATGGTAAGCAGATTGCTTGGGACTACACCTGTGCTGCCACAGTGGCAGACACCTACTTGCCATATTCCGTAGCCGAAGGGGGTGGAGCTGCCAGCCACAGGGAGACCCAGAAGACTCGCAAATATGAAGACCTTTCCCCTTGCTATAACTTCATCCCAATAGGGTCGGAGACCCTTGGAGCGTGGGGCAAGTGTGCTCTAAAGTTTCTCAAAGAGCTGGGTGAGAAACTCATCATAGAAACCAGGGACCACAGGGCTTCCTCTTTCAGAGACTCAGTGTGGCGATCCAGAGGGGAAATGCTTGCAGCGTTCTGGGCACGCGGCCCACTGCCGGGGAGCTGGACGAAGTATTTGACATGTAGCTCTGAGTTGTTATCTATGTTGTTTTACTCCCTATTGTATTCTTGTCAATGTATTTTGTCTTGAAATAAAGTTTATATATAAAAGATGGGGTGGTAGGGGAAGTGGAATATTCAAATGGCTTCAGAAAGAAATCTAAATATTCGTCCTTGAAACCTTTTTATCCACTTCTACGAGGCAATGGGTCCCACAATTTACACCAGAGATGGACCCCATCCTATATATATATATATATATATATATATATATATATATATATATATATATATATATATATATATATATATATATATTAATATAGCTCTAGATAGATGGTGTTAATCTAAAAGCTTTTGTGTAGTTTCTCAACGGAAGTCAATATTTTCAACTGAATATGCTAGCTAGGAGTTGTCCAACATCAGTACACTACAAAGGTCAACTCTATATTACTACCTCCCAAAATCTCACTGACAGCAGTTGGTTAACACCCTGGTGTTAACCAACTGTCAAGTGAGGAGAAGCAACAGTTGTGCGGAGACTTACCCGTACGTTTCCACTCGCCCTAAAATTGAACTAGGGTAATGCGGTTGTGAGGTGAGCGGTTATTTGGCCTAGAGAATACCAATCCTATCTCTGTTTCAATAGTTCCTTCGTGTAGTCAACTGAGACCAGGCTCCATTCACATACTGAGAGTATAGATGTGATAAATGGGTTTGAAAACTGACAAGCAGATGAGTGCTAATATGAGGCTGGTGACAGCAGATGCTCTCAGTGTAGCAAAATTGATCGTCTAGCAGTCCACGGGCAGATTTAGCCAGTGAGATCCTTGGTATAAAAAAAACATACTCACGCCTCAAAACAAGCCTTTACTGGGGCAACGTTCTTTGCTTATCAACGTTTTTGATTAACAAAATCACCTGTTCAAGTTGGTGCCTAAATAGGCGGCTTAGAGAAGCCTTGCTCAGTTAATCCTGAGTTATAAACCTGATTTTTTAATACTGTGTAAAGTACAAATGGCTTTACAGGACCAACAGCACTACCTGTCTCGTAAGAAGCCTCCAAAATTCAGGGTCCATATGTGGTCTGTATCCATAAAGCAGAGAAATAGTTGTTCCAATAAAAGCGTGTTCTGCAACATGGTCTTTTCTTGACTATTGTCAGCAATACGCCATTTAGATCCAGTGAGGTCATTGTTGATCTCCGTGATGCACCAGTGTTAAAGTGTTAAGATCTTCAGGTTACAAATGGAAAACAGAGCAAGACTTTTTTCTGTACTAGTGAGGGAAGTCGCCAGCTCCTGCACAGTTGTTCTTGTTGTCGTCCTGCTTGAAGAACACCTAATCAGTATCAAATGAAATTGAAACTCAGCCTCCTTTACCCGAGCGACCTCGTTAAGTTATAACGAAAACATTGGACTTGTGGGAAAGAGGTCGGTTACCCACGCACTCCGCCATTCTGGGCAATGATCTCGTAGACCGAGCGAGCCTCAAACCATTTTGTCTCAGATGTAAATAAACATAACTAAGAGAGGATAGAGTAACTGGGAGGTTGTGTCTGCTTCACCTCATATATCGATCAGCTTGTTCTGTGCTCCATTAGCACCTCCTGTTGTTCTGCTGGAGATGTTGATAGTCACATCACCACAGTCACATAACCTCACCACATAACACCACGTCAGTAACACTCTTCACCACATCCTTCACTATATCACTCATATCCTTCACTATATCCTCCACCACATCCTTCACCACACCTCTCACCACAACCTTGGCCACATCCTTCACAAGACCATCACACACACTACAAGGGTGGGAGTTCCTCGCAGCTGCTTATTCCCAGCGGCTTGCGTTTCAGTCCCGAGCAAATTTTTTGCTCTCACGAATGTTGTGAGCTGTGAGAATCACTCAGGGTCGTACTCACAATGTCGTACTCACAATGTCGTACTCACAATGTCGTACTCACAGAGTCGAACCTGATTGTCTCCCATTACTCAGATGCTTCGGGTTTTAGCGTTCTCCCATGAAAATAATAATAATAATGTAAGAAGTAGAAGACGCTTCTATTTGTGTTTTATAAGGTTTGTTTTTGTGATTCGATCATTCAGTGTAGCAGCAGCAACAACAACAACAACAACAACAGGAACATAAAAAACAACAACAGCAGCAACAGCAACAACAACAGCAGCAGCAACAACAACAGCAGCAGCAACAACAACAGCAGCAGCAACAACGACAGCAGCAGCAACAACAACAACAGCAGCAGCAACAACAACAGCAGCAGCAACAACAGCAGCAGCAACAACAGCAGCAGCAACACCAGCAGCAGAAACAACAACAACAGCAGCAACAACAACAACAACAGCAGCAGCAACAACAACAGCAGCAACAACAACAGCAGCAGCAACAACAGCAGCAGCTACAACAGCAGCAGCAACAACAGCAACAGCAGCAGCAACAACAACAGCAATAACAACAGACAGTAATAACAACAGCAGCAGCAACAACAGCAGCAGCAACAACAGCAGCAGCAAAAACAGCAGCAGCAACAACAGCAGCAGCAACAACAGCAGCAGCAACAACAGCAGCAGCAACAACAGCAGCAGCAACAACAGCAGCAGCAATAACAGTAGCTTTCAGTCATATATCTGCAACCAGAAATGCTTCGTCGGAATAGCGGCAACAGCTGACACTCACGACACCAGCCAACAACGTTTCGTCCCAGTAGCGGTAACTGCTTAGTCATGTATACAACTAGAAGCACTTCGTTAGAGCAGTAGTAACAACTTACAGTCACTCGTGTAATCGCAAACGTTTCGTCAGAGCGGAGCTAAAAGCTTACAGTCATGTGTGCAGCCAGAAACGTTTCGCCGATGCTTTTGTAAGAGGACACATTCGCGTGTGCAGCGGAAAGAGGAAGCGATCAGTAGCGCGATTGCTCCACTATCAGCCACCGGTATTGCTGCGCCAGTTTTCCGGCCGTAGGGACTGCGGACTCACGAAATTAGGAGGCAGTGCCGGGTGATAGCGGGATTAAGCTGTATACACACGCACGCCCACCCTCCCTCCGGCATGATAGTCATGTCCCATTTGCATACAGGGAATTCATGCATTTCAATTATCGCCTGGTATTGTTGCTTCCAGGTTGAGGTTCATCCTATCCAGCCTCCAACACCTCCGACCTCCTGCTCGTCAACTCTCCGCTGCCTCTTCACAATCCACCGTCAACCATCTCTTTAATGAGTAATTAGACAAGTGCAACATCAGGGTATCTTTATTTGTAGACGTTTCGCCAGCCAGTGGCTTTATCAGTACACGGACATAAGATGAGGTAATCAGTCCCCCAGCCTTGGAGTTAGTGAAGAAACTGAAGAAACTTGAAGAAACTGGAAGAAATTGAAGCACGGGAAAGGTTAGACGGTAACCACAGCAGCATCTTTATAATCACACAAATTGAAATGTCATCAAGGGACCACAAGTAAAAGATTGAAGAAGGATGGAGTACTCAAGACTGACGATAAAGATATGCGAGAAGCTAAAAAAAAGGAAAAAAAATCAAGGTGTTCGAAAAGGAAGAAATGATGCCAGAGAACATGAAAACCAGGATATGGCTAACACTGAAAGATATCCTCACAAGGAAAGACGAGATAAAGAAGATACTGAGGGAACTAGTCGCAACAAATATCATGGGAAATGACAACATATCCCCCCCCCACTCTTCCGAAATGTGGGTTATTTGTGCATGGTAAAGGAACACACACATGCACTGATCCATACATTTGATGCGTGATCAGTGGTTGCGTCATATACCTTCAATTTGTTGGTATCACAATACCAGTTCCATTGTGTGAGCCATATGCTTGACCACTCACCCCACGCCCTTCCACACCCCTCCACGCCCCTCCACGCCCCTCCACTACAGGTGCTACTACTTGTCTTTCCTTACCCGGGAATTCATATCTCCCAACCTTCCTACAACCCCATTATCCGTGGTTCGATCCCCGGCACGGGTGAAACGTTGGTTATGCTTTCTTACACCTGCTGTCCCTGTTCACCTAGCAGTAAGTAGGTACCTGGGTGTTAATCGACTAGTGTGGGTCGCATCCTGGGATGGTGGTGGTATGCCTTAAGTAGAACTGGGCTTCGAAATTAGTTGAGGTAGAATAACAGCTCAGCCTGTTGGTCATTCCAGCAGTATACTGAGTGTATAGTGTTGGTCATTCCAGCAGTATACTGAGTGTATAGTGTTGGTCATTCCAGCAGTATATTGAGTGTATAGTGTTGGTCATTCCAGCAGTATACTGAGTGTATAGTGTTGGTCATTCCAGCAGTATACTGAGTGTATAGTGTTGGTCATCCCAGCAGTATACTGAGAGTATAGTGTTGGTCATTCCAGCAGTATACTGAGTGTATAGTGTTGGTCATTCCAGCAGTATACTGAGTGTATAGTGTTGGTCATCCCAGCAGTATACTGAGAGTATAGTGTTGGTCATTCCAGCAGTATACTGAGTGTATAGTGTTGGTCATCCCAGCAGTATACTGAGAGTATAGTGTTGGTCATTCCAGCAGTATACTGAGTGTATAGTGTTGGTCATTCCACAGTATACTGAGTGTATAGTGTTGGTCATCCCAGCAGTATACTGAGAGTATAGTGTTGGTCATTCCAGCAGTATACTGAGTGTATAGTGTTGGTCATTCCAGCAGTATACTGAGTGTATAGTGTTGGTCATCCCAGCAGTATACTGAGAGTATAGTGTTGGTCATTCCAGCAGTATACTGAGAGTATAGTGTTGGTCATTCCAGCAGTATACTGAGTGTATAGTGTTGATCATTCCAGCAGTATACTTAGTGTATAGTGTTGATCATTCCAGCAGTATACTGAGTGTATAGTGTTGGTCATTCCAGCAGTATACTGAGTGTATAGTGTTGGTCATTCCAGCAGTATACTGAGTGTATAGTGTTGGTCATTCCAGCAGTATACTGAGTGTATAGTGTTGGTCATTCCAGCAGTATACTGAGTGTATAGTGTTGGTCATTCCAGCAGTATACTGAGTGTATAGTGTTGGTCATTCCAGCAGTATACTGAGTGTATAGTGTTGGTCATTCCAGCAGTATACTGAGTGTATAGTGTTAGTCATTCCAGCAGTATACTGAGTGTATAGTGTTAGTCATTCCAGCAGTATACTGAGTGTATAGTGTTGGTCATTCCAGCAGTATACTGAGTGTATAGTGTTGGTCATTCCAGCAGTATACTGAGTGTATAGTGTTGGTCATTCCAGCAGTATACTGAGTGTATAGTGTTGGTCATTCCAGCAGTATACTGAGTGTATAGTGTTAGTCATTCCAGCAGTATACTGAGTGTATAGTGTTGGTCATTCCAGCAGTATACTGAGTGTATAGTGATGGTCATTCCAGCAGTATACTGAGTGTATAGTGTTGGTCATTCCAGCAGTATACTGAGTGTATACTGTTAGTCATTCCAGCAGTATACTGAGTGTATAGTGTTGGTCATTCCAGCAGTATACTGAGTGTATAGTGTTGGTCATTCCAGCAGTATACTGAGTGTATAGTGTTGGTCATTCCAGCAGTATACTGAGTGTATAGTGTTGGTCATTCCAGCAGTATACTGAGTGTATAGTGTTGGTCATTCCAGCAGTATACTGAGTGTATAGTGTTGGTCCTTCCAGCAGTATACTGAGTGTATAGTGTTGGTCATTCCAGCAGTATACTGAGTGTATAGTGATGGTCATTCCAGCAGTATACTGAGTGTATAGTGTTGGTCATTCCAGCAGTATACTGAGTGTATAGTGTTGGTCATTCCAGCAGTATACTGAGTGTATAGTGTTGGTCATTCCAGCAGTATACTGAGTGTATAGTGTTGGTCATTTCAGCAGTATACTGAGTGTATAGTGTTGGTCATTCCAGCAGTATACTGAGTGTATAGTGTTGGTCATTCCAGCAGTATACTGAGTGTATAGTGTTGGTCATTCCAGCAGTATACTGAGTGTATAGTGTTGGTCATTCCAGCAGTATACTGAGTGTATAGTGTTGGTCATTCCAGCAGTATACTGAGTGTATAGTGATGGTCATTCCAGCAGTATACTGAGTGTATAGTGTTGGTCATTCCAGCAGTATACTGAGTGTATAGTGTTGGTCATTCCAGCAGTATACTGAGTGTATAGTGTTGGTCATTCCAGCAGTATACTGAGTGTATAGTGTTGGTCATCCCAGCAGTATACTGAGTGTATAGTGTTGGTCATTCCAGCAGTATACTGAGTGTATAGTGTTGGTCATTCCAGCAGTATACTGAGAGTATAATTATCGTCGCCAACATTTGGGAAGTTGGCCCTCTCAGTGTGAATATTAATGTAGAGAGTCAGGGAGAGAGAGACACAAACACACTCTCTCACAAACTATCCATCTACTTAGGAACAACAAATAAAAACCAACAAACAAGCAAAGATCAAACACTGGATGCAGAGTACAACTCTTCAAGCGGACTAAGGGAAGGGAAGGAGGGAGGGAGGTAAGAGGGAGGGAGGGAAGAAGGAGCGAGGGAGAGAGAGACAGAGGGAGAGGGAGGGAGGGTAAGGACGGAGAGGGTAATGAGGAAGAGGAAGTAAGTAATGCTATCACCAGATAGTATTTGCCGGTGTGTGTTACTGAGGTAGAACACGGAGGAAGGGAGCAGCTGTTATCGCAGTTATCATGGTGTGATGTCACGCTATTACAACGTGAGCCTTTGTTGCAAATGTGCACGTGTGTAGTTACGTGTTGTCAAGACACTTGTCGATAGACACATTGCCCTGTTTTGTACTCGCCTTATTGTTGTTGCAGGGGTTGATTCATAGCTCTTGGCCCCGCCTCTTCACTGATGGCTACTAGGTGCACTCTCTCTCCCTTCTCCATGAGCTTTATCATACCTCTTCTTAAAGCTATGTATGGATCCTGCCTCCACTACCTCACTCTTCAGACTTTTCCACTTCCTGACAGCTCTGTGACTTAAGAAGTTCTTCCTAACATCCCTGTGACTCATCTGAGTGTGTGTGTGTGTGTGTGTGTGTGTGTGTGTGCGTGTGTGTGCGTATGTGTACTCACCTACACTCTTTCTCCATTCCTTTCTCCATGACTTTCTCCATGACTTTCTCCATGACTTTCTTCCAAGGAAACACGGATTTCCCTATGGAAAAGTCAGATTTCTTCCTTTCCCAACCTTCCCCATCCCAAGGCTCTCACATCTCCAGGCTCCCCACTCCACACTCCTCCCCTCCAAGTTCTTTCCCAGCCCCTCTTCCCTGAGGCTCCAAGCTCTCCCACCCGTCCTTCCCCAGAGGCTCCAGGTTCCACTTATTCACACATCAAAGACTGGGAATATTCCCCAGCTAGTCACCAGTCTTCACTCAAAGAGATCTTTATAAGCATCCTTTAATTCCAGGTAAATCAATTTCCCAAAACTACAGAATATTGTTCAAGAGTTTAATGTCTATAAAATAATCTCCTGAAGTCAATAGGTTCGTAAGATAACCACTAATAAATGTAATCCGTAACAAAATAGGACTTAAGCTTTTAAGCAGGATTCAGAAAGCTTTTGAATGATCTATAGAACTAAAGCTGGGAAACCTATATTCGCTTAACTTAGAATAGCAGGATATACGAGAGGAAAATTAGTCCTTCCAGTCCGCATCTGGAGTGATAACATGAGCTGTTACGAGACAGACTCGTTGAACGCAATTATTGCTTAACGAGCCATTCTTACTGTCCCTGTCTCAGTCGTTAAGCGAGGGATTAGTTTAAATGCAACAGGAAAAAAAATCACTGTGGTATTGATAGTCACAAAAATCACCATTTTACAGTGTTGTGTAATGTCTAATGGAATGTTACAAGTCGGGATAGTGAAGAATAGAAGTCACAATACTAAGGTTAGAATAGCTCATACATAATCGTTAAGAGTGATGGAAGATATGAAATTCTTAGGATTGATAGAGAAACATTTAGGATAGAAATCTTTGAAGGAGGTTTTGGTCCATGCTGGAACATTATCAACTCTGAACTCCCTTGAAAGGAGTTTGAGACACATATAAAGGTATGTAAACCGCGGGTACTGACGCAGGGCCTCTGGGGGAATGCTACTGAGTTACGGAAAATCCTTTTCTAACTCTGTTTTCTCTTACGTTTGTGTAACGAAGACAGCGATGGAAGTGTATGTTCAGCCTTTTGACTGTGTCTGTCTGTCTGTCTGTATGCCTGTTTGTCTATTTATGTGCCTGTCTGTCTGTGTTTGCTTGTCTAGCTCTCTCTTCTTCTCCCTCCCATCTGCTTTAAGCGTGAAAATTCACAACGTACCCAACGTTCGCCTCCACACTCCCACAGTAACGCATGAGACTGGGTGCCTCCACACTCCCACAGTAACACATGAGGCTCGGTGCTTCTATACTCCCACAGTAACACATGAGGCTGCATTTGCCTCCACACTCCCACAGTAACACATGAGACTGGGTGCCTCCACACTCCCACAGTAATACATGAGGCTCGGTGCCTCTATGTTCCCACAGTAACACATGAGGCTGGTTGCCTCTATACTCCCACAGTAACACATGAGGTTGGGTGCCTCTGTACTCCCACAGTAACACATGAGGCTGGGTGCCTCTATACTTCCACAGTAATAAATGAGGCTAAGTGCCTCCACACTCCCACAATAACACATGAGGCTGGGACGTGAGTCCTCTCTCCCACACTACATGATCAAACAAATTCCACCTCTCCTGTGTATGGGATAAACTATCTTGAGAGATGGTAATTCTTAAGTAATAGTTACTCCAACTCTGCTGGAGTTATTTTGAAGCTGGCGTAGCTGATGAACCCCTGGTAGAATACTTGATATTCTTGCAGCTCAGGCTGACAGAATTCAACGCCGTGTATATGACTACTCCATGGAGAAGTGGAACAGAATTCTTCCTCCGTAAGCCATGTGTGTCGTAAGAGGCGACTAAAATGACGGGAGCAAGGGGCTAGTAACCCCTTCTCCTGTATAAATTACTAAATTTAAAAGGAGAAACTTTCGTTTTTCCTTTTGGATCACCCTGCCTCGGTGGCATACGACCGGTTTATTGAAAGAAAAAGTATATGACTAATCCTGTATGATGGAATGGGATAGCGAAACATAGTTTTTGTTGCCACTGTGTAACTATCATGTGAAATAGAGTAGCAGCACATATGAACACATATGAGCAAGGTCTTGTGTTGGCTTATCGCTCCGGCCCTTCAAAGAAAGGCCAGAGTGCCTTTGTTCCAAAGTAACTGCAACTGCCCTTCCCTCCTTTGGATCACACCCCGATTACCTCCCATTTTCCCAGGTGCTGTATGATCCCCTGCTCTCCCAGGGTAGTTATCACCATCTTTCGAATATAATAATTACTCTTGTGGTGTTTATCTTGCTGTCTTCCTTCTGTAGTAAGTAGATAAGTGAACGTGGATAGCATTTGTTTCTCGCCATTACCGGACGGAGGTTCAAGCCTGCCACATACATTGTGCTGAATGCCATCCGGGTTTAGTGTCCCCACTACAACTAGTACTACTACTACTACTACTACTACTACTACTACTACTACTAATAATAATAATAATAATAATAATAATAATAATAATGTTACTGCTGCTGTTGATAACTGCTACTACTACTACTGCTAACGATTAATACTGCTAACGATTAATACTGCTAACTACTACTACTACTAACTACTACTACTATTACTAACTACTACTACAAGGAACAACAATAGCAGGTACAACAAAAGCAATAATAATAATAATGCTGCCCTCGTGCGTGTGTCTCTGTATTACGATCATTTACAGCTTAGTTGTTATTATTCTCTTCAATCTACGAGAAACAGGATTAACACTGTTTAATTATTTTAGTAACACTGAGTTCTCAACGAGCCTCGTCCTGATGGTTATCTGCCTAACCGGCAATTAAGGTAACAGGTAAACATCTGTGTTAACCAGCAATTACCTTCGTACCTCAAAATTACATGCGTAGCCAAAGATCACCTAAGTAACTAATTGTTAGCTGCGTAACCAGCAGTTGCTAATTACCTGAACACGTTACCTGAGAAAGGTGTTCAGGGAAGGGCACTTTTTACCCTCTCCTGTGTTACCTTATCAGCTGGAGTCTCATGCCCTTCGTTTGCCCATTTTCCCTTCTTTTCCATCCCTTCTTATTTCCTTCCTCCATCTCTCCTCTCTCTTCTTATTTACCGCTACCCTCAATCTATTTCCCCCCCCCCTTCCAAATATCTTACCTTTTTTGTGTGTGTCTTCCCTCTCTCCCCATCTCTCATCCCTCTCATCTCTCTTCCTTCCATCTCTCCTCGCTCCCTCCATATTTCTCCTTTCTCTCCCCCCATATCTTTCCATCTCCCATTATCCCTCTATCTACTTCCATCTTTCCTCCATCTCTCCCCTCCAGTTAATTACTAATTACATTCAAGCATTTTCTCTCCCCACCTCCATGTCTTCTTCCTCTTCCTTATTGCCTCATTTTCCCCTTCTTTGCCCCTCCTTCTTTAATCGTAATTACCACTTGGCATTCCGACGATAATTAATAAGGGAGAGAGGTCTTTACTCTTTCCCTTAATAAGGGCTATATCACTTAAACTCTTCAGGATCCGCCGGAGAGTGCGAAACAGTGTTTTACCTCATTAATTTTTTACTATTACGGTCTTTCTGAGGTGTAGATGATAGATGGATGACTGTTAATATGAGGACCTCGAAATCATCGGTTCGAGACCCGGCACTTCATTGAATTTATGGTATAAAAGGGTCGCAGTGCTTCGCAGCTGACTTCTTTCCTGGACTACAGGCGATTTTAACTCTGGAGACAGAAGCAGAGAGGCAGTTTTAAGGTGATCAGTCTCTCAGCCTAGATAGAAGGCAATCAGTCCCTCAACCCTAATTGTTATTCTCGTTATTGCTAATTTTAGCAACACTTATCACGAGGAACGAAACATTAACCCTATTTACGTTTTTTCTGTGTGTGTGTGTACTCACCTATTTGTGGTTGCAGGGGTCGATTCATAGCTCCTGGCCTCGCCTCTTCACTGATTGCTACTAGGTCCTCTCTCTCCCTGCTCCATGAACTTTATCAAACCTCGTCTTAAAACTATATATGGTTCCTGCCTCCACTACGTCACTTTCTAGGCTATTCCACTTCCTGACAACTCTATGACTGAAGAAATACTTCCTAACATCCCTTTGACTCATAGGAGTCTTCAACTTCCAATTGTGACCCCTTGTTTCTGTGTCCCCTCTCTGGAACATTTTGTCTCTGTCCACCTTATCTATTCCTCGCAGTATTTTATATGTCGTTATCATGTCTCCCCTAACCCTCCTATCCTCTAGTGTCGTCAGGCCGATTTCCCTTAACCTTTCTTCGTAGGACAATCCCCATAGCTCTGGGACTAGTCTTGTTGCAAACCTTTGCACTTTCTCTAATTTCTTGATGTGCTTGACCAGGTGTGGGTTCCAAACTGGTGCTGCATACTCCAGTATGGGCCTGACGTATATGGTGTACAGAGTCTTGAATGATTCCTTAGTGAGGTATTCTAACGCTATTCTCAGGTTTGCCAGCCGCCCGTATGCTGCAGCAGTTATCTGATTGATGTGTGCCTCAGGAGATGTGCTCGGTATTATACTCACCCCAAGATCTTTTTCCTTGAGTGAGGTTTGCAGTCTTTGGCCACCTAGATTATACTCTGTCTGCGGTCTTCTTTGCCCTTCCCCGATCTTCATGACTTTACATTTGGCAGGGTTAAATTCAAGGAGCGTGTGTGTGTGTGTGTGTGTGTGTGTGTGTGTGTGTGTGTAAACACAGGAAGTGGTGGAAAAAACAGAAGATAACTGCCTCTGTTTGCAGACTCCGCCTCTGTTGGCTGACTGGCAAGGTTAGTAAAACTGTGTAAATAATGTGTGTGTGTTTTTCTGTTTGTAAATGGCATCTGCCTTTAGTAAATTAGCTGCTTGTGTAAATGCTTTCCTCCCCACTTGTAAATGACCCGCCTGTGTTAAAGATCTCCCTGGGAAAAAGTTAGTCTCCCTGTGTAAACAGTTTTCTACCCGTGTAAATAATTTTCCTGTGTAAGTGATCTTTAGGAGCAACTGATCTTTCTGAGTAACTTATCTCCCTGAGTAAGTGATCTCCCTGAGTAAATAATCTCCCTGAGTAACTGATCTCCCTGAGTAAATATCTCTGAATAAATGACTGAAGAAAATATTTCATCCACCTCCCTCCCCATTACAATCACTTTCCTCTATAACTGTAACCTTTCCCTTACCTATAATAATTGAACCTATAATTGCAACCTGCCTATCAATTATACCTTCAGCAATGCAAGATTTTCCTCCCGTTTACCTTTTCCAAAATAATAGGAATACGAAATTCTGCTGTAAATTTTTTCCAGGATAAGAAAAAAAATAAATGAAATAGTCTGTGCTTCTTTAAGCACAGGGGTAACTGATGAAATTAATATATAATTCATTTTAACCAGTTTTTGGGTGATTCTGTAACTTATTTTTTTTTATGAGTAGTAATCTGTTCACTGTAAGAGTAATTCCCTTCCTCTGTGGAAGAGCAAACAAACTTTCTCTTCAAAAGAGTTCTCTCTTTCCTCTTTTAAAGAGTAACAGCTTTCCTCTTTAAAGGAGCAACCCCTTTTCCTGTTTAAACGAGTAGGTTATTTAGGCTTTAAAAAAAGTAGCCTCTCTTTAAAAGATTATCTATTTTTCCACATTAAAAGAGTATTCCCTTTCCTCTTTAAGAGTAATGAAGTTTCTCCTCTTTATAAGAGTATCAAGATTTTAAAGACTAACTTATTTACTCTTTAAGGCTCTTTGGTCTTTAAGAGAGTAATCTGTCTCAAAATTTTAGTGTATTTTCTTTTTTAAATAGAGCAGTCTCATTCTTATTTAAAGGAGTTTTAGGGTGGTTTAAAGGGAATATTATTTTTTACATGCCCTTCATATCTCATACCTCTCCCTTTTATCACCCATCTCCCTTCTGTCACATCTTTCCCTTCTATCACACCTTTCCCGTCTATAATCCCTTTTCCTTCTGTTACCACTTCCTCCATCAGCCTCCACATTACCCTCCTCCCTCTGTCAAAATCTATGAGGTGTACCGCTGCTTACTTTCTCTCCCTCGGAGTTTAGACAAAAATTCAGGTTCGCGGAAGTCTACCTTGGTGTTACTGCCAGGTTTAAATATGCAATTAAAGCAGCAAGTGCAGCTTGTCTCTTAATTATCGTTCTAATTAACTTAGTAAGCTTTAATTAACGTATCACAGGTACGGCAGTGTGAGATGTGTGTGCGTGTGTACTCACCTAATTGTGGTTGCCTGGGTCGATTCACAGTTCCTGGCCCCTCCTCTTCGCTGGTCGCCAGTAGGTCCACTCTCTCCCTGCTCCATGAGATTTATCGTACCTCTTCTTGAAGCTATGTATTTATCCTGCCTCTACTATATCCCTCTCCAGATTGTTCCACTTCCTGACAACTCTATGACTGAAGAAGTACTTCCTATCATCCCTGTGGCTCATCTGAGGTTTCAGTTTAAAGTTGTGACCCCTTGTTGCTGTGTTATATTTCTGAAACACTCTGTCCCTATCCACCATGTCAGTTCCTCTCAGTATTTTATATGTTGTTATCATGTCCCCCTTGTCCCTCCTATCCTCCAGTGTCGTAAAGTCGATGTCCTTTAACCTCTCCACGTAGGACATACCACTTAGTTCAGGGACTAGTTTTGTTGCAAACCTTTGCACGTTCTCTAATTTTTTGACGTGTTTGAACAGGTGTGGGTTCCATACTGGTGCTGCATACTCCAATATGGGCCTGACGTACACGGTGTACAATGTCGTGAATGACTCCTTACTTCAATAATAACACTGCGAATAGCCGAGGGCTCGAGCCCTTGTTGTTTTGGCCCGCTTCATTGTGAGCGAAAATTCCACGACGCTCTAACCCGCAGAACCACCCAATCCTACAAAGATCATGCACCCAGCAGAACTAGGTGTTGTACCGTGATCCGAGGACATACTATGGTGTGGGTGCCTCAGAGCTAATTTAATTCTACTCCCCGTTTGGTGTACTAGCCTCCACAAGAAGTACATATCGTATTGTAACGACGAACGAGTGGTATTTAATCAGTAACAACACTGCGACTTCGTTCACCATGAGGCGGGCCAAAACAACACGGGTTCACAATAATGTATATACTGTTTGTGGAGGCTAGTACACCAAACGGGGAGTAGAATGAAATTAGCTCTGAGGCAACCACACCATCGTATGTCCTCGGATCACAGTACAACACCTAGCTCTGCTGGGTGCGTGATCTTTGTAGGATTGGGTGGTCCTGTGGGTTAGAGCGTCGTGGAATTTTCGCTCACCATGAGGCTGGCCAAAACAACACGGGTTCGAGCCCTCGGGTAGTCGCAGTGTTGTTATTGATTAAATACCACTCGTTGGTTACATATATATATATATATATATATATATATATATATATATATATATATATATATATATATATATATATATATGTCGTGCCGAATAGGTAAATTGGTCAATTAGCAAGATCTCATTTAAAATTAAGTCATTTCTAAAATTTTCTTTTATATATTTAAAGATATATTTTTTAATTTATGTTAATAATTTTGTACCAAAAGAACCTTAGAAAACTTACTTAACCTTATTATAGCAAGCTCCATTTAATTTAGCCTAATCCAACTAAATATATTTTAGATAAGTTTACAATAATTTATTAATAAACAAACGCAATGAAATATATTTTTTTTCGTTAGGTTCAGAATGATTTTTGCGAAATTATTGCAAGCACACATTTTCGCTTGCTTTATTCGGCAAGAAGAGCGTTGTTATTTAAGTCAAAATCGCAAGTTTTACCTATTCTGCACGACACACACACACTTTCCTTAGCAAGGAATCGTTCATGATTCTGTACACCGTGTACGTCAGGTCTATATTGGAGTACTCAGCACCAGTTTGGAACACACACTTGGTAAAGCACGTCAAGAAATTAGAGAAAATGCAAAGGTTTGCAATAAGAGTAGTTCCGGAGCTAAAGGGCATGTCCTACGAAGAGACGTTAAAGGAAATCGACCTGACGACACTGGAGGACAGGAGGGATACGGGGTATATGATAGCGACATATAAAATACTGAGAGGAATTGGCAAGGTGGACAGGGACAGGATGTTTCAGAGATGAAAAGCAGAAACAAGGGGTCATAACAGGAAGTTGAAAACGCAGATTAGTTACAGGAATGTTACGAAGTATTTCTTCAGTCACAGAGTTGTCAGGAAGTGAAAGAATTTGGAGAGTGGTGTAGTGGAGGCAGGATCCATACATATATTTAAGAAGAGGTATGATAAAGCTCATGGAGCAGGGAGAGAGAAAGGATCTAGTAGCGACCAGCGAAGATTCGGGGCTAGGAACTATGAATCGACCCCTGGAACCACAAATAGGTGAATACACACACACACACACACACACATACTAGAATATGCAGCACTAGTCTGGAACCCACACCTGGTCAAGCACGTCAAGAAACTAGAGAAAGTGCAAAGGTTTGCGACAAGGCTAGTTCCACAACTCAGGGGTCTGTCCTATGAAGAAAGGTTGAGGGAAATAGGACTAACAACACTGGAGGAAAGAAGGGTCAGAGGAGACATGATAACGACATACAAAATACTGCGGGGAATCGACAAGGTAGACAGTGACAGGATGTTCCAGAGAGGGAACACAGAAACAGGGGGACACAACTGGAAGCTGAAGACTCAGAGGAGTCAAAGGGATGTTAGGAAGCATTTCTTCAGCCACAGAGTAGTCAGGAAGTGGAATAGTCTAGAGAAAGATATAGTGGAGGCAGGAACCATACATAGTTTTAAGACGAGGTATGATAAAGCTCATGGAGCAGGGAGAGCAGAGACCCAGTAGTGGACAGCGAAGAGGCGGGGCCAGGAGCTGAGTCTCGACCCCTGCAACCACAATTAGGTGAGTACACACACACACACAAAGGGATCTGGACTGGCTGCAAGCCTGGTCCAACAACTGGCTCCTGGAGTTCAACCCCACCAAGTGCAAAGTCATGAAGATTGGGGAAGGGGAAAGAAGACCGCAGACGGAGTACAGTCTAGGGGGCCAGAGACTGCAAACCTCAGTCAAGGAAAAAGATCTTGGGGTGAGTATAACACCAGGAACATCTCCTGAGGCGCACATCAACCAAATAACTGCTGCAGCATATGGGCGCCTAGCAAACCTAAGAACAGCATTCCGACAGCTTAATAAAGAATCGTTCAGGACCCTGTACACTGTGTACGTTAGGCCCATACTGGAGTATGCAGCACTAGTTTGGAACCCACACCTAGCCAAGCACGTGAAGAAGCTCGAGAAAGTGCAAAGGTTTGCAACAAGACTAGTCCCGGAGCTAAGGGGTATGTCCTACGAGGATAGGTTAAGGGAAATCGACCTGACGACACTGGAAAACAGGAGAGTTAGGGGGGATATGATAACAACATATAAGATACTGAGAGGAATTGACAAAGTGGACAGAGACAGAATGTTCCAGAGATGGGACACAGCAACAATAGGACACAGTTGGAAGCTGAAGACTCAGATGAATCACAGAGATGTTAGGAAGTATTTCTTCAGTCACAGAGTGGTCGGGAAGTGGAATAGTTTAGGAAGCGATGTAGTCGAGGCAGGCTCAATACATAGCTTTAAGCAGAGGTATGATAAAGCTCATGACGCAGGGAGAGTGACCCAGTAGCGGCCAGTGAAGAGGCGGGGCCAGGAGCTATGACTCGACCCCTGCAAGCACAACTAGGTGAGTACACACACACACGTGAGGAGGCCAGGGTCAAAATATGATAAATGTTATTGCTTAATATGTGAAAGGACTAATAATTCTAAACTCCAGCAAACAATTACGGCAAACTGAGAGAGAGAGAGAGAGAGAGGGAGAGAGACAGAGAGAGAGAGAGAGAGAGAGAGAGACAGACAGACAGAGAGAGAGAGAGAGAGACAGACAGAGAGAGACAGAGACAGACAGACAGACAGACAGACAGACAGACAGACAGACAGACAGAGAATGAGTAAGTGAGAGAGAGAGAGAGAAAGAATATTCAATAACAATTACAGGTGTAACACCTTCATGCGGTTCATGACCTGTAAATACCAGCCTTTATCCACCAGAATTAACCTGTAACTAAAGTAACAACATTGCCCGTAACTACTAGCGTTTACGTGTGTGTATGTTTCTCTCTCTCTCTCTCTCTCTCTCTCTCTCTCTCTCTCTCTCTCTCTCTCTCTCTCTCTCTCTCTCTCTCTTCTCTGTATATCTGTCTCTGTCTGTCTGTCTGTCTGTCCATCTGTCTGTCTCTGTCTGTCTGTCTGTTTGTCTCTCTCTCTCTCTCTCTCTCTCTCTCTCTCTCTCTCTCTCTCTCTCTCTCTCTGTCTCTCTCTCTCTCTCTCTCTCCTTACCAGGATCGTTCAGTAAGTGGTAATCTCTGGTTCCCATTTCCTGTGATCACCTACATCCATTCCCCTCTTCCTCGCGCCATCTCTCTGCTTCCTATGCCAGTTCCCTTCTTTTCATTCTCTCTCTCTCTCTTTATCTCTCTCTCTCTTTATCTCTCTCTCTCTCTCTCTCTCTCTCTCTCTCTCTCTCTCTCTCTCTCTCTCTCTCTCTCTCTCTCTCTCTCTCTCTCTCTCTCAATTCTCCAGCAAGCACAGTAGTCTAGAGGTTAAGATTGCCTTCACTCTAATGCTTCCGTTGACCGTCACGGTGTTTGCCTGTCTTGTCTGCTGCTGCTGCTGTCTCTTCTACTTTTGGTGCTCCTGATTCTGCCGTGTGCTAATTATTTTTAATAGCAAAAACAATTACCGCTAAAGACCATTCAAGAAGAAAGTGAGTTTTACTCAGCCAGAAATTACAAATCGTAATTACTATTAACTGATCACAAAAAGAATTAATACAGTTTTTGGATATTTTGTTATATCTTGTTTTCTTGAATTATTTCAATTTTTATTGATGTTGAAATCATTGTTAAATATTTGAAATAATCAGCAAACTTTTTCTTTATATTTTGTATTTTAATATAACTTCTTGAATAATGCACAGGAATGACATTAGTTACATTTGCTCTCAGAGCCAAACAGGGGGCCAACATGGGCATAATATTTGTTACACTAAACCATAGTATACCAGTTTTATGATGTATCTTTTTATAATATAATTGTTAATTTAAGTTAATTAACAATTACTCAATATAGCGGTTCCACGATACAAAGGTTATATACCGTGAGGTGTATATCTCTCGGTATAATGAGAGTTCATTTGAATCCCGTGGGTATAGTCTGTGGGTGTGCTAGGTGAGCCCCACACCCCCACCAGAGACGGTGAACTCATCACTCATGGATCATAATGAGTTAACTAATTTCTCTGTCCCTTGTTAGGACAGAGCTAGTTGCGTCATGTAGAGCGTACACCAGGTGACAATAACCCATCATACGCCACTGCTTTGATCCCTTTTCAAGGGAGTGTAGTGTCAGTGACTGGTGGTGTACAGGTGGCTGACAGCCATAATGATCATGTTGTTGTAGATAGATTTTAAACCTAATATAACAGTCACCTTACTTCTTCACGAATGAACTTTGTTCGTTTTTTAACATTCTATGGTTTGGTTGGTACAATCCTTAATACTCCTCACAGACGATGAGAGAAACATTGTGCTGCCCACACATGTAACGCCCAAGACAGGCTGTATAACAAACCCTTCACTGGGTCAACGTTTCGCTCAGTGTGGAAAAAGCTCTACGTAAAGCGAACCGTTGTCCCAATAACTTTATTTTTTTCAATAACCTCTACCTATCTTCACACTCCATACAGTGAACAGTCATCTATATTGTCTATTCACTCCTCTACGTGTGTTAATTTCGTTTTTTTTTCCTTTCCTTCAGGTATGTGTAAGAGACGGAGAGACTCGGCCACCAGCGTCTCGTGCCGCTGAGAGACAGTAGTAAGATGGTTGGGAATATTCAGCAGACCTCATAGCGGATACAACCTTCGTTAAAGTAAACCTATATAATTTTCCCTGTGGCATCTGAAGCCCTAGGTTACATTTCATATAGTCTACGAAATGCTTAAATGGGATCCGATTCTTCTTGGCCAATGAAAACAAACATGAAGAGTCCTATATCATATGAGGTTTGAAAACAGCAGAATCCTATTCTCTATTAAAATAAAAAGAGGATCTTAATGCATCTATTATATGATCTATTAAGGTATACAGAAATTTTTTTTTCCCTATGATCTATGAGACCCATAAATACAATCCTATTCCAATGACCTTTTAAATAACAAAAATGGGGTTCGGTACTCTATGACCTCTAAATCAAGAAAAACGAAGTATTTTGTATATATTATTAATTATTTGTCTTTTTAATTAAAAATGTGTAGGAATTTAAAGTCCACGTATCATAATTCTGAATTCTGGCGATGCTGACTCTGAATGTAGATAGATACATATGCACAGGTCAAGACATATATTGACATTTGTTTCGCCACAAGTGGCTTCTTCAGTCCAAGTGGCGAAACGTTTCCTCCAAAAATGTCTTGAACTGTGCATATATGTCTTAACCCACATACTGTCGGTATCACTATACCGTTGGTCACCCTGTTGACACTTCACTATTCCCTGTTATTAGCAAATCTTCTCTACCATTCCTAATTATTTTTTTTTTGTATGTTTGTCTTGGCATTTTTTCATGCCATTATTTTGCAACGTTTTATTTTTTTTGTGGGTTTAGTTTATTTTGTTGTCTGTGTCCTAAATGAATTTTGATGTCGTTGAACAGATGATTTAGAAAATTATAATCTATTTATCTGTTTCAATGAAGGTGTGTAACTGTTGCAAACAGATCTGTGAAGTCTCTCTCAACATATTAATTTATATATATATATATATATATATATATATATATATATATATATATATATATATATATATATATATATATATATATATATATATAATATATATATATATATATATATATATATATAAAATTTTATGTCGTGCCGAATAAGTAAAACTGGTCAATTAGCAAGAACTCATTTAAAATTAAGTCCTTACTAAAATTTTCTCTTTTACACACACGCAAAAAAAATCGAATAAAGTTGGAAAAGTACAAAGATATGCAACACAATGTTGGCCGCCAATGATAAGAAATGTGATTAAAACACGACTGACCTTCTCATTGTTTGTGGGCAAAAAAGATATGATAACCAGGCTTGAAGTAATTACGTATTTCAAAGTCTATTACAATTATTATTTTAATTACTCTTCCAGATTATCAATTACAAATCGTAATTACTATTAAGTGACCACAAAAAGAATTAATACAGTTTTTGGATATTTTGTTATATCTTGTTTTCTTGAATTATTTAAATTTTTATTGATGTTGAAATCATTGTTAAATACGTATTCGAAATAATCAGCAAACTTTTTCTTTATATTTTGTATTTTAATATAACTTCTTGAATAATGCACAGGAATGACATTAGTTACATTTGCTCTCAGAGCCAAACAGGGAGCCAACATGGGCATAATATTTGTTACACTAAACCATAGTATATACCAGTTTTATGATGTATCTTTTTATAATATAATTGTTAATTAAAGTTAATTAACAATTACTCAAAGAAACTGTGATTTCTTCCATTCAACTGTCAGTTACAATTAGTCCAAACCTGATGATAGCCTTATGAAAGATGATGGAGAGTAGCTAAAGAAGAGAGCATCATCATCAACTGGAAGAACAAGAAGCCACTGTTGTAACACGAGATCCCACAGAGGCACAACGGATACAGGAAAGTGTTTCCCTACTAGGAGATAGTTACGTTTAGAAGGAATCTAGAGAAAGGTATTTTGTGCATAAAGTACAAGGAACTTTAAATTATAATGGATGCAAGGGCGCTGGTGCATACATCTGGGACGCTTTCTTGGGGACCCTTCACTCCAGAGGCTGTGGTGACTGATCTTCACTAGTGATTTGATTTCTCCAATACCGTGACTGTAGTAGTGAACAAATAGCATGCACTTAGGAGACTGAAATTTATGATAAAGTTTCGTTCCGTCTTGGACTATTGACTAGTCACACGTCTCTGTGTCACTAGTTAATGGTCCAAGTCGGACCGAAGCGTAGTCATAAGTTTCAGTCCAGTACGTGAGGGTTATTTATGCAAAATATATACTGAGTTTGCTCACCCTCTTGATCATTTGGAGTCACCAATGTCCCATGACAAAAATGTATCCATACAGTTGGTATCCTTGTACCTTCTACTTATAATGTCAAACTAAACATTGAAGATGGGACACCAAGACCAGAGAGCTTCTCTTATTACAAACATATAATTGAAAAACAAAAAAACAAAATAGAGACCAAGTGAAGCGTTGTCGGCCGTAAATATCACATCAGAACAAGGTATGCAGAGTTCCAGGTAAACAATCTGGGATTAAACGAACGAGACAGTGGGATGTAAATGTGGGTTGTGTGGGGTTGAAGTCTTCATTTAATCCTGCCGAACTCCTGGGAAAGAGGACCTAATACTCTCCAGAGAGTCTTGATTGGACGAGGTCTCTTTTCCGCTCCCGGGCATCGATTGAGCAGATGCCTGGCCATTCTTTATTCCATGAGTCGGGTGCTTAATGAGTTATGAATATATTTCAGGGATGAGGAAGTTTCCTGAAAAAGAAAAAAATTGGAAAGACTGTTTCAGTCACGGGGAATGGAAAGGCTGAAATTCCAGTTATTTGGAGAGGGAGGTCTGAGATATAGTTATCGGGAGAGGGAGGTCTGAGATACAGTTATCGGGAGAGGGAGGTCTGAGATACAGTTATCGGGAGAGGGAGGTCTGAGATACAGTTATCGGGAGAGGGAGGTCTGAGATACAGTTATCGGGAGAGGGAGGTCTGAGATACAGTTATCGGAGAGGGAGGTCTGAGATACAGTTATCGGGAGAGGGAGGTCTGATCAGTTATCGGGAGGAGGTCATCAGTTATCGGGAGAGGGAGGTCTGAGATACAGTTATCGGGAGAGGGAGGTCTGAGATACAGTTATCGGGAGAGGGAGGTCTGAGATACAGTTATCGGGAGAGGGAGGTCTGAGATACAGTTATCGGGAGATCCAGTTTGTGTACTCGTGTATTGTTATCAAGCAAAACAATACAAGTTATAACTCAAGCTTTCGTTGATGCAACGTTTCATTATCAAGTCGCTGATGACTTACCAGGTTCTAACACTTGAACAGACATATGTTCAGACATTTGAGGTGTGGTAATACAAGAACAGGAAAAGATTAGAACAAGAACAAGAAAATAAACAGTCTCGAACTTAAGTAAAGGTAGTTGTAGGTTGAAGACAAGAACAGATAAAAGATTTAGACAGAGGGTTATGTAAGGTACAGATGCTGGTTCCAACACAAATACTGATACATTGTCAGTCACAATTACAGATACAGGTCTGGACACAATAATTGGTTTGGATGACCAGCGTCTCAGCCGGTGCGACCATTGACTGGATAGACCGAAGTAATTAACAACGGGTCATGTACATGGAGAGGTGCACGTCTCTCACTGTTACCGAAAGTTTATTTTAATCCCTGTTTTAAGGATTAAAGTATTCTTGACAAGTGGTGAACAGGTTACATGCAGCCTTAATGACCACTGATCTTTCTTCGTATTCTTCTTTTTCTTCCATCCACCAATTCCATTCGCTCCCTCTATCCTCTCATTCTCTATCCTCTTGTTCACTCGCTTCTTCTCTGTATTCTTTCTCACTTAAATTGTCAGGTTTACTGACGACATCACTCGCCTCCAACTCAGTGTAACAGAAACTTAACCAATAAAATCTATCATTTCCTGGTGTTTATATCCTCAATGTTTCAGTGGCTGGAGCTACACACACACACACACACACATCAGGAGCAGAACCACCGTCAAATTATTCTCAGAAAGTCACTAGCAACCTAACTAAAATAGGCTTAATTTAGGTAAATAAGATGAAAGGTAAAAGAAGGTTAACCCAAGTCAGCTTAATTTTAATCAAACAGATCGGGACTCTGTCGCTGAGTCAAATTAGCGGTTAATTCAAGTAGTATGTAAGTTATTACATTGTCATGATCATTATTATTAATATTATGATTATTATTATTATTATTATTATTATTATTATTATTATTAATTATTATTATTATTGTCATTATTGTTATTATTATTATTATTGTCATTATTATTATTATTGTCATTATTATTATTATTGTCATTATTATTATTATTGTCATTATTATTATTATTGTCATTATTATTATTATGATGATAATGATAATGATTATTATTATTATTATTATTATTATTATTATTATTATTATTATTATGATATAATAATTATTATTATTATTATTGTCATTATTATATTATTATTATTGTTGTCAGTATTATTATTATTATTATTATTATTATTATTATTATGATGATGATGATGATAATGATGATAATTATTATTATTATTATTATTATTATTATTATTATTATTATTATTATTATTATAATTATTATTATTATTATTATTATTATTATTATTATTATTATTGGGTCACCCTACTTTGGTGGGAAACGGCCGAAGTATTAATAAAAAAATATTAATGTAATTACTATTATATTCTTGGGGGAAGCTCAAAACCCATAGAAATCGCACAAAGATTGGAGAAGAAGATCCAATGAAATCTCATCCAAGAAAAAAAAAGAGTAGTTAGAATTCCTTGGATCAAGATCCCCCACCTTGAAGATGAGTTGTATCACAGTTATAGCTCTGACCTCGACTATGCATGTGTCTGCCATACATCTGATACTCAACTACGTACATGTGTCTGTCATACATCTGATACTCAACTACGTACATGTGTCTGTCATACATCTGATACTCAACTACGTACATGTGTCTGTCATACATCTGATACTCAACTACGTACATGTGTCTGCCATACATCTGATACTCAACTACGTACATGTGTCTGCCATACATCTGATACTCAACTACGTACATGTGTCTGTCATACATCTGACACTCAACTACGTACATGTGTCTGCCATACATCTGATACTCAACTACGTACATGTGTCTGTCATACATCTGATACTCAACTACGTACATGTGTCTGCCATACATCTGATACTCAACTACGTACATGTGTCTGCCATACACCTGACACTCAACTACGTACATGTGTCTGCCATACATCTGATACTCAACTACGTACATGTGTCTGCCATACATCTGATACTCAACTACGTACATGTGTCTGCCATACATCTGACACTCAACTACGTACATGTGTCTGCCATACAGCTGATACTCAACTACGTACATGTGTCTGCCATACATCTGATACTCAACTACGTACATGTGTCTGCCATACATCTGATACTCAACTACGTACATGTGTCTGCCATACATCTGATACTCAACTACGTACATGTGTCTGCCATACATCTGATACTCAACTACGTACATGTGTCTGCCATACATCTGATACTCAACTACGTACATGTGTCTGTAATACATCTGGTACTCAACTACGTACATGTGTCTGCCATACATCTGACACTCAACTACGTACATGTGTCTGCCATACACCTGACACTCAACTACGTACATGTGTCTGTCATACATCTGACACTCAACTACGTACATGTGTCTGTCATACATCTGACACTCAACTACGTACATGTGTCTGCCATACACCTGACACTCAACTACGTACATTGTCTTCATGATGAATCACAAACTTTCTTAAGTCACTGATTCCTTTTTTCTTATCTCGCTCTTCCTCACTCCTCCTCCTCCTTCTTTTTCTCCCGCAGTAGTGCCAGTTGGCCCTCAAGGGAGCCAATCTTGCTGGGGGTATCTGTTTTGATCTGCCTGGGCTGACTTTCATTACGGGACTGCAAAGACGAGGAGAAAATCACCAATGCCTTGGTCCGCAGATTTGCTCGTGTGTGTGTGTGTGTACTCACCTATTTGTACTCACCTATTTGTGGTTGCAGGGGTCGAGTCATGGCTCCTGGCCCCCTCTTCACTGTTGCTACTAGGTCCTCTCTCTCCATGCTCCATGAGCTTATCAAACCTAGTCTTAAAACTATGTATGGTTCCTGCCTCCACTATGTCCTTTCTAAGCTATTCCACTTCCTGACAACTCTATGACTGAAGAAATTTTAAACCTTTGACTCATAGAGTCTTCAACTTCCAATTATGACCCTTGTTTCTGTGTCCCTCTCTGGAACATCTTGTCTCTGTCCACCTATCTATTCCTCAGTATTTTATATGTCGTTATCATGTCTCCCTAACCCTCCTGTCCTCTAGTGTCGTCAGGCCGATTTCCTTAACCTTTCTTGTAGGACAATCCCTTAGCTCTGGGACTAGTCTTGTTGCAAACCTTTGCACTTTCTCTAATTTCTTGACGTGCTTGACCAGGTGTGGTTCAAACCGGTGCTGCATACTCCAGTATGGGCCTGACGTATATGGTATCAGAGTCTTGAATGATTCCTTAGTGAGGTATTGGAACGCTATTCTTAGGTTTGCCAGCCGCCCGTATGCTGCAGCAGTTATCTGATTGATGTGTGCCTCAGGAGATGTGCTCGGTATTACTCACCCCAAGATCTTTTCTTTGAGTGAGGCTTGCAGTCTTTGGCCACCTAGACTATACTCTGTCTGCGGTCTTCTTTGCCCTTCCCCGATATTCATGACTTTACATTTGGCAGGGTTAAATTCAAGGAGCCAGTTACTGGACCAGGCTTGCAGCCTGTCCAGGTCTCTTTGTAGTCCTGCCTGATCCTCGACTGATTTTATTCTTCTCATTAACTTCACATCATCTGCAAACAGGGACACTTCTGAGTCATCCCTTCCGTTATGTCATTCACATATACCAAAAACAGTACAGGTCCTAAGACTGACCCTTGTGGAACTCCCTCGTCACAGGTGCCCACTCTGACATCTCGTCACGTACCATGACTCGTTGTTGCCTCCCTGTCAGATATTCTCTGATCCATTGCGGTGTTTTCCTGTTACGTGTGCCTGATCCTTTAGCTTTGCATTAACCTCTTGTGAGGAACTGTGTCGAACGCCTTCTTGCAGTCCAAAAAATGCAGTCTATCCACCCCTCTCTCTCGTGTCTTACTTCTGTTACCTTATCATAAAACTCCAGTAGGTTTGTGACACAGGATTTTCCTTCCCTGAAACCGTGCTGGTTGTCGTTTATAAGCTTGTGTCTTTCTAGGTGCTCCACCACTCTCCCCTGATGATCTTCTCCATGACTTGCATACTATACACGTCAGTGACACAGGTCTGTAGTTTAATGCCTCGTGTCTGTCTCCTTTCTTAAAATTGGGACTACATTTGCCATCTTCCACGCCTCAGGTAGTTGCCCAGTTTCAATGGATGTGTTGAAGATTTGTGTTAGTGGCACACAACATCTCTGCCCCCTCTCTAAGGACCCACGGAGAAATGTTGTCCCGGTCCCACCGCTTTTGAGGTATCGAGTTCACATAGCACTTCTTACCTCCTCCTCGGTTGTTGTATTTCATCCAGCACTTGTTGGTTTTACCTCCCTATTCTGAATTCCTGGAGTCCTACCTGTCTCCTGTGTAAATACTTCTTTAAATCTCATGTTGAGCTCCTCACATACCTCTTGGTCGTTTTGTGAACTCCCACCTTCCTTTCTCAGCCTGATTACCTGGTCCTTGACTGTTGTTTTCCTCCTGATGTGGCTATACAACAGCTTCTTCTTCTTCCGTGTCATCGTAGTATACTGCCGCTGTAGCTATTTTTGTGCCCCATTTTTTTCGACATCTTCTAATTCAAAAATTTCCTCCCACCAAGTATTCAGTTTAACCGAGTCTAAAAATTAGTACAGCTTTTCGCATCTATCTCATGCAAAGAATATTTCGCAAAAGTTCTTCTTTACGTGAAAAAAACAAATATTTACCAAACACGGAGTGAGCATTAAAGTGAGTTTACCATCGCCTGTTTACCTGATTCACTTAAGTGGTTATAATCGGGGAAGGTAACGGCAAGAATGACTCTCCAGCTGGTCAGGGAATTAACGTCATATATATCGGTGTTTACAAGAGATCTGAACGGGATTCGAATCCCTGGAGTGGGATTTTGGCCACGTGACCTGCATGGGAACTAGACGACGCTCGTAATCCCTTGTAAATATTCCTCTACCACCACCCCCATTCTTCAGTGTTTGGTCTCTTAGAGGGATACGTACCTGTTGACTGATGAAGCAGCAGCAGATTAAGAAAAATAAGACAAGAAGTTACTTAAATCACTGCTGATGTTGACTGTATGTTGTAAAGACAGACTGGCACACAGGACCTTATATCACTTTTGATACTGACTCTATATTGCAGTGACAGGAAGACAAGAGCCATAAGTATGTATATAGTTGTCTGTTCTTATATGAATCGATTCATAGCTTTCGGTCCCTCTTAACTACTATTTTCCGGCTTAACTAATTCCTAGCCTCCACGGTTTCATTACCCAGAAAGTGAAAAAGAAAAACACACTTTCTAATGTCTCTGAGGATCACCTATGATATCAGCTGCCAGTTATGTTCCCTAGTTCTCTCCCCTCTCTCATCTCCTCCAACTGTCTGCCTCTATCCACTCCATCTAATCCCCTGAGTGTTCTCTATGCTCTGCTGTGTTTTTCCAACTGATCCTCCTCTTTTCCAGTATTGTTAGCTTGAGTTTCTTATTTTATTCTATGGTTCTTGAAAGCAGTTCTTAGGTTTGCTGGTTTTCCATATGCCACTGAAGCTGTACGGTTGATATATACCTCGGTTAAAAGGTTTTGTGTGATGATTATTCTCTGTGTTTCTCCTTGTATGTTGTTTGACGTTTTTATTTTCCTGTGATGAGAGCAACGCTGGGAGCAGCTCTAAAAGCAGTGCTGGGATGTATTCTAAGGACAGTGCTGGGAGTCCTGAGAGCAATACTGGGAGGAGCCCAGTCTAGGCTCCTCCCTAGGAGGAATCCTAAGAAAAGTGCTAGGAGGAGCCCTGAGAAGAGCACTTGGAGGAGACCCTGAGAAGAGTGCTAGAAGGAGTCTTAAATCTCCTTACTAATCGAAGGAAACGAATACGTGGCTGGGAATACGAATGCTAAAGAGCCTGGATATATTGAATTCCTGACTGGGCATTTCTGCCTACGGATTCCTGACTGGGAATTACCACCAACACCACCACCACCTTCTTCTGCCCTTCTTTCACCACTACCGTTCCCTTTCCTCACTACCACAACTCCCTACCCTCGTCACCACTATTCCCTATCCTCACTACAACCAGTCCTCACCCCTCTTCACCACCACTATTCACTATTACCACCACCGCTACCACACAATATTACAGATGTAATATTGTATTTACATTCATTGAAACATGTACAGAAGATGGAAAATACTCTGTGTAGAGTATTTTCTTCTCTTTATTTCGTGGTTGTCGTTGCCTAAGTATCCTGCAGCGGCTCTAACACGATACTCCTCTCATCAAGACCGGCTAAAAGTATCGCCAGTTTTGCATGAGCTAAGGGTTTCTATTTGCTAAGGGTCGCTATGTGCTAAGGGGTCCCTGTCATTAGTAGTTGGGATTTTCCAAATACGAAGAGGAAAAATTGGAAAATAAGTAAATAAAATAAAACTGTTTATTCCTACATTTATAGTTTTTTTTTCATTGTCAGGAAATGTTAAATTTATGCTTTTGGGGACGTGAAAATTGATCTTGATGAATAAGACACATGGGGAAACACAGGTATCTTTACTGCCGAAACTCTTCGCCTGCGCAGCACGCTTCTTCAGTTTCAATATTAAAGATACCACAGTGTTACACGGAGACTTATTCATCAAGTTGTCGGTATTTTATACCATCAGTAACAGCGCAGCAGAGCTTACTTCATACCAATTTCCTTTCTCTCATCCACACAACACAGTCGTCTCTTTCTCGCTCACATTCTGCCACATCCCAACACAGTCGTCTCTTTCTCGCTCACATTCTGCCACATCCCAACACAGCCGCCTCTTTCTCGCTCACAGTCTGCCACATCCCAACACAGCCGCCTCTTTATCGTTCACATTCTGCCACATCCCAACACAGTCGTCTCTTTCTCGTTCACATTCTGCCACATCCCAACACAGCCGCCTCTTTCTCGCTCACATTCTGCCACATCCCAACACAGCCGCCTCTTTATCGTTCACATTCTGCTATATATATTTATACGAGTCTTGTTTCCGGATCGTCATCCGAGGTTCAATTTTACGTCTCTCTTATATTTGTTGCTTGAGTGAATCTGGCGTCGTTCAGTCCATTTATTTTTCAGAACTGAGTGAGCTTCGTGTTTCAAAGTCTACTGTTGGATTTCCTGTGCTCTTCGGTAGATCACTTTATTTACAGATTCTTACATGGGATTGGAGTCGATTTCATGTCATTCTGCTTATCTCAATACTCCTTATATACCGATTCTGAATCTTGCAATAAAGGGGTTTCACCAAATCGTGAGAGTAGTAAAATATTATGGGAAAGATACCTTATATATATATATATATATATATATATATATATATATATATATATATATATATATATATATATATATATATGTCGTGCCGATTAGGTAAAACTGGTCATTAGCAAGAACTCATCTAAAATTAAGTCCTTTCTAAAATTTTCTCTTATACGTTTAGAGATATATTTTTTATTTATGTTAATGTAAGAATTTATAATTTTGTACCAAGAGAAACTTTGAAAACCTACCTAACCTTATTACAACAAGCGCAATTTAATTTAGCCTAACCCAACCAAATATATTTTAGATACGTTAACATTAATTTAATAATAAACAAACACAATGAAATATATTTTTTCGTTATGTTCAGAATGATTTTGGCGAAATTATTGCATACACAAATTTTCACTTGTCTTATATGGAGGTGAGCGTTGCTATTTAGCCATAAATCTGAAGTTTTCCTAATCGGTTCACGCATATATTAATATATATATATTATATATAATATATTTTATATATATATATATATATATATATATATATATATATATATATATATATATATATATATGTCGTGCCGATTAGGTAAAACTGGTCAATTAGCAAGAACTCATCTAAAATTAAGTCCTTTCTAAAATTTTCTCTTATACGTTTAAAGATATATTTTTTCATTTATGTTAATGTAAGAATTTTTAATTTTGTACCAAAGAACTTTGAAAACTTACCTAACCTTATTACAACAAGCTAATTTAATTTAGCCTAACCAACTAAATATATTTTAGATACGTTAAATTAATTTAATAATAAACAACACAATGAAATATTTTTTTCGTTATGTTCAGAATGATTTTGGCAAATTATTGCATACACAAATTTTACTTGTCTTATATGGCAAGGTGAGCGTTGCTATTTAATCATTTTCATATATATCGATATATATAATATATATATATATATATTATATATATATATATATATATATATATATATATATATATATATATATATATATATATATATATATATATATATATATATATATATATATATATATATATATATATATATATATAATATATATAATATATATATAATATATATATATATATATATATATATATATATATATATATATATATATATATATATATATATATATATATATATATGTCGTACGTTTAAAGATATATTTTTTTCAGTTATGTTAATGTAAAAATTTATAATTTTGTACCAAAAGAAACTTAGAAAACTTACCAAATCTTTTTATAACAAGCGCAATTTAATTTAGCCTAACCCAACTAAATATATTTTAGATACGTTTACAATAATTTAATAATAAACAAACACAATGAAATATTTTTTTTTCGTTAGGTTCAGAATGATTTTTGCGAAATTATTGCATACACAAATTTTCGTTAGTCTTATATGGCAAGAAGAGCGCTGCTATTTAAGCCAAAATCGCAAGTTTTACATAATCGGCACGACATATATATGGACAATATTCCGCTCCAAGTAAAACCTTTTTAAGGCTCATTGTCCAAAGGAAGGATTTTTGAGGCGAACTTATGTGTTAAAACCCTCTCTCGACACTTCCCAACTGCCTCTACGAGACGTCCCAAATAGAGAATTGCTTACGTGGATTTCTCTGTATCTTTTATCGTAACGCTTATCCAGAAAAAAAAATGCGATTAATAGTAGTCTGTGCAGTTATAAAAATCTGTTAATCGTTTTGCACAATATGGCGTTCCATCAGCGTCCCTTTTAAGTAACGCAGCCAGCTTGTGTTCTGTTGGTTGTCAGCTTCCCGTTTCTCCATTTACGTATTTCGTTATAGCTTTAATTACTAGGCTAGAAGAAAAACAAACTCTCCACGAGAGTAGACCTGCTACAGTAACTTCTAGTGGGGACTCACACAAAAGTAACTTCCAGTGGGGACTCACTCAAAAGTAACTTCCATTGGGGACTCACACAGAAGTAACTTCCAGTGGAATCTCACACAACAGAAACTTCAAGCTGGTATTCACGTCATCAGTCAACACACATTCACATGTGTGTTGATAAAATTGGCTACAGTTGTTTATTTTATTATTATTATTATTATTATTATTATTATTATTATTATTATTATTATTATTATTATTATTATTATTATTATTATTCGTTTTAGAATTATTGGTTGTTGTAAAGACTGTTGTACCACACACACACGTCAGGGAGCAGCTTGCAAGGTCTAACTACCACAAACTACGGAAGTTGAGCAGTACCATCCAGCTGTTTCATGTTGCACCCGTGTATAGAAACAAAATTTTGGCGTTAGTGAAGTTCCAGCGAGAGAGAGAGAGAGAGAGAGAGATAGTACGAGAGAGTTAGGGAGAGAGTAAGAGAGGGGGCGGGAGAGAGAAATAGACAGATAGATAGACAGAAATAAGATGAGGAAGTAGTATAAAAAAGAGTAGGAAGAGGAAGGAGAGAGAGAGAGAGAGCTAGCTCTCTAAGAAAGCGCGTCTCGAAAGGGATGTTTCTCGCACAAGTGGGACCAAAAAAATGTATCAGAAATGTAACAGCAAGTGACAGGGCCTTCATGGTACGTCCTATTTAAATTTTGATAGACTTTTTTAATTGCATTTATAAAAAATAAAATCCGCACCACAGAGAGTAACTTTATAAGGGAGTACACTGTATACAATTATTTTTAACGCAAATTTGCACATGTTATTAACATTGTGTTTTATTTCCGACCTCTACACCCCAGCGACCTCTACACCCCAGCGACCTCTACACCCCAGCGACCTCTACACCCATCGACCTCTACACCCCAGCGACCTCTACACCCCAACGACCTCTACACCCATCGACCTCTACACCCCAGCGACCTCTACACCCCAGCGACCTCTACACGCCAGCGACCTCTACACCCCAGCGACTTCTACACCCCAGCGACCTCTACACCCCAGCGATCTCTACATCCCAGCGACCTCTACACCCCAGCGATCTCTACATCAGCACCTCTACACCCCAGGACCTCTACACCCCAGCGACCTCCATCCCAGCGACCTCCACACCCCAGCGACCTCCACACCCCAGCGACCTCCACACCCCAGCGACCTCCACACCCCAGCGCCTCCACACCTCAGCGACCTCCACACCCCAGCGACCTCCACACCCCAGCGACCTCCACCCCAGCGACCTCCACTCCCAGCGACCTCCAACCCCAGCGACCTCCACACCCAGCGACCTCCACACCCCAGCGACCTCCACACCCCAGCGACCTCCACACCCCAGCGACCTCCACACCCCAGCGACCTCCACACCCCAGCGACCTCCACACCCCAGCGACCTCCACACCCCAGCGACCTCCACACCCCAGCGACCTCCACACCCAGCGACCTCCACACCCCAGCGACCTCCACACCCAGCGACCTCCACACCCCAGCGACCTCCACACCCCAGCGACCTCCACACCCCAGCGACCTCCACACCCCAGCGACCTCCACACCCCAGCGACCTCCACACCCCAGCGACCTCCACACCCCAGCGACCTCCACCCAGCGACCTCCACACCCCAGCGACCTCCACACCCCAGCGACCTCCACACCCCAGCGACCTCCACACCCCAGCGACCTCCACACCCCAGCGACCTCACACCCAGCACCTCACCCCAGCGACCTCCACACCCCAGCGACCTCCACACCCCAGCGACCTCCACACCCCAGCGACCTCCACACCCCAGCGACCTCCACACCCCAGCGACCTCCACACCCCAGCGACCTCCACACCCCAGCGACCTCCACACCCCAGCGACCTCCACACCCAGCGACCTCCACACCCCAGCGACCTCCACACCCCAGCGACCTCCACACCCCAGCGACCTCCCACACCCCAGCGACCTCCCACCAGGACTCACACCAGCGACACTCCACACCCCAGCGACCTCCACACCCCAGCGACCTCCACACCTCAGCGACCTCCACAAGACTGCAGTCCTTTGAGTTATTCATCTTTGTCGTCGTCTTATCAGAGGCAAGATTTTTCCCAGAAGCAATAAAGGAATATCTGATACAAGGAAGAAGGTTCGCTTATGGTAATGTCTAATACCTATATAATATAATATATATATATATATATATATATATATATATATATATATAATATCTGCATTATGCATTTCTGTTTATCAACTTTCTCTTTCTTTCTAGTGGGCCACTGGTGTTCCAGCAGTGGAATATTCTGCTCTAGTCAAGTCAACCAATTTTCCTGTTATATTTCTCAAGGCTGTGATCTGGTGACAATATGGAGGTTTAGAGAAGTTATAGAGGATCAGGGAATTATAGGGAGGGGCACAGAAAGTAGAAATGACGACAGGAGTGTAGGGAAGGTCAGAGATGGGTAGGGAGGGTCCAGAAAAATGGTTGGATCAGAGAATGATAAGCAGGTTCAGAGAATAACAACAAAAGGCACAATACCGTGATTGGAACAATACACACACAACCGGCACATATAAAAAAGAGAGGAGCTTACGACGACATTTCGGTCCGACTTGGACCATTTCGTTAGTGTGACTTTGTAAATGGTCCAAGTCGGACCGAAACGTCGTCGTAAGCTCCTCTCTTTTTTATATGTGCGGGTTGTGTGTGTAAGGTTCAGAGAAGTTTATGGAGGATCTGAGAAGTTTAGAGGAATCAAAGAAAGTTTAGGAGGGTCAGAGGTTATAAAGCTCAGAGAGGAGAGTGGGAGATCAGAGAAGGGTAGGGAATTGTGTGAAGGATACGAGTAGGGATAGTAAGGAAGGGGCGGGAAGAACGAGGAAATAACAAGGAGGCAATAGCAACACACTAGATATATGGCGGAGGTTTTGTGTCGGACTTCTTGTGTCTGACGGCTGTTGTGAACATACACACAGGGACAGAGCACTTGCAAACTGTGCGTCTCTCTCTCTCACTCACTCACTCACTCACTCTCTCACTCTCACTCTCTCACTCTCTCATTCATCTCTCTCTCTCTCTCTCTCTCTCTCTCTCTCTCTCTTTCTCTTTCTCTTTCTCTCCCCGCTGTGTTATTTCTCTCTCTCTCCCTCTTCACAATTTTCTTTTCTCCCACTCAATATTCCTCCCACTACACCTCCGTCTACTTTAAGAGGCTGTTTCCTCCCCAGTTCTCCTCCCCTTCTCCCCATCCCACTCCACTGCCTCCTCATTCTTACCTCCTTCAGTCTCCCCTTCCCCCACGTCAGCCTCCCATCCCTCTGTCATGCAAATTCCTCTCTCAACATTCTCTCCTCTCTCTCTTATGTATAATTTCTCTTGCCCCCGCTCTGGGGACAAGATAATTTATACATGTATGAAATTATACACGTATGAAATTATATACGTGTATGGGATACGCTATCCTGAGAGATGGCAATTCCCAATTGAGAATAACTCCAAGTTGTTCTGGAACAAAACTTTTGAAGCTGCCGTAACTGACGAACCTTTAATGGAATACTTGACGATATCCTCATTGCTCTTGTGGAGTTTGCCAGCTCAGGTTGACAGATTTGAGCAGCTTGCATGATGTCATGTCAAGTGGTTTACAATTTACATAAACGACATAGATGAGGGAATAAATAGTAACATAAGTAAATTTGCTGATGACACCAAAATAGGTCGTCCAATTCATTCAAATGAGGACATTAGAGCACTCCAGGATGATTTGAATAGACTGATGCAGTGGTCGGAGAAGTGGCAGATGCAGTTTAATGTAAACAAATGCAAAGTTCTAAATGTTGGGCAGGACAATAACCATGCCACATATAAGCTGAATAATGTAGATCTTATTACTTGTGATTGCGAGAAGGATTTAGGAGTTCTGGTTAGTAGTAATCTGAAGCCAAGACAACAGTGCATAAGTGTTCGCAATAAAGCTAACAGAATCCTTGGCTTCATATCAAGAAGTATAAATAATAGAAGTCCTCAGGTTGTTCTACAACTCTATATATCTTTGTTAGGCCTCATTTAGATTATGCTGCACAGTTCTGGTCACCGTATTACAGAATGGATATAAATGCACTGGAAAACGTACAAAGGAGGATGACAAAGTTGATCCCATGTATCAGAAATCTTCCCTATGAGGATAGACTGAGGGCCCTGAATCTGCACTCTCTAGAAAGGCGTAGAATTAGGGGGGATATGATTGAGGTGTATAAATGGAAAACAGGAATAAATAAAGGGATGTAAATAGCGTGCTGAAAATATCCAGCCAAGACAGGACTCGCAGCAATGGTTTCAAGTTGGAAAAGTTCAGATTCAGGAAGAATATAGGAAAGCACTGGTTTGGTAATAGAGTTGTGGATGAGTGGAACAAACTCCCGAGTACCGTCATAGATGCTAAGACGTTGTGTAGTTTTAAAAATAGGTTAGATAAATACATGGGTGGGTGTGGATGGGTGTGAATTTGGACCTGACTAGCTTGTATTACCAGGTCAGTAGCTGTACTAATTCCTTAAGTGGAAGTGACCTGACCAGGTGGTCGGCTGACCAGGTGGTCAACTAGACAATTATATGAGTGGGTGCGGTTGGGTGTGAGTTGGTCCTGACTAGCCTGTGCTAGGTCAGATGCAGTGTTCCCTCCTTAAGTGAATGTAACCTGACCTGGCTGGGTCGGGGCTTAAGCCGTTGGAGATTTGGACCTGCCTCGCATGGGCCAGTAGGCCTGCTGCAGTGTTCCTTCTTTCTTATGTTCTTATGTTCTTATAAGACACTTTTTGCAACATTTGGTAATCTTTACTGATGAAACGTCTCGCCGGCCAGTGGCTTCTTCAGTCCAGTGCAGAGAAGAACGGTGGAAAATGAGGGGGAGATTGAGGTAATCAGTCCCTCAAACTGGAGTTGACGCGTTCAGTCAAGATTGATGGACTGAAGAAGCCACTGGCTGGCGAAACGTTTCCTTTATAAAGCTTCCCAAATGTTGCACAAGTGTCTCATTCTTCACCTTGCACGATACTCATCCTTCATCAATGAATGTGACAGAGAAACATACTGAAGTTAACTATTAGCACTGTGTAACTGTCACATAGAATATGGTAGCGGCACAATGCGGATGTATTCAATTTAAAAAAATCTATCTTCTCCAACTTCTGCCTATCCCGTACCTCTGTCTTCCCCAACTTCTGCCTATCCCGTACCTCTGTCTTCCCCAACTTCTGCCTATCCCGTACCTCTGTCTTCCCCAACTTCTGTCTATCCCGTACCTCTGTCTTCCCCAACTTCTGCCTATCCCGTACCTCTGTCTTCCCCAACTTCTGCCTATCCCGTACCTCTGTCTTCTCCAACTTCTGCCTATCCCGTACCTCTGTCTTCCTAAACTTCTGCCTATCCCGTACCTCTGTCTTCCTCAACTTCTGCCTATCCCGTACCTCTGTCTTCCCCAACTTCTGCCTATCCCATACCTCTGTCTTCCTCAACTTCTGCCTATCCCATACCTCTGTCTTCCTCAACTTCTGCCTATCCCATACCTCTGTCTTCCTCAACTTCTGCCTATCCCATACCTCTGTCTTCCTCAACTTCTGCCTATCCCGTACCTCTGTCTTCCCCAACTTCTGCCTATCCCGTACCTCTGTCTTCCTCAACTTCTGCCTATCCCGTATCTCTGTCTTCTCCAACTTCTGCCTATCCCATACCTCTGTCTTCCTCAACTTCTGCCTATCCGTACCTCTGTCTTCTCTAACTTCTGCCTATCCCATACCTCTGTCTTCCCAACTTCTGCCTATCCGTACCTCTATCTTCCCCAACTTATGCCTATCCCATACCTCTGTCTTCCTCAACTTCTGCCTATCCCGTACCTCTGTCTTCCTCAACTTCTGAAAATCCCGTACCTCTGTCTTCTCCAACTTCTGCCTATCCCATACCTCTGTCTTCCCCAACTTCTGCCTATCCCATACCTCTGTCTTCCTCAACTTCTGCCTATCCCGTACCTCTGTCTTCCTCAACTTCTGCCTATCCCGTACCTCTGTCTTCCTCAACATCTGCCTATCCCATACCTCTGTCTTCCCCAACTTCTGCCTATCCCGTACCTCTGTCTTCCTCAACTTCTGCCTATCCCGTACCTCTGTCTTCCCCAACTTATGCCTATCCCATACCTCTGTCTTCCTCAACTTCTGCCTATCCCGTACCTCTGTCTTCCTCAACTTCTGCCTATCCCGTACCTCTGTCTTCCAACTTCTGCCTATCCCATACCTCTGTCTTCCTCAACTTCTGCCTATCCATACCTCTTCTTCCTCAACTTCTGCCTATCCCGTACCTCTGTCTTCCCCTAACTCTGCCTATCCTTCCTCTGTCTTCCTCAACTTCTGCCTATCCCATCCTCTGTCTTCCCCAACTTCTGCCTATCCGTACCTCTGTCTTCCCCAACTTCTGCCTATCCCGTACCTCTGTCTTCCTCAACTTCTGCCTATCCCGTACCTCTGTCTTCTCAACTTCTGCCTATCCCGTACCTCTGTCTTCTCCAACTTCTGCCTATCCCGTACCTCTGTCTTCCCCAACTTCTGCCTATCCCATACCTCTGTCTACTTCGCCTATCCACTCTTCTCCAACTGCCTATCCCGTACCTCTGTCTTCCCAACTTCTGCCTATCCCGTACCTCTGTCTTCCTCAACTTCTGCCTATCCGTACCTCTGTCTTCCTCAACTTCTGCCTATCCAGTACCTCTGTCTTCCCAACTTCTGCCTATCCGTACCTCTGTCTTCCCAACTTCTGCCTATCCCATACCTCTGTCTTCCCAACTTCTGCCTATCCCATACCTCTGTCTTCCCAACTTCTGCCTATCCCATACCTCTGTCTTCCCAACTTCTGCCTATCCCATACCTCTGTCTTCCTCAACTTCGTGCCTATCCCATGCCATCTGTCTTCCTCAACTTCTGCCTATCCCATACCTCTGTCTTCCTCAACTTCTGCCTATCCATACCTCTGTCTTCCCCAACTTCTGCCTATCCATACCTCTGTCTTCCCAACTTCTGCCTATCCCATACCTCTGTCTTCCCAACTTCTGCCTATCCCATACCTCTGTCTTCCAACTTCTGCCTATCCGTACTCTGTCTTCCCAACTTCTGCCTATCCATACCTCTGTCTTCCTCAACTTCTGCCTATCCTACCTCTGTCTTCCCAACTTCTGCCTATCCTACCTCTGTCTTCCCAACTTCTGCTATCCTACCTCTGTCTTCCAACTCTGCCTATCCGTACTCTGTCTTCCAACTTCTGCCTATCCATACCTCTGTCTTCCAACTTCTGCCTATCCTACCTCTGTCTTCCCAACTTCTGCCTATCCTACCTCTGTCTTCCAACTTCTGCCTATCCGTACCTCTGTCTTCCACTCTGCATCCTACCTCTGTCTTCCAACTTCTGCCTATCCGTACCTCTGTCTTCCAACTTCTGCTATCCACCTCTGTCTTTCAACTGCTATCCGACTCTGTCTGCCATCAGCCACTCCTTCCATCTCTGTTCCAACTTTGCATCACTACCTCTGTCTTAACTTCTGCCTATCCTACCTCTGTCTTAACTGTATCCCATACCTCTGTCTTCCCAACTTCTCTATCCTACCTCTGTCTTCCTCCAACTCTTATCTGCCTTGTTTCACTCTCTTATCCTCCTACGCTCCCCGCAAACCACTTGTACCAACGAATTTCTTTAATTTGAACACCTTGAACATCTGTTTTACCCACTCAGTGTACTACCTAATTGTACTCACTAATTGCTCATCTCACCTAATTGTACTCACCAATATGGTTGCAGGGTCGAGACTCAGCTCCTGGCCCCGCTTCTTCGCTGTCCGCTACTGGGTCTCCGCTCTCCCTGCTCCATGAGCTTTATCATACCTTGTCTTAAAACTATGTATGGTTCCTGCCTCCACTATATCGTTCTCTAGACTATTCCACTTCCTGACTACTCTGTGGCTGAAGAAAGGCTTCCTAACATCCCTTTGACTCATCTGAGTCTTCAGCTTCCAGTTGTGTCCCCTTGTCCCTGTGTTCCCTCTCTGGAACATCCTGTCACTATCTACCTTGTCGATTCCCCGCAGTATTTTGTATGTCGTTATCATGGCTCCTCTAACCCTTCTGTCCTCCAGTGTTGTTAGTCCTATTTCCCTCAACCTTTCTTCATAGGACAGTTGTGGAACTAATCTTGTCGCAAACCTTTGCACTTTCTCTAATTTCATTACGTGCTTGACCAGGTGTGGGTTCCAGACTGGTGCAGCATATTCTAGTATGGGCCTGACGTACATGGTGTACAGTGTCTTGAACGATTCCTTGCTTAGGTAAAGGAACGCTAATCTTAGGTTTGTCAGTCGCCCATATGCTGCCGCAGTTATCTGGTTGATGTGTGTTTCCGGAGACATGCTTGGTGTTATACTCACCCCAAGGTCTTTCTCCTTTTATGAGGTTTGTAGCCTTTGTCCACCTAGCCTGTACTCTGTCAGCGGTCTTCTTTGCCCTTCTCCGATCTTCATGACTTTGCATTTGGTGGGATTAAATTCGAGAAGCCAGTTGCTAGACCAGATGTCAAGCTTGTCCAGGTCTCTTTGAAGTCCTGCTTGGTCCTCATCCGATGTGATTTTCCTCATTAATTTCACATCATCCGCGAACAGAGACACTTCTGAGTCTATCCCGTCCGTCATGTCATTCACATATACCAAGAATAGCACTGGTCCTAGGACTGACCCCTGCGGTACACAGCTCGTCACCGGCGCCCACTGTGATACCTCATCACGCACCATGACCCGTTGTTGCCTCCCTGTGAGGTATTCCCTGATCCATTCCAGTGCCCTTCCTGTTATACATGCTTGTTCTTCCAACTTCTTTACTAATCTCATATGAGGAACTGTGTCGAAGGCCTTCCTGCAGTCCAGGAAAATGCAATCAACCCACCCTGCTCTTTCTTGCCTTACCTCTGTTACTTTATCATAGAACTCCAGGAGGTTTGTTACACAGGATTTGCCTTCCCTGAATCCGTGCTGTCTGGCGTTGATTATCCTGTTCTGCTCCAGATGCTCCACCATTCTTTTCCTGATGATTTTCTCAAAGACTTTGCACACTATACACGTAAGTGACACCGGTCTATAGTTTAGTGCCTCTTTTCTGTCTCCTTTTTTAAAGATGGGGACTACGTTGTCCTTTTTCCATACCTCAGGAAGCTGTGTGTGTGCGTGTGTGTGTGTGTGTGTGTGTGTGTACTCACCTAATTGTACTCACCTAATTGTGGTTGCAGGGGTCGAGACTCAGCTCCTGGCCCCGCCTCTTCGCTGTGTGTGTGTGTGTGTGTGTGATGTGTGTGTGTGTGCGTGTGTGTGTGTGTGTGTATGTGTGTGTGTACTCACCTAGTTTTGGTTGCAGGGGTCGATTCATAGCTCCTGGCCCCGCCTCTTCACTGGCCGCTACTGGGTCACTCTCCATGCGTCATGAGCTTTATCATACCTCTGCTTAAAGCTATGTATTGAGCCTGCCTCGACTACATCGCTTCCTAAACTATTCCACTTCCCGACCACTCTGACTGGAGAAATACTTCCTAACATCTCTGTGATTCATCTGAGTCTTCAGCTTCCAACTGTGTCCCCTTGTTGCTGTGTCCCATCTCTGGAACATTCTGTCTCTGTCCACTTTGTCAATTCCTCTCAGTATCTTATATGTCGTTATCATATCCCCCCTATCTCTCCTGTCCTCCAGTGTTGTCAGGTCGATTTCCCTTAACCTCTCCTGGTAGGACATACCCCTTAGCTCCGGGACTAGTCTTGTTGCAAACCTTTGCACCTTCTCGAGCTTCTTCACGTGCTTGGCTAGGTGTGGTTTCCAAACTGGTGCTGCATACTCCAGTATGGGCCTAACGTACACAGTATACAGGGTCCTGAACGATTCTTTATTAAGATGTCGGAATGCTGTTCCTAGGTTTGCTAGGCGCCCATATGCTGCAGCAGTTATTTGGTTGATGTGCGCCTCAGGAGATGTGCCTGGTGTTATACTCACCCCAAGATCTTTTTCCTTGACTGAGGTTTGCAGTCTCTGGCCCCCTAGACTGTACTCCGTCTCCGGTCTTCTTTGCCCTTCCCCAATCTTCATGACTTTGCACTTGGTGGGGTTGAACTCCAGGAGCCAGTTGCTGGACCAGGCTTGCAGCCTGTCCAGATCCCTTTGTAGTTCTGCCTGGTCCTCGTCCGATTGAATTCTTCTCATCAACTTCACATCATCTGCAAACAGGGACACTTCGGAGTCTATTCCTTCCGTCATGCCGTTCACAAATACCAGAAACAGCACCGGTCCTAGGACTGACCCTGTGTGTGTGTGTGTGTGTGTGTGTGTGTGTGTGTGTGTGTGTGTATGTGTTAGTTACCATTTTGTCCTAGGCACATGTCGATTTGACACTAGGCCTGTTGTATGTATGTGTGTGTGTGTGTGTGTGTAAGGAAACACTTCGAAATTTTTCCGCCCCGCCGGGAATAGAACCCGGGCCCTCCGTGCGTGAAGCGAGAGCTTTACCACTAGGCCACCGGGGGCTGTATATATGTGTGTGTGTGTGTGTGTGTGTGTGTGTGTGTGTTTGTATGTGTGTGTGTGTTTGTGTGTGTGTGTGTGTGTGTGTGTGTGTTAGTTACCAGATGTCAAAGGCGCTTGACGACAGACTCTTAACATGTGTGAGATTTTATTAACAGTTAGGTTTGGTTAATAATAATAATAATAATAATAATAATAATAATAATAATAATAATAATAATAATAATAATAATAATTCTTAGTGCTTTCTATGACTTTTTTTTAATTTCAAATTCTTTTGATCTCTTCTCATACTATTTTTTCTTTATTTTTTAATAGCAGCAGTTATTGCTAACAACTCTCTATGTTTCATATTTACAGATTAAACCGCCACTGGTCTCTTTTTTTTTTCCCTCATGATTTTCCTGATCTTCTATAACCAGCAATATATGTATATATATATATTTTTTTTACTTATAATAACGTTTTCCCTTCCCATAACATATATCCTAGAGAATAATTTATGCATATTAGTCTCGTAGTGTCCCGAATTCTGTAGTAAATTTATCATACGTATTTTTTGGTAAATTTTCACTGGCTTTAAGACAGTATAAAGTTGAAAATTAGACACATATGCAACATCTGTTGCATATGTGTCTAATTTTCATCTTGTCGGTATTGTATACCATTCATGTATGACAGTATATAGTTGCAGCATGCAGAGCAAGCTTTCATTATTACTTTTTTCCGTCACTGTTGAATTCAACTCTGGAGCGACACAGACCTAATAAAAGCTTGATTGTAGGGAGAGGCATCGAAGTGCCATTGAACTGCGAAATCTCACTTGTAACGAAACATAGTGAAGATGGGTTGTGTATTTCGATATCAGTGTGAGATTTTCTTCAGTGTACAGGAAAGCAAAAGTTCTTTTACACGGAGAGCTGACCAGGGCCTCGTAAATCTAGTGAAAAGTCCCTGATCAAGCCTTCCTATTTCGGGGTCGCAGGACTGCCAGACGTTTCTGCTTCCATGCCCGAGGGTCTGTCCTTCCGTGAGCAAGAAAGGGACTCTCCTCTAGCATATATTGAGAGAAAATGTGTTGTTATGACATGTATGTTGATGTAGAAGGGGACCAGTAAACTTTAATCGATAAGCAGAGGGGAACCGTATATTTAGGAAGGAGAGGGACCACTAATCTTAATCAAACAATGCGCAGAGGACCACATGTATGTTGATGGGCCACTAAACTTAATGAGCAGAGATAGCTGGACACCAGGTACAGTAGCCTGCATGCATTTCCGGTTGTACGAGATGTAATTACGAGGTGGTTGTTACCTGGTCATCAGGTGACAACCAGGAGTCAGCTTCGTGAACTGCACTGGTCACTTCTCTAGCACCTCTAAACCTCTGACTCTGATCGTATTTGACTAAACATTAACAGAGTTACTGGCCCACCACTAACATAATAGTTAACCTAACTTACTAAATTAACCGAGAGATCTTCACTCAGTAACCCAAAGTTATTTATTTTTTCTAGCCAAGTCAGTTAACCTTTGGCTATTCTTTTATGCTAACCTACTAGATCTGAACTGACTTCTGAGTTTCTTGACCTCTTCTGCTGACCTCCTCTCATGTAACATCACTTCCTCAGGCAGCTCAGAGTTGCCTGCTTGGCCCGCTGCCTGTTTCTCTTCCTCCGATGATTTCTCTCCCCCTTCCCTATAGAGAGGAACATATATATGGTCCAGAAAAATATATTGTGCTTAAAAGTGCCAGGTTTTGCTATTTCTGTCTAATATTACCTTGTGAGTCGTATTTACGACGGGAGGCCGGTATGTGAGGGAGCGAACTTAGCAAGTCTTGCCAGGAAAGCTGAGAATAATGGACAGTATAGGAGACTGGGTTGTGAATTTGAGGTTTGCAGCCGTTAGTTACCATTTTGTCCTAGGCACATGTCGATTAGACACTAGGCCTGTTGTATGTATGTGTGTGTAACGAAACACTTCGAAATGTTTCGGCCCCGCCGGGAATTGAACCCGGGCCCTCCGTGCGTGAAGCAAGTGGGCTAGCCGTGTGTGTGTGTGTGTGTGTGTGTGTGTGTGTACTCACCTAATTGTACTCACCTAATTGTGGTTGCAGGGGTCGAGACTCAGCTCCTGAGTGTGTGTGTGTGTGTGTGTGTGTGTGTGTGTGTGTGTGTGTGTGTGTGTGTGTGTGTGTGTGTGTAAGAATATTTTCAGGTTCGTTGATCCGGGCTAAGTCACATGACTATCATTTTTTTTAATTTCCTTCGTTTTCACCGAGGAGTCTAAGCCAGACAGTGAACAAAGCCACTGTAATCACTGCTTAATGTTATTAACCCACCATAAATGCTATTAATGCGCCTCCGTTGCTGCGTATGGATTTTTCTTGACAAGAGTTCTGCATTTTTTATTTTACAGGCAAAGAGCTGTTTGTTGTGTTATTTAATTTTAAAAGCTTTAAAATTTTTAAACATTTGCTTATTTAAAACATTAGTTGAAATGAAAGTATGAAACACACACACACGTGTGTGTGTGTGTGTGTGTATGTGTCTGTCTGTGTGTACATAGGTACAACACTACATAGTAACGTGTAGAGAAGATGATGTACATGGCTGTAGTGTTCAAGCAATTTATCTTCCTTCTTGTTGTAGTGGAGCAGAAGCTTCGTAGAGGTGATTAACGTTCCAGCTCTCAGGCTCATGGACTCTTGATGCCCTCTAAAGAGTGTACCGTATATAATGAGAGGCTTGGGTTATAGTATGTGGTGATGCGGCAGCGATGGCTGGTGACGAGGCGCGTTGTACGGTATAAATGGAAGTCTAACTTCCCTTTATACCCAACAGGCTGGTATAAAGACGCATAATGCAGAAGAAGCTTCGACTGTAGTCGATGTTTCGCTAAGAAATAAGTTTTAACAAGACTTGAGACTCATTCCTGATCGAAACATGGCCTTGCTTATCATCACGTGACTTCATACCCAGCATACCCGAGACAGACACCCTTGTGTGCAGCCTGGAGACAGACACCCTTGTGTGCGGCCCTGGGGACAGACACCCTTGTGTGAGGCCCTGGGGACAGACACCCTTGTGTGCGGCCCTGGGGACAGACACCCTTGTGTGCGGCCCTGGGGACAGACACCCTTGTGTGCGGCCCTGGGCAACTTCATTATCCCCGAGTGTGCCCGTCTTTCATTTCTGGTTCACATAACATTGTGAGGGAAGACGATTTAGTTCCCTCTCTCTCCTCTGCCAGCACATAACTCTGTAATACTTGGTGTCAGCAAACTCAGGTTGGGATGACAGGTCCTCTGTCACGTTTCTGAGGTCGAGAAGTCACTAAATTCAGCTTGTTTCAACAAGTTCAGCTGTTAATGCCTTCTGACATCATAATTTTGTTATGCTTGGTATCAGCAAGTTCAAACTGCCTCACTCTCTTGCTATCTGGCTCCTCTTTCTGTTCATCTAGACCTCAGGCTCCCTCTGTCTATCCAATCCTTCTACTCTAACCCACGACAGAGGCGCCTCCCATCCAGCAGGCTTCACACCAGCAGTTAATGGACGTCCCGTGTCACATATCGATTAACCAAAGGCTGGGTGTGGTGAGCACTCTGTGGCACTGAATGGAGTTGTACCTCCAAGTGACCAGACAGTGGAGTTGTACCTCCGAGTGACTAGTAAGGGGAGTCACAACATTCGAGTGATAGCTCCTGTTCCCCTAAGAACTGAAGAAGTCATTCATAGTGAGTTTTATCGTTAAAACATCCTCACACTCCGGATGCCATAATATTTCGGTATTTTATACCGTATCTTATCCTAACCAATTCTCTGGATCCATGCCAAAATACTCGCAGATAAGTGCCTCCGACTCCCTACACCTGAGTATAGCTCAGGCTGCTGTGTCAGTGTCGTGGAAGAGAGAGACAGAGAGAGATGCTGGGGATGACATCTCGTCTCAGCCAGCTTTATGTCTATCATGTAAGCAAACGACCTCAGGTTTAAGTGACGACAGCTGGATGATAGCATTCACTGGAGCACTGTCAGGGGTAGCCAGCCAAGGAAATGGGACAAGACTGAAGATTTTTCTACGAATGTAGTAAGAGGGATAGGAATAAAGATGGAAAGGGAGAGAAATGAAGTTGAAATGGGATATATATGGAGTTGGCATGGGAGAAGAATTGAACTGAAATGAAAGGTTCAACTAAAAATTACTCAAACTCTTCTTAGTAGGATATATGTTGTTTACTCTTAATTACAACATTAAAATAAAAATCATAAAGAAAGTGTAATTTCATTGAGAAATGCTTAATTATAGGCCGTTACCAAAGAAGAAAAAGTCACAGTACCATGGCCAGAAGAATTCACATTTAACTCACACTTTCGAGGGAGAGATCTGAATGCAATTTCCATCCGTCCTACACCATTTATCATGTTACGTCTTGATAATGGTCCAAGACAGATCGAAACGTTGTCTAGAATTTCTTCTCGAAACTGTGGGCTATTTGCGAAGGGCATGAAACGTATTGCTCGTCTTCTCGTGTTTACGTCTTTGTACGGAAAGAATTTGTCTCGCAGGAAAATACAAAAGAGTAATGTACCCGTGAAGTATGATCGTATTATTGTGTAATGAGTCAAGTCCCAGCGGGACTTGACTCATTACACAATAATTCGGAACATTTTTATGTCATGTTGAAGTGGGTTTTCACTGGATTTTCGGGAAAGTTAGAGCTTTTGTCTCCCATAATGACGCTGAGAAGATTACTGGAGCTTATCTTTGTGACCGATATAAAAAATGCTGTCTAAATGGGCTTCCTTACACCAGCTGTTGTTTTGTTACACCAGCTGTTGTTTTATTACACCAGCTGTTGTTTTGTTACACCAGCTGTTGCTTTTCAACACCAGCTGTTGCTTTTCAACACCAGTTGTGGTTTTTTCCTCGACGTCCGCTCGGACAAGTGACCTGACATTAAACCCAAGAGTTACGAAGAAATAATACGTAAGCCAGGAAATAATTATTTAGTTTCGGGGGAAGTCAGAAAGCGGAGTGACCTGGATGAATAGGTGGCGAGGTGGACTCCACACTGAGCTCTGAAAACAGGCATGATATAGTCCACCAGACTAGCTGTGAGCTCAGTCTAGAACGGTTAAAACGAATGAATACTTGAATCTTCTTAACATTGTTAGAACGATCTAATGCAATACAAAAGCAAGTAGCTCTTTTTCTGTAGCTACAAACAGGTTCATAATTCTGTCCCTGTAACTGCAGACATTAAAGACATAACACTACGGGCATCTTTATCTTCCTGTAGCACTAAATAAGGGAACACACAAAGATAACCTGACACACTCACGTACTGGGCAGTGTGAGAGATTTTATAATAGTGATGTACAGTAAACTACCCACAACTTTATTAATGTTCAACACTCGTGTATATTTATTGCGGAAACCTTACTTCTCCAAGACTTCTACTGTCGTCAATGTGAAAGTCGCCTCGGTATTCGATTTGTGAAGCCTCTTGCGCACGAAACAAAAACTGACACTGACGGAGCTGTACTTATGCAATATGAAAACAAAGACGCGAGTTGCAGAACAAGCTTGTATTGGTTCAACGTTTCGCTCTATGTAGAGCTTTATCAAGTCATTAAATGATGAAAAAAAAAGACACTAAAGCAGAGCGGAATATTTTTTATAAGTGACAACGTTTCGCTTAGAGACCAAGCTTTTTCAAGTCTCAATTAAGTCTCAATTAAGACATCCGTTTTGCCCTTATTCTTGTTCTGCATCATCTTGTCACTTCTACAACCTTTCATTGTCGACTTATGACTTGACAGAGGTCTTCACAGAGCGAAACGTTCTGCCAATACAAGCTAGTTGTCAAGCTTGTGTCCTTGCCTACATGCTTGTCACCAATAAACCAGCTCACCTACCATAATACAACATGTATCTGATCCCGCCGGAGCCTGGCGAGAGGGAAGCTGGCTTCTATCGTTCCCTCGGCTTTAGCCGGTATCGTTGCCGATCTCTGTTATAAATAGTCCAAGGGAGAATAAGGTCATGAAAGGTCACTTGACACTTGCCCTTGCCAGGTTAAAGAGGCATAGTACGTCTTTTTAAATTAATTTTATATAATTTTTGCAATTACTTAATCGGAGAAATAAAAATAGTCTTTCATGTTAGTGAACGAGATTAGAACATAACTTTATAGAGCAAGTGACAGTTAACGCCGTATCGAACCCTGTCCAGCCGTCCTGAGACTGCCAGCCCGTCTCGCTAACCACTGATGTAAACACATTAGTTAGACACAGAATGTGAACTGGCAAACTTAGAATGGCAGTACCTTAGGTTCGAATTCCAAACACTGTCTCTTGAATTATTTACATTGATTAAAACTGATGATAGATGAAGAAAATTTTTTTCTCCAATCCCCAGGGGGATCGACGCCCCCTGGGGCAGCGACCCCTACAGAGATCCCTCTCACTACTTCCCCCACACTGTGAGGTTGGAGAAAATTTTCTCAGCAATAGATTCTGACCGAAGCCAATTATTATAGAGATTGACTTAAGCGATTAGTCTAAATAATGATATGTATATAAATCATTTATGTGCATATTCAGTATAGATAAATTATGTATATAGATGATTACTGTCCGTGCTTATGATTTATATATATAAATCATTCAGATAACTGCAATCTTCTTATATGTATAATCAACAAAGTTCTGATAGATATGTGGGCAAGGGGGCCGCCAACAGCAACAGCCTGCTGGAACAGGCAATCAAAATTCGAAACCTATTACAGGTATTGCAAAGGCATACATCCGTATCCCTCAGACCAAGGCCTCCTGCACGAGGCCTGATCAACCAGGCTGTTTCTCTTGAATCTGTCCGACCTAACCACCGCAGTGATTACAGAAAATAGTTATAATGATAAGAATTAGGGGTAATCATGAATAATAATAATTATAGACAATAACTTCTAGTGTATATATAATTATTAAGAGTAATCATTATTACGGAATGAAAATCGGAAAGAGTTTTTTTAAGTGATATGTACGGTAAATTTTATTCCTTAGACTACTTAAGTTACTAACATTAAGAAGACGTTAGGAAATTTAATTTTCTTGATACCATCCATTTTTCTGTGAAAAATGACGTATATTGTGAGTGAAGGAGGGGGCAAGGATGAGTTAGAGAAGTGCAATGAGTTGGGGTGAGGTAGCGAGGGAGATGATGATAGTAATAATAATAATAAATAATAATAATAATAATAATAATAATAAGTAGCAGCTTAAACTGAGACGGAAGACAATGACACAGGAGAGGAAATTAAACACCCTGAGGTCAGACTCTGAGAAAGTGAGGTCAAAGGTGAAGTTAGAAATAGGTAAGGTCACCTATACCTAGCCTCACCTTTGACCTTCAACGTCTCTTTCTCCGACGCTGACAGCAGGTTGCTAAGTTACCTTACAAGTCAGTGTAGACAGGTAGTTGCTTGGGAGACACACGTTGTTGGCATCAGGATGAACCACATACTAAGGACGCCACGCACTAAGGACGCCACGCACTAAGGACTCCACACACTAAGGACGCCACACACTAAGGACGCCACGCACTAAGGGCGCCATACACTAAGGACGCCACACACTAAGGACGCCATGCACTAAGGACGCCACATACACTAAGGTGAAAGGGCCACATTAAAGATAAAAATTAGGTAGGTACGTAGGTAGGTAGGTAGATAGGTAGATATGTAGGTAGGTAGGTAGCATTGGAAGGTCCACTAAGCGATGCTTAAGACGACCTTTTTGCAGTAATAATTACACTGGTCAATTATTCCAAGGCAGGAAGCCACTGCCAGTGGACAAGAAGGCGTAGCCTCTCTTGATCACCACACTGAAGGGCTGGGAAACTTGGTAGTTTATAGATCTCTAGCGGTGTCGATTAGAATAAAGCCAAATTGCTGCAATAATCATGTGGCTCTTGTCCTTAGTATGAAATCAAAATAAATACAGTAATCAGCAACATTTCAGTCAGGTTAAGAAGTTTTATGAGACATGAGTGTTGAGGAAGAGTTAATAAATGAGGAACATGAAGCTGAGGTCACTAGCGTTCCCGTTCTAATAACGTCATTAGCGTTCCCGTCCTAATAACGTCACTAGCGTTCCCGTCCTAATAACGTCATTAGCGTTCCCGTCCTTGTAGCACCACCAGCCGCCACCCAGCATACATAAGGGGGATTACCAGTAGACCCCTGGCTGTCTTCAAGAAGGCGCTGGATAGGCACCTAAAGTCAGTACCTGACCAACTGGGCTGTGGTTCGTACGTCAATTTGCGTGCGGCCAGCAGTAACAGCCTGGTTGATCAGACCCTGATCCACCATGAGGCCTGGTCTCAAACCGAGCCGCGAGGGCGTAGACCCCCGAAACCCTCTCCAGGTAAACGTCACCAACGTTCCCGTCTTCATAATGTCACTAGCGTCCTCGTTAATTTAACGTCACCAACGTTCTCGTCCTTATAACGTCACCAGCGTCCCCGTCCTAATAACGTCAACAGCGTTCCCGTCCTTATAATGTCACCAAGGTCCCCGGCCTTATAACGTCCCCAGCGTCCCCGTTCTTTTAACATCACCGGCGTTACATGACATTTGACGTCTCATTAGCGCGTTTGTCTGCTGACACAAAGTAAATACGAGACACATAAAGTAGTAAATTATTTGTCAATATGCAATGTTGTAATGGAGATCCTTCTTGCAACAGTGTGTGTGTGTGTTTGTGAGTGTGAGTGTGTGTGTATGTGTGTGTGTGTGAGTGTTTATCAGCGGGGTTTCCCAAGGATCGATACTGGGATCGGTAATGTTTCTGGATCTTGTGAACGACATGAGCAAAGAGACAGAATTAATTAAGCTTTCCTGTGTTCAGCCACAATAAAAAATAATGATGATATTAACAATAATAAGTAACATGAAGCGGCACTAAGACGATCTAAATAAATTACAGGATTATTGGAATTTAATCCCAGCAAATGCAATGTTTGAACACCAAAGCAAAGCACAGACCTGGGCGGCGAAGACAGGGGCTACACTTCTCACAAAAGGAGGACACATGACGTGACTATACTAGGAAGACTAACATCTGAGGTGCACATCAGATGCGTAGCTGCTACGACTGATACATGAGTGGCAAACGAAAAAAAATTTGATTTGGAAAAACACACACAAAGTATCCAAGACTTTCTAGACGATACAAGTCAGACCATCTTTCCTACCTCACCATCTTTCCTACCTCACCATCTTTCCTACCTCACCATCTTTCCTACCTCACCATCTTTCCTACCCCTTCATCTTTCTTACTTCACCATCTTTCCTACTTCACCATCTTTCCTACCTCACCATCTTTCCTACTTCACCATCTTTCCTACCTCACCATTTTTCTTACCTCTCATCTTTCCTACCTAACCATCTTTCCTACCTCACCATCTTTCCTACCTAACCATCTTTCCTACCTCACCATCTTTCCTACCTAACCATCTTTCCTACTTCACCAACCTTTCTGCCTCACCATCTTTCCTACCTCACCATCTTTCCTACCTCACCATCTTTCCTACCTCACCATCTTTCCTACCTCACCATCTTTCCTACCTCACCATCTTTCCTACTTCACCATCTTTCCTACTTCACCATCTTTCCTACTTCACCATCTTTCCTACTTTACCATCTTTCCTACTTTACCATCTTTCCTACTTTACCATCTTTCCTACTTTACCATCTTTCCTACCTCACCATCTTTCCTACCTCACCATCTTTCCTACCTCTCCATCTTTCTCTAAATATCATTCCACTTCTTATTCTTCATTAGATCCTTTAATCTCAAATGAAATTGGGTCTTGATCCTCCCTTAGTTTGAGCTGACTACCTCGTCAGCCCCTCTCTATATATTTTTAAAGGGACTGGGGTGGAAGGGGGCTATTTGGTGGTGAAGTGGTAGAGGGAGGAATGGGAGTGGACGTGGGAGGGAAGGAATGGGACTAGGATTGAAAGAGGAATGGGACACTGTATCCCACAATATTAGGGTGAGCCAAAGAGGAAAATAACATTTACCATTGTTTGCGCCATAGCTGTCTTTCAAGAATAACACACACGGACACAACACGATTTTCCCATGACGCCACAGACCCACACCATACCTGTCCGGGCATCCTACTTACGACCTCCAAAGCTCAAGTTTGGATCACCAATTTTTCTGAGTTACCTCAGACAATTTCTTGGCAACGCTCCGAGACCACTTACCTCCACGTACTCCGTTCGTGCACGTGTCCTTCAATTATTAAAACTCTTGTATTTCAATATATACATTAAATTTATTATAGACACAGTGATTGTTTATGCATGTGCCCATGTTCGTGTGTATCCCACTATCTTCTTTTATTCCCTCCTTCCTCCCCACCTTCGCCACAATCCACTATCTTAATTAACTCAGTCGATGCTGCTGTTATCTGTAATTAACCATCAGATATAATAGCCTTCTACGTCGCTCATAATTAACTAAATGAATCTATTATATTAAGTGAATCCCAAGATGACCATTCTCTTCATATATGTTTTCATCTTCATGAAGCAATTATAGCAGCAACATTAATAATAATAATAATAATAATAATAATTATTATTATTATTATTATTATTATTATTATTATTATTATTATTATTTTAATAATTTATAAAATGCAATGCATTTAAACGTGCTCTCATACACCTATACACTCTTTCTCTCTCTCAATCAACGTCACACAAATACGTCAATAAGCTATTTCTGACTCATCGACCCTTGACGGCTGTTATTTACCCCGAGGATTGGGGGGGGGGGCCTTGTGCACGAGTGCACAGCATTATCAATCCCTGCATGAGGAGCTCTAAACCCGTTAGAATTAATTATGGAGTGCACGGGAGACGGTGTCCTCTGCGCCCTTCAGACTGCCTTGTGTGTACTTTTATCTAGCCGGTGAGGAGATAAGATAGGATAAGATTTAGTTTGATTGTTTACCCCCCTGAGGGTTAGCCACCCATTATAACCCAAGAAAGTCAGTTGGTCGTCGAGGGACTGTCTGTCTTATTTCCATTGGGGTCCTCAATCTTGGTCCCCCAGGATGCGACCCACACCAGTCCGCTAACACCGGTCGAGACGTCTTTGCAACAAAATGCCATAACCCGCATTGTGTATTTTATTTCCATTCTATCGATATATTCTACAACAGAATTACCATGTCTAACCATCTTAGACCTGAACATGGCTTGTGTCACCATACCTAAAAGAGACAGTGTTGGATATTGTGTCTGGACTTCAGAGGCAGCTGCTATACAATCCATTGACACCACTGAACAAAACATTGGTTCATTCCATGTTTTGATTTCCACTTGAAAAATATATTGGTCTGGTTTTTAATCTGGAGGGTTAGTAACCCAGTATAACCCAATAAAGTTAGGAGGTCATCTAGGACACTCTGGCTTATTTCTGTTGCAGTTCCCCACGATGCGTCCCACAATACTCGACTAACACTCAGGTACCTACTTACTGCTAGGTGAACAGGTGCCAGGGATCGAACCTCTGTCCCTCAGTGTGCGAACTTCGTTCAGGGCGAAACGTTCTTTAATGAAAAAAAATTTCTTTGTTACCTGCGTTTGCGTTCTGCTTTTTTATTAAAAAAAATACGGAAGCTCGTGTTTCATCTGGTAAGTAAGTAAGTAAATAGGGATTTTAGCTTTCAACTTAAGGTATGTTGCTAGCAGACAAGAAAAGAGAATCAAAGAACCCAAATGGAAATAAGCCACATCAACTGGCTTCCTTGGGTAACCTAGGTTACTGACTTTCCGGGATTATAACTCGAATAAAATCTTTACAAAATTAATGAAGGGTGTTCACCATAAACGAAGATAATATAGAGTAGTTGGTCCTTTAACAGTCAACGTTTTCTTTTTTAATATGCAGTTTCTAAAGTAACAGAAAACGAATATTTTCTTTGTTTAGGTATAACTAATGTAATATTTAGTAAGTATAACGATTAAAGATTTAAGATTTTTTTTTATTTCAGCATGATACTTAGGTGTGCACGCAGAAAGCCTCTTAGTATACAGAAGAAGAAGATACATTAATAAATAAGTAAGATAGTAAGTAATAAGTAAGTTTTATCCAGGTGCACGCAAGTGCAAATTACTTAGGGAAACCTTATAGACTCAAAGTTATTTATTTCCCTGGCATCAGCCATTAAAAGTCAAATAAAGTAACGCATTTGCACTGGTCAATCTTCGCCAAGCGTCAACAAAAATCTAACAACTAGAGGAAAGAGGCCTGGTCACAGACAGGGCCGCGGGGGTGTTGACCCCCCGAAACCCTCTCCAGGTATGTGGATTAACCCCGACGCGAAGTGACAGGTAAGTAAGTAAGTTTATTCAGGTATACACAGTTACACTGATTATCATACATAGCAGCATATATGTAGAGAACCCAGGATAACACAAAAAAAAGTCAGACAGAATGACTTATTTCCATTGGGGTCCTTGTGATAATTATTATTTATATTTAAAAGTTAAAAACGGGTAAGTATCTTAACTATGCAAAAGCAGTTACAATAAAATAAGATATATTAGGGGAGAGATAAAATTAGTTATTTTCATCCAAGAAATCACTCTCTTTCGTTTCTGTAGCCTTATTCATGAGGTATATTTTGGCTCTCTTCTTGAACTGGCTCATTCTATGACTGGCTTTGACATGTACAGGCAGTCTATTCCACTCTTTTATTGATGAATAGAAAAATGTCTTTGAAGCCTGACCACTGACTCTATGGTATTGCAAAGTTGGTCTCCCTTCCCCTTAGTTCTGTAATTGCATTGGTTCCCGGCCTTAACAAAAATGGCAGTAAGATATTGGGGACACCAGTTGTGAGCAATTTTATAAACGTAATGAAAATAAGTATGGAAATAAGTCACTTTGTCTGACTTTTTTGGGTTATCCTAGGTTCTTTACACATGCTGCTATGTATGATAATCTATGTAACTTTATTTGTGTATACCTGAATAAACCTACTTACGTACTTACTAGCTTTAGTTAATTTTCTCTGTCTTCAGCATTCAGCATGTCCAGTTGTTGAAATTCATTCTGGCCTACGTGCTCTCTTAGACCCAGATGGTAAGGGCAAGCCGACTAACACCTGTATATTCCCTCTTCTAACCTGCAGTAAACTGGTGCCTGAGTGTTTATCTAGTGTCGTGGGTGGCTCCTAAGGGATGGTAATACGAACATTGCTTCAATGTTTTCTTCTAGAGTCCGTAGTCTAACTAAAAAAAAAAACAACTCAAGAGGCGCATTGGTGAAACTCTGAACAAGACAGTTTCCTATTCATCCCAAAATCCCTGTACAAGCCAGAGGGCTTCTTTTCTATTCCAAGGTCTCTGTAAAAAACCAGTTGATTTCCTGTCTGTCATAAATCCATGTACAAGCCAGAGTGCTTTCAGTTATCTTATGGTACCGTGTACAAGCAATGGAACGTCTGTCCATCTCAAGGCCACTAAAGACAGCTGCCGAGTTTAATATTTTACGTTTTTATCCATTATTGAGTTATCCTTTACAATGCTCTTTAAGCCATTCTGGGGCAGAGCTAAACTTGGTCAAGGTCTGACGATCGATTCCTCTGAGTCGTGCTAAGACGGTCACTGCTTGGAGGCAGTAATCACTGCACCTGGAGTATACCTGGAGAAGGTTTCGAGGATCAACGCCCCCGCGGCTCGGTCTGAGACCAGGCCTAGTGGTGGATCAGGGTCTGGATCAACCAGGCTGTTACTGCTGGCCGCACGTAAATCAACGTACGAACGACAGCCCAGCTGATCAGGTACTGATTTTAAGTGCCTGTCCACAGCCTTCTTGAAGACAGCCAGGGGTCTATTGGCAATCCCCTTTATGTATGCTGGGAGACAACTGAATAGTCTTGGGCCCCTAACACTTATTGTTTTGTCTATTAGTGTACTCGTGGCGCCCCTGCTTTTCATTAGGAAAATGTTGCATCTCCTGCCGAGGCTTTTGCTAGAGGGTATAATGATTGCGAAAATGTTGCACAGAGTTTAAGGACAATGATCACCAACGCGTCAGGCAATACTATTATGCATGAACAGTAGTAGAAGTTGACACTCAGGGATATTAAGGACAGATACAGAGTGACAAGACATGCGAGCACACGCAATAAACAATGGTTGTATGAGGAATAATAACCACACAGATAAGACTAGACTCAGACCCATATATATATATATATATATATATATATATATATATATATATATATATATATATATATATATATATATATATATATATATATATATATATATATATATATAAGATGAGGTCCACCTCTGGTGCAAATTGTAGGACCCATAGCCTCGGAGAAGTGGATAAAAAGGCTTCAAAGAAGAATATTTAGATTTCTTTCTGAAGCCATTTGAATATTCCACTTCCCCTACCACCCCCATCTTTTGGATGTCTATAAACTTTATTACAAGACAAAATACATTGACAAAATACATTGACAGGAATACAAAAGGGAGCAAAACAACATAGATAACAACTCAGAGCTATATGTCAAACACTTCGTCCAGCTCCCCGGCAGTGGGCCGCGTGCCCAGAATGCTGCAAGCATTTCCCCTCTGGATCGCAACACTGAGTCTTTGAAAGAGGAAGCTGGTCGCCCTGTGGTCCTTGGTTTCTATGATGAGTTTTTCACCCAGCTCTTTGAGAAACTTTAGAGCACACTTGCCCCATGCTCCAAGGAACTCCGACCCTATTGGGATGAAGTTATAGCTAGGGGAAAGGTCTTCATATTTGCGAATCTTCTGGGTCGCCCTGTGGCTGGCAGCTCCACCCCCTTTGGCTCCGGAGTATGGCAAGTAGGTGTCTGCCATTGTGGCAGCACAGGTGTAGTCCCAAGCAATCTGCTTACCATCCTTCCAGGGTAGCATATTGGCGTCCTGATGGAGCCAATATGCTTTTGACTTCCATCAGACCTCTGCACTTGGGGTTCCCGTTGAGCTGGGCAACGGGCTGTGGCGAGGCTTCTCTTTATGATGACATTGACCTCCTTATGTCTAGCATACTTCCCTTCTGATGTGTGACACACGAGACCATGAAGTCCGAATTGATCAGCCGTCGCCCTGCCGCAAATACACATATGTTCTGTGAGTATGGGGGCGGCTAGGCGAAGCGCAACACCAATCAGAATGGCCTGTGGGTCGAGTCGAGTCCCCAGAGAGGAATTGGGAACAGCTAGAAGGAAATCTCCTAAGTGTGGTGCCTTCACCGCTAGGAGACGAGCTTTGTCCTTTCCTGAAGCGTTGGTGAGATTGTGTTGGCAATATATATATATATATATATATATATATATATATATATATATATATATATATATATATATATATATATATATATATATATATATTTTGTCGTGCCGATTAGGTAAAACTTGCGATTTTGGCTTAAATAGCAACGCTCACCTTGCCATATAAGACAAGTGAAAATTTTTGTATGCAATAATTTCGCCAAAATCATTCTGAACATAACGAAAAAAATATATTTCATTGTATTTGTTTATTATTAAATTAATGTTAAAGTTTCTAAAATATATTTAGTTGGGTTAGGCTAAATTAAATTGCGCTTGTTGTAATAAGGTTAGGTAGGTTTTCAAAGTTTCTCTTGGTACAAAATTATAAATTCTTACATTAACATAAATGAAAAAAATATATCTTTAAACGTATAAGAGAAAATTTTAGAAAGGACTTAATTTTAGATGAGTTCTTGCTAATTGAAAGTTTTACCTAATCGGCACGACATATATATAGTATATATATATATATATATATATATATATATGTATATTTTTTTTTTTTTTTTTTATACATATAAATGCTTTATTAATAGACAGAATACATTTATAAAACACACAAACATGAACATGAATACAATGGTACAATATGTCAAAAGATTATGAATCTCCTCCAGCTCCTCCGAAGCCGGACGCGAGCCGAGTATGCAGCATGCGTTACCCCTCTGGATGGCCACGCTGAGACGCTGGAACATGAACGTGGCTGCCCTTGGGTCCCTGGTGGTGTCGATGAGTCTGGAACCCAGCTCTTTAAGGAAACGTGTTGCATTTTTCCCCACGCTCCCAAGGTCTCTGATCCCACTGGGACAAATTTATACTGTTGGCTTATGTCCCTGTACTTGCCGATCTTGTACTCCTCTGTGGTCAGCAGCTCCTCCCTGTCGCCCAACACTGTGATGGATGTAGGTGTCAGCCAGTGTCGACACGCAGGTATAATCCCATGACTAAGAAACTTGCCATTCTTCAAAAGGATAGATGGTGATCCCGTAAAGGCAGTTTGCTTGGGTTGTGGCGTTGTTGGCTGCTAGGGGATCAAGTTCTCTCTCGCTGGGCATCCAGCTTAACAGATTCTCTTTATGATGTCGTTGACTTCATTGTGTCTTGCATGCCAACCCTTGGTTTAGAACAGTTAAGACCATGTAGACCATATTGGTCGGTATGCGATTCCGCAAATAACGTATATTCAGTTGAATGGGGCAGCAAGGCGCAGAGCCACTGCAATATATGTATATATATATTAAATTGCGCTTATTATAATAAGGTTAGGTAAGTTTTCAAAGTTTCTCTTCGTAGAAAATTTTAATTTTTACATTAATATAAATGAAAAAATATATCTTTAAACGTATAAGAGAAAATTTTAGAAAGGACTTAATTTTAAATGAGTTCTTGCTAATTGACCAGTATATATATATATATATATATATATATATATATATATATATATATATATATATATATATATATATATATGGAAGAAGAGTGAGCAAGAGACGAGGGAGACTCATCTATCAGGGTGACATTTAGTTATGTTAAGGTTTCATGTTAGTCTGGTTGTGGTGGTCACCGTGTTCCCCATCCCTCCTCCTCCTCCTCTCACCTTCCCAAGCCCTCCTCTCTTCTTCCCTCTTTCCCTTTCCTGCCTCACCTCTTCCTTCCTTCCCTCTCCCCACCACCCCATCCTCAGTATCAAAGGGGAAATCATAACAATCACCTCAGAAGATGCCAGTGAAAGACCAAGTCATAAGACTACAGTAATGAAGGGTGTAAGGGCTTAAGGAGAGTAACAAGGACATGCTTGAGGAACTGACTATGTACTTCTCTACCATGAAGTCATGCAGAGGTATATTACTCCTTCTTCACTGTATTCTGCTTCTCTTCTTCCCTGTAGCTTCTCTTCTCCTTCCTCCTCTCAGAATTTCACTCCTTCCTGCATTGTGTAGTTGTACTTCTTTTCTCTATCTCCCTCCGTTCTACCTTTTTTCTTTTACCCTTTCCTTTCTTGTTTATCTTCCTTCTTTGCATTTCTCCCTCCATTCCATCCTCTTATTTTTCCCATCGACCCCTCCTACTTTGCTGCCACCCCATTCCCTTGTCATTTATTCAACCCTATAACCCAATCTCCTGCCACCCAACCCCCTGCAACCCAGCCCCCTGCCACCCAACCCCCTGCAACCCAGCCCCCAGCCACCCAACCCCCTGTCACAGTGTTTATGCCTATGCTGAGCAAGGTTACCATTACACTACTTGTTGCCAGTGTGTGTGTGTGTGTGTGTGTGTGTGTGTGTGTGTGTATGTGTGTGTGTGTGCGTGGGGATGGTGCGCGTGGGGGGGGTTGAGGTGGGGGTCAAGGGAGTGAAGGCTAGTGGTGGATGTGGAAGGTGATGTATGCTTCCAGTATCGCTGTGGCTGTGCACGACACACTTGTACCAGCGGGTAGTGCGTGTTTGTGTGTGGTGACCCCGGCAGGAACAGTGGCAAGGGTATTTGTGAATCCGGCGTTCGTTCTCCACTTCACGTCAGAACTCACGCAGTTATATTGTGTTCACCACCGTCAGAGACGCATGTTCCTAGTTATGTGTTCACGCAGTCTCCGTGACTTTTAGCTCTGGTTTGATCGACGCACAGTCGAAAGGTTTCGGGTGCGATCCCCGGAGGATAGATATACTGCCACGGCTATTCACCTAGCAATAAATAGGTGCCTAAGTTTTAGTTAACTGGTGTGAGCCGCAGCCTGGGTAAAAAAAAAATCTACTCTCAATACGTAAGAAACTCCACATCTGCTGAGGATGCTAAAGTAATGTGTAGAAGCTATCAGTGTGATGTGTTTAATGATGATAGTTAAAAATATATCCTCATCCACTGTCATTAAATCCGTGACCCAGGATAACGCCCACGGTCACGCCAACGCCCGCATTACAGCCACCTCATGTATCCACCCCTAAACCAACAAGCTGTAATTTAGAAAATAAAACTACTGATATATATATATATATATATATATATATATATATATATATATATATATATATATATATATATATATATATATATATATATATATATATATACTATCTTAACAATTCGCAAACGGGCGAAATTATTTACAAACATTGTCTCTACGTCCACAGCAGGACTTGAACCTGCAAACTCTGTATCAGAGTAACAAGTACTTTACCACGGGGCTAGACCCCAAATAAGTATGGGCGTCCAGCCGGAGCCAGACGATGTTTCCCCATACCCCCGGGCACCATACCCCCGGGCACCATACCCCCGGGCACCAAGCTCGTTTTGAAAGTTATTTCGTCGAATCCTGCCACATGCAGTGGACAATTAAGAGATTTGAAATGGTTAACAATCCGCAAACGGGCGAAATTATTTAAAAACATTGCCTCTACGTCCACAGGAGGACTCGAACACACACACACACACACACACACCACGCCCCGATGGCATGGTGGCTAGCGCTCTTGCTTCACGCACGGAGGGCCCGGGTTCAATTCCCGGCGGGGCCGAAACATTTCGAAGTGTTTCGTTACACACACACACACACATACATACAACAGGCCTAGTGTCTAATAGACATGTGCCTTGGACAAAATGGTAACTAACAGGAGAGATAGGGGGACATGATAACGACATATAAGATACTGAGAGGAATAGACAAGGTGGACAGAGACAGAATGTTCCAGAGATGGGACACAGCAACAAGGGGACACAGTTGGAAGTTGAAGACTCAAATGAATCACAGGGATGTTAGGAAGTATTTCTTCAGTCATAGAGTGGTCGGGAAGTGGAATAGCTTGGGAAGCGATGTAGTGGATTCAGGTTCCATACATAGCTTTAAGGAGAGGTATGATAAAGCTCATGGAGCAGGGAGCGTGACCCAGTAGCGGCCAGTGAAGAGGCGGGGCCAGGAGCTATGACTCGACCCCTGCAACCACAACTAGGTGAGTACAACTAGGTGAGCACACACACACACACACATATATATATATATATATATATATATATATATATATATATATATATATATATATATATTATCTCTTTCAACACGTCGGCCGTTTCCCACCGAAGCGGGGTGGCCCAAAAAGAAAAACGAAATTTTCTCCTTTTACATTTAGTAATATATACAGGAGAAGGGGTTACTAGCCCCTTGCTCCCGGCATTTTAGTCGCCTCTTAAGACACGCATGGCTTACGGAGGAAAATTCTGTTCCACTTCCCCATTCCATTCCCTTTCTGACCTTTGTAAATCATAAAACACCAGTCCTTAGTCTCAATATTACTTCAGCTCCTGCCAAACCTTGTTACATATTAAAGCCACAAGCACTAATGCAATCCTTAAGGCAACACACATACTTGGGACCATTTTTAACCACACCATCTACAGTATCTCCCATCCTTTCTCCACACATCACAAGAGTAACTGTGGAGTGCACAGTATATTTATGACTAAAAATGACACAGAAACAGCAGTACAAAGAACAACACACACACACACACACACACACACACACACACACACACACACACACACACACACACACACACACACACATATATATATATATATATATATATATATATATATATACATCATTTTTTCCAGCAGTTAATAATTGTGTATACAGAATGTGGAAAAGATAATACTAACGTGGCTTTAAAGTAAAATGCAAAGCTTTTCCATTAATTCTATTTATTGTCTTCCCCGAGGCTGTAGGTCGGCAAACAATCCAAAGTTAGGAAGACCCTCGTTACTAGGTCTAACAACAGCAAAACTAGAGTATAGCACAGAAGCTATGATCATGACAGGATAACGTCAACTTTACATGTCATCAAATTTCAGGAACCTATAGTTAAGTTTGAAGGGTTTAAAGCCTCTCTGTTACACGAGAGACATTTCAGGCTTCATAATTTTACCTGAACACTAACATCAAGGACAGGATTCAAAGTAAACTGTCCGTGATTGTACACGAAGGGATATACATCTCTCGGTAAATATATATTGTTTTGTATAGATGAACGTTCCAATTTCACGGTAATGAAAAAATGTCTATTGGTTAATAGTGTTTCAAGTCTATACACAACACAAAAGGTCACGAACGCTTGAATTTACTGGAAGATATATATATATATATATATATATATATATATATATATATATATATATATATATATATATATATATATATATAAAGATAGAAATGTTAAAAGCAGGTGGGGATATAATTTTGGAGTGGTTGGTGCTATTATTTAATAAATGTATGGAAGAGGGTAAGGTACCTAGGGATTGGCAGAGAGCGTGTATTGTTCCTTTGTATAAAGGCAAAGGGGACAAAAGAGAGTGCAAAAATTATAGGGGAATAAGTCTGTTGAGTGTACCTGGTAAAGTGTATGGTAGAGTTATTATTGAAAGAATTAAGAGTAAAACAGAAAGCAGGATAGCAGATGAACAAGGGGCTTTAGGAAAGGTAGGGGTGTGTAGACCAAGTGTTTACAGTGAAACATATAGGTGAACAGTATTTGGATAAGGGTAAAGATGTTTTTGTGGCATTTATGGATTTGGAAAAGGCGTATGATAGGGTAGATAGGGGGCAATGTGGCAGATGTTGCAGGTGTATGGAATAGGAGGAAGGTTACTGAAAGCAGTGAAGAGTTTTTATGAGGATAGTGAGGCTCAGGTTAGAGTGTGTAGGAGGGAAGGGGACTATTTCCCAGTAAAAGTGGGCCTTAGACAAGGATGTGTGATGTCACCGTGGTTGTTCAATATATTTATAGATGGGGTTGTAAGAGAAGTGAATGCGAGGGTCTTGGCAAGAGGTGTTGGGCTAAAAGATAAAGAAGCAAATACAAAGTGGGAGTTGTCACAGTTGCTTTTGCTGATGACACTGTGCTTTTGGGAGATTCTGAAGAGAAGCTGCAGAGGTTGGTGGATGAATTTGGTAGGGTGTGTAAAAGAAGAAAATTGAAAGTGAATATAGGAAAGAGTAAGGTGATGAGGATAACAAAAAGAATAGGTGACGAAAGATTGGATATCAGATTGGAGGAGAGAGTATGGAGGAGGTGAATGTATTCAGATATTTGGGAGTGGACATGTCGGCGGATGGGTCTATGAAGGATGAGGTGAATCATAGAATTGATGAGGGAAAAGGGTGAGTGGAGCACTTCGGAGTCTGTGGAGACAAAGAACCTTGTCCATGGAAGTAAAGAGGGAATGTATGAGAGTATAGTTATACCAACGCTCTTATATGGGTGTGAAGCATGGGTGATGAATGTTGCAACGAGGAGAAGGCTGGAGGCAGTGGAGATGTCATGTCTGAGGTCAATGTGTGGTGTGAATATAATGCAGAGAATTCGGAGTTTGGAAATTAGGAGGAGGTGCGGGATTACCAAAACGATTGTCCAGAGAGCTGAGGAGGGGTTGTTGAGGTGGTTTGGACATGTAGAGAGAATGGAACGAGACAGAGTGACTTCGGAGTGTATAAATCTGTAGTGGAGGGAAGGCGGGGTAGGGGTCGGCCTAGGAAAGGTTGGAGGGAGGGGGTAAAGGAAGTTTTGTGTGCGAGGGGCTTGGATTTCCAGCAAGCATGTGTGAGCGTATTTGATAGGAGTGAATGGAGGCATATGGTTTTTAATACTTGACGTGCTGTTGGAGTGTGAGCAAAGTAACATTTATGAAGGGATTCAGGGAAACCGGCAGGCCGGACTTGAGTTCTGGAGATGGGAAGTACAGTGCCGGCACTCTGAAGGAGGGTGTAAATGTTGCAGTTTTATAACTGTAGTGTAAAGCACCCTTCTGGCAAGACAGTGATGAAGTGAATGATGATGAAAGTTTTTCTTTTCGGGCCACCCTGCCTTGGTGGGAATCGGCCGATGTGTTAATAAAAATATATATATATATATATATATATATATATATATATATATATATATATATATATATATATATATATATATATATATATATATATATACATATATATACGGAGGCCGTACCGTGGAGCGGGGGGCGGTGACCCCTGGCACCTTTTATCTTCAGGATGGCTAAGACTGTATCTTCCAGTCTTGTCATCAACACACACACACACAGGTGCGGGCGGACGCACGTGAGTGCACGGATGCACGCACACAGGGTCCAGCTAAACACTATTGACGCGTGAGAAAGCAGCATAACAGTCTTTAGTGGAAGAAGAAACAGACCAGACCGTCTATCAGAGCAAGGGAGGACATAGCTGATCACGCACCTCAGCTATCATTGCCTCCTCCACGCTGCTGGAGGTCTCCTGATCCAAGGAATGGGAAGACATTTCCTATTCCTTTGAGTATACAAGATTAACTCTCATTCCCCAGGCGTTGGATGACATCCCCGATGGATGTAGAGCTTCCATGTGAATTATAATGAACGTCCTCTTGTCTGCTAAGAGGTTTCTCTCCTCTGTGCTCAGCAGAACTGCTCAGTACCACAGATGTACATCTATTGATTCCTTAAGACGATGCTCAGTACCACAGATGTACATCTATTGATTCCTTAAGACGATGCTCAGTACCACAGATGTACATCCATTGATTCCCTAGGACAGTGCTTAGTACCATCAAACGCACATCCTAGGTAACACCACGAATTGGAGGATGATTAATTGGTCATTATGTTTGCTTCCTTTCAACTACACGAGGGTCATTAAGGCTTCATGTCACTTATACGTCACTAGTCAAATGATATTTTTATCGCTAAAATAGGAATTAAAGTAAATTCTCTCGTGTATACAATGTATATAACCTTCCTCACAAAGGATTCATAAGTAAATATAGAAATAAAAAAAATGGATAAGAAAGAAATTTAAAGGACTGTTTTCTAGCATGATAAACAGAAAGAACAGGAGGAAAGATACATAAGCTGAAAGAATATTTCAAAATGTTTTACAAATATAATTTTAAGAAAAATCTGAAGATGTAATTACAAACACTGAAGACGGGACATCACCATCACAGCTCTGCTCTTGTATTTACAACTAGGTAATCACATACACAATTGTTGACGAACAATGCTCTCCCTGCCTAGTGCTCCCTGTTTCAGGGCTGGACAGACCCATACTCTCTCCCTGGTTCTGTCCCTTTCCCTGCTGGACAGCCACACTCCCTGCCTAGTGGTGTCTGTTTCCCTGCTGGACAGCCACACTCCCTGCCTAGTGGTGTCTGTTTCCCTGCTGGACAGCCACACTCCCTGCCTAGTGGTGTCTGTTTCCCTGCTGGACAGCCACACTCCCTGCCTAGTGGTGTCTGTTTCCCTGCTGGACAGCCACACTCCCTGCCTAGTGGTGTCTGTTTCCCTGCTGGACAGCCACACTCCTGCCTAGTGGTGTCTGTTTCCCTGCTGGACAGCCACACTCCCTGCCTAGTGGTGTCTGTTTCCCTGCTGGACAGCCACACTCCCTGCCTAGTGGTGTCTGTTTCCCTGCTGGACTAGACCCACACTCCCTGCCTAGTGGTGTCTGTTTCCCTGCTGGACAGCCACACTCCCTGCCTAGTGGTGTCTGTTTCCCTGCTGGACAGCCACACTCCCTGCCTAGTGGTGTCTGTTTCCCTGCTGGACAGCCACACTCCCTGCCTAGTGGTGTCTGTTTCCAGGCTGGACAGCCACACTCCCTGCCTAGTGGTGTCTGTTTCCAGGCTGGACAGCCACACTCCCTGCTGGACAGCCACACTCCCTGCTGGACAGCCACACTCCCTGCTGGACAGCCACACTCCCTGCCTGGCAGCCGTTCTATTTTTTATTGTGATGGAGACAGCGATCAATTTAGCCTCTCGTTGTCTTCCCCACCGCGGCCAGCACTTGTACTCACCTAGTTATGGTTGCAGGGGTCGATACATAGCTCCTGACCCCGCTTCTTCACTGATCGCTACTAGGTCCTCTCTCTCCCTGCTCCATGAGCTTTATCAAACCTCGCCTTAAAACTATGTATGGTTCCTGCCTCCACTACGTCTCTTGCCAGACTCTTGCCCTTTCTGACAACTCTATGACTAAAGAAATACTTCCTAACATCTCTTTGACTCATCTGAGTCTTCAACTTCCAATTGTGGCCCCTTGTTTCTGAGTCCCATCTCTGGAACATCCTGTCTCTGTCCACCTTGTCAATTCCTCGCTGTATTTTATATGTCGTTATCATGTCTCCCCTAACCCTCCTGTCCTCCAGTGTCGTCAGGCTAATTTCCCTTAACCTTTCTTCGTAGGACATTTCCCTTAGCTTTGGAACTAGTCCTGTTCCAAACGTTTGCACTTTCTCTAATTTCTTGACGTGCTTAACCAGGTGTGGGTTTCAAATTGGTGATGCATACTCCAGTGTGGGCCTGACGTACACGGTGTACAGAGTCTTGAACGATTCCTTACTTAGGTATCGGAACGCTATTCTTAGGTTTGCCAGGCGCCCATATGCTGCAGCAGTTATCTGGTTGATGTGCGTCTCAGGAGATGTGCTCGGTATTATACTCACTCCAAGATCCTTTTCCTTGGGTGAGGTTTGAAGTCTTTTGTCACCTAGCCTATACTCTGTCTGCGGTCTTCTTTTCCCTTCCCCGATCTTCATGACCTTGCATTTGACTGGGTTAAATTCGAGGAGCCAGTTGCTGAACCAGGCTTGCAGACTGTCCAGGTCTCTTTGTAATCCTACCTGATCCTCATCCGATTTAATTCTCCTCATTAACTTCACATCATCTGCAAACAGGGACACTTCTGAGTCTATCCCTTCCGTCATGTCATTCACATACCAAAAATAGCACTGGTCCTAGGACTGACCCCTGTGGAACCCCGCTCGTCACAGGCGCCCACTCTGACACCTCGTCACGTACCATGATTCGTTGTTGCTTCCTTGTCAGGTATTCTCTGATCCATTGCAGTGCCCTTCCAGTTACGCGTGCTTGATCCTCTAGTTTTTGCACTAATCTCTTGTTAGGAGCTGTGTCGAAGGCCTCCTTGTAATCCAAGAAAATGCAATCTACCCACCCCTCTCTCTCATGTCTTGCTTCCGTTACCTTGTCATAAAACTCCAGTATGTTTGTGACACAGGATTTGCCTTCCCTGAATCCCTTTGTGTGTTTGTGTGTGTTTGTGTGTGTGTGTGTGTGTGTGTGTGTGTGTGTGTGTGTGTGTGTGTGTGTGTGTGTGTGTGTGTGTGTGTGTGTGCGCGTATGTACGTGCCCAATACGCATGTTTTTAAACCACTTATTGGCGTGTTGCTTCAATCACCGACAATATCATTAGCTGTCACCACCAGATCCGACATCAACACCACAACCGCCAATCACAGACAGTAACTTACAGTTCGCAAACAGGAACAAAATACTTGCAGTCATTTACTTCACTGAGGATTCCACATGAACTCACTCTCCGCCTTGGCAGAGTCAAACTCAGGTGCTTTCAGCTCGTTCAGCTGCAGATGCAACATAAAATTGGGCAGACAGTGTCCGTCACGGGTGAGAAAAGAAAAGCATTCTATAAACAGCGGTGTCAATGACCAGATCAGAAACGAGAATGGTAGAAGGTCATAACTGCAGGAAGAAGACCGGGAGGAACCAGAAAGGCTAAGAAAGGTGGAGAATTTATGGAAAATGACAAGGAGATGTGTGAGGAACTGAGGAGATGATTCAAGGTATTATCTGTGGAATCAGGAGATGAAACAACATTCATACAAACATGGGAAGAAATAGAGTTAAATGCACCAAGATGCACTGGATACTTTTATTAACGACAACGTTAATAATAATATAGCTTACCACATCTTGTCAGGAATTATGCACTAGTCCAGGAAGTGAAGAAACTAATGAGAGAACTGAACACATCAAGAGTAATGGATCTCATCAGTGTATCAACTAAGGTTCTGAAAGTAGACGCAGAAGCACCATGTGAATCAGTCACCAAAAATGTCTTAAAGAAGACATCTACAAATGAACCAACTGCCATCGCGGTGGAAAGCCGCAAATGTTACCCCAATATCCGAGCACAGGTGTGGTGCACTACACACCTGTACTCATAACATATTACCCAAGGCAATGGAGAATACATTTAAAACAATTGGGCGCCTGCAAAATAGTGGATTAATAAAACACCCCATTAAAGGATGTGAGAAAGAAATGCATGTCTTATAAACCTGTTTTACGTTAAGGTAATAATTAAAGCAGAAGGAAACGGGAGGACCGACCTTATATTTCAGAGCTGTAAGAAGATTATTGATACCAGAGCATCAGAGAGACTGACACACAAACTAGAATAACAGGGAAAGATAATGGAAAAGATGTGAAAGTGGATCGCAGACTAGTAAGGGATTCAGGGAGGACACAAGAGTTTGGGTAAGGATGACACTTGGGCTCCCATAAAGAGCAGTACTGGAGCAGGTATTATATGTACATTTGAAAGACATACCTGAAGGTCTCTGTGTATCTCTGTTTGTAGATGATGTAAAACTGATATGGAGAATAAAAGATGATTTTAACAACCTAGAAGCATAGTGAGACCAATGGTTAATGGAGTTACTCTGGGTGATGGTGGTAGTGGTGGTGGTGGTGGTTGTGGTGGTTGTGGTGGTGGTAGTGGTGGTGGTAGTGGTGGTGGTGGTGGTGGTGATGGTGGTAGTGGTGGTTTTGGTGGTGGTGGTAGTAGTAGTGGTGGTAGTAGTAGTAGTGGTGGTAGTAGTAGTAGTGGTGGTGGTGATAATGATAGTTGTGGTGGGGGTCCAGATAAAATGAGGTTTGCGTGATCATCAGTTGACTTATGCCTTCACCTTGACCTCATTTATATTTCCTTGTGGTCACTTACTTTCATTTCCTTTCTATTACCAGTGTATATATATGCAATACAATGGCAAGACAAGCCACAGAGGACGGAAATATCAATATCAGCTCAAGTACTTTCACACGTCTCCATGCACCACCAGGAGATATGCAATATTGCAAGAGTAGCAACAGAAGAAATGAGGGAAAGTTTTCTCGGAGTAACATGACTCACGAAACCGTAATGGCACGATTGCAAACAAACTACGGTACTGTCGGGAATTGAACTCAGTCTGGAGTTTTACGACCCACTAGCCGCGAGTTCAGTTTCCGCCCTTACTTTGTTTTTTTCCTCTGAGTAAGTTTGCCAAACGTGAAGAACGTGTTTATTTGAAAATTCCCTGGATTTGCCAGGACACGGCGCTGGCTGACGTGTCGCGTCTGCTTTGCTGATAAAGTCATTCTTTTTGGGTAATCTGACTTAAAATAATAAATAAAAAACAAGTTTCACGCAGGAAACGTACAGAAACTCGCGCTGGGAAATGCATAAGGCATCGAGCGAAGGACTGACCTGTACCAGGCTTGGATCCGGTTCTGCTTGAACCCGGCTGATGCCATTTATTTCACCGACTATTAAAGAATTCTTTTTCTTTTTCAAATGTCACAGTCACCTTTCATTATCGTTCGTTCACACGACTGCAGAAAGAGCTAACACACAAATTGGAGATAAAAGTAAATGCGACTTTTCGATTGAATGTTCGACACATTGTCTACCTTCAGCTCCAGTTTACAGGTAAATTACTATTAGAATATTAATGGGTAAGCTCCTAGACCGCCTAGGCCAAAACGTTATTTAACAGCTTGGTTGGTTAAGACGGTCATTAAGGCTGCGTGTCGCTTGTTCACCACCAGTCAGGAGATAAAGTAAACTTTCAGGGTAAATATTCTGAGAGATACACACCTCTTGGTGTACATACTCTGAGTGCTCTTTAACAGAAATGTTGCTCTTCAGTTCAACGATGGTGAAAGTTGAAGTTCTGACCCCCTTCTGAGGTTTTTTGACCTCCCAGAGGTTTTGACCTTCAGGTTTTGACCTTGAGGTTCTGACCTCTCTGAGGTTTTGACCTCCCTGAGGTTTTGACCCCCTAAGGGCCTCGGTTGCTGCCACCAACCGCCTCATACAAACAATTTTCTTAGAGTAGAAGTCGCCTAGGTGAGTCAACAACCGGCGCTATGATGGGCATGTACGGTCAGAAGTTCCGCATGCGGGGGCGCCACAGCGGCGGTGGCAGGGACTCACCGCCCACTATCGGCCACGACCGGGTCAACTACGTCAACCCAACCATCAACTACGACAAGTTCCCGCGGAAGATCCGCCCCAAGAAGGGTCGGTCGAGCGCAAACAGCGAGGTGTCGACCTATTCCCCAGACAGGTCGCGCCGCTGCTCGTGTTCTGAGAACCTCAACCTGACCTCGGAGCAGCTGCTAGCCCTCAGAAGGCACTCGCAGGATCACAGCAGAGACGAGGTTGATGGATGGCTGCAGCAGCAGCAGCAGACTGACGAGATTCTTCACGCCTCAGCAGACGTCCTAACCAGGATGTTTACATGTCTCAACACCAATGCTGAACCCCCGCCCAGGCCGCCCATCCCTCAGGACCCTAGGTACACCAGGCCCACCGAAACCATCTTCTCCAGGTATGTTCTATGTGATGACACTAAATTCTCAATGACATGAGGAAATTTGCTACCACCTGTAGCCACAGCCGGTTGAGACAGTCTTTCTTTCCTTGTCAGAGTATATAGGTTTCAGTCATTATCAAATTGGTACTGATAGTATCAGATTTTTAAATTACCAGACTTGTGAAGTATCAGTTTGCTAACTTGCAAACTGATAGTTCACTGATAGTTCTTTTGTCTCTTATAAATCTCGTGCTGTCTTTAAAATAGCCTTTAACATTTGAGTTAAACCTTAGATTCTTAATCACGAATAAACCACGATAATAATTAGTATTCCTTCGAAAGTGTTATTAAAATATCTGTGATGCATAATCTGTCTCTTTGAAGAGCCACAATTAATATAAATTCGCTCATGTAAGACATTTAAGCTTCTGAAGAGACATCTTACAGGAACTTGCTTCTTTTCATACACCTTCATAATACCGACGAAGGACCCAGAGGACGAACAGAATAGATTTAAGACCTAGGCATTGTCTTTACGCAAATGTTATTCTGATATTTTTAAATCAACACATGATATATGTAGACGCAGAGTTTGTATGTAATAAAGGCAGATATTGCCGTAATAGGGAACATGTTTTTTTTTTTTTTTTTTTTTTTACCTCAAGGTAGGGGTAACACAGAAAGCTCTTCACTGATTTACGTATAGAATATTGCAGTCATTCTACGCACCGGGATGGGAATGACAGTTCACTAAAAATCCGCACTTAGGATGACGTCTCGCACCCTCCCTGAACATTGTCAAATCGCAACTGAACGAGAAAACAGGCGGTAAGAGCCAGAAGCCAGAACGGTAGTAGTGGTAGTAGTAGTAGTAGTAGTAGTAGTAGTAGTGGTAGTAATAATAGTAGCAGTTGTAGTAGTAGTAGAAGTAATAGTAGTAGCCACGATATTGTCATTTTTAATTCTTGATTGGGATAACAGATGCTAATGTTAACCTTGGACAAGCATAACAGTCATGTCTGGTTGCAGTTCACTTCACATGAACGCCAACTTACCACTGGGAAATTTTACAATAGCACCGGTAATAACATATTTAATAAGAGATGCCAGTTAGAAGTCGGTGTTCCCTAAGGTTGCATTTCCTGGCCCAAGGGTCATGTGGGGTTATCGTAAGGTGCAGTCAGGTACTGGGGACTGGGGTTATGCAATACTGTGATACATTTTACATCTAATTATTATATATATGGGGGAGCTCTAAACACAAGACTTGTGAGGTTTCGTGTGTGTGAGAGTCAGCAGTTAAATCAAATGTTACACATCGAGACAGCCAGATACGTCAGCCAGGCACGTCAGCCAGGCACGTCAGTCAGGCACGTCAGTCAGACACGTCAGCCAGGCACGTCAGTCAGGCACGTCAGCCAGGTGCGTCACCCAGGCACGTCAGCCAGGTGCGTCTGCCAGGTATGTCAGCACATCGTCGTTTCCCACTATAAAGTGGGAAATCGTCCTCTATTGACGTGTGTCTGTTGAATACAAGTTAGATGCATGCTGTAGTATTATCACTACAGGATATCAGTACACCTGTGGTACTGAATCGACGGTACATGATGCTCCATAACATCCCCATTACCAAGATAGTACTGGAGGCTTGGAAAGGAGGGCCTACGAACCTCCAGGTGGTAGGAGAAGCCTCATCAAAGGGCACTTGAGCCCCCCAGTTGGTAGGTGAAGCTTTATCAGGGGACAAGACCAAACTGAAAATAAGTAAGGACTCCAATGGAAATAAATATGGACTCCAATGGAAATAAGTAAGAACCCCAATGGAAATAAGTCACTTTGTCTGACTTTTTTGGGTTATCCTGGGTTATCTACACATATGCTGCTATATATGATAATCTATGTACCTGTATTTGTGTATACCTGAATAAACTTACTTACTAAGATAGGTCCACTTCGAGGAATAAAAGTTCTCTGCCGAGGAAACTCCATAATGGACGAAATTATAAATTCACTTGGGTTAAATTGACGAAAAACTTTCCACATTCCCCAAAATTCCCCCACACTATGATCCCCATCAGGGGATTGAGGGGTTTCGAGAGTTTTCCTACTCTTGGACCAGGCTTGTCTGGTGTTAGCCTGGTCAACCAGGCTGTTGCTGCTGGTGGCGGCTCGCTGGTCCACATATCCATCACAGTCTGGTTGATCTGGCACTTTGGCGGAGGTACTTGTCGGGTTTCCTCTTGAAGACTTCTACACTTGTGTCCTAATCTCTTGGAACTAAGAAGTACGCTGGCGGGGAAAAGGTTTCATAATCAATTATTACCTTTTTTGAAAGTATATGAGTAAAGTTAAACTCTCTAAGCCCAGTTTTTTTATCGTGATTTTTGTTTTTGGTTGAAAGTTTTGGTAGTTATAACAGTTACTGTTACAACATTCGCTGTTATAACAGTCACTACTTCCTACTGTTATAAGCCACTGCTTCCTACTGTTATAACAGTCACTGCTTCCTACTGTTATAACAGTCACTGCTTCCTACTGTTATAACAGTCACTGCTTCCTACTGTTATAACAGTCACTGCTTCCTACTGTTATAACAGTCACTGCTTCCTACTGTTATAACAGTCACTGCTTCCTACTGTTATAACAGTCACTGCTTCCTACTGTTATAACAGTCACTGCTTCCTACTGTTATAACACTCACTACTTCCTACTGTTATAACAGTCACTGCTTCCTACTGTTATAACAGTCACTGCTTCCTACTGTTATAACAGCCACTGCTTCCTACTGTTATAACAGTCACTGCTTCCTACTGTTATAATACACTACTTCCTACTGTTATAACACTCACTACTTCCTACTGTTATAACACTCACTGCTTCCTACTGTTATAACAGCCACTGATTCCTACTGTTATAACAGTCACTGCTTCCTACTGTTATAACACTCACTACTTCCTACTGTTATAACACTCACTACTTCCTACTGTTATAACAGTCACTGCTTCCTACTGTTATAACAGTCACTGCTTCCTACTGTTATAACAGTCACTGCTTTCTACTGTTATAACAGTCACTGCTTCCTACTGTTATAACACTCACTACTTCCTACTGTTATAACAGTCACTGCTTCCTACTGTTATAACAGTCACTGCTTCCTACTGTTATAACAGTCACTGCTTCCTACTGTTATAACACACACTACTTCCTACTGTTATAACACTCACTACTTCCTACTGTTATAACAGTCACTGCTTCCTACTGTTATAACAGTCACTGCTTCCTACTGTTATAACAGCCACTGCTTCCTAATGTTATAACAGTCACTGCTTCCTACTGTTATAACAGTCACTGCTTCCTACTGTTATAACAGTCACTGCTTCCTACTGTTATAACAGTCACTGCTTCCTACTGTTATAACACTCACTACTTCCTACTGTTTTCTCCGTGGGTAAGTAGGGTACTAGAACAGTGTGACTGCTTGTTAGGAACAAGGTAAATTAAACAATTATGGGTACGGACCTTCCTTAATTGTTTGCGTTGGTCTGAGTTTGGAACCGGGTCGCGGGGGCGATGATCCCGGAACAGTCAACAGGCAGTTGGTTTATGTCTTTTTCCCGTTTCTGTTAGAGCGTTGTTTTGTGGTCTGTTCCACTCTTTAAATGCCATTTTTAGGAGCTGTCTATGAAATGCCTTTTTTTCCCTATAAGATTTTCAAGGGGCAGCTGCCTATAATTTATTTTTTGTCTGTCCTGGTCGAGGCAAGATTTTCAATATTCTTCCCTTTAAAAATTACCTGGATTCATCAAAGTTGAGAGACTGAACCCCTCCTATCAAGGCTGAGGGACTGATCACCTCAAAATACTTCTTCACCGTCCACCGCCGTCTCCAGTAATTATTCTCTGTATTGGACTGGTAAAGCCACTGGTTGGTGAAAGGTTTTCATAATTATGAAACTCAAATGTTGCGCAAGTGAAATATTCATTTAAGGATATTTCTTGTGGGTCACTTTTAGTGCTTCTAGTCTTGACTATTCGTTTTTCTCTAAGATTCTTCTCCAGGGAGCTATCTCAGTCCCCAAGGTGTAATTTTCGTGTGTGGGGACCAGTGATCCTGGGAGTTGCTGTCCCCTCTAGGGAGCTATTAGTCCCCAGGGTGTAACCTTCGTGTATGGAGACCAGTGATCCTGGGTGTTATGTACATAACAGAGAAGGTCTTCTTCACCTCTTAGAAAAGGTTACTTGCTCGTTCGACACCACCACTACTACCACGACTACCACTACCACCGTTACCACCACCACTATCACTCTTCCCACCACCACTACACCCGGAAGCAGGTCCTGGTTCACAGTGTTCTGCCTGGCTCACAGTGTTCTGTCTGGTTCATAGTGTTCCGCCTGGTTCACAGTGTTCAGGCTGGTTCACAGTGTTCTGGCTAGTTCACAGTGTTCTGGCTGGTTCACAGTGTTCTGGCTGGTTCCCAGCGTTCTGGCCGGTTCACAGTGTTCAGGCTGGTTCTCAGTGTTCTGGCCGGTTCACAGTGTTCTGGCTGGTTTTCAGTGTTCTGGCCTGTTCACGGTGTTCTGGCTGGTACACAGTATTCTGTCTGGTTCACAGCGCTCTGGCCAGTTCACAGTGTTCTGTATGGTTCACAGTATTCTGCATGGTTCACAATGTTCTGCATGGTTCACAGTGTTCTGCATGGTTCACAGTGTTCTGCATGGTACACAGTGTTCTGCATGGTATACAGTGTTCTGCATGGTACACAGTGTTCTGCATGGTACACAGTGTCTATTCTTGACACCTCTTTTTCTCCTTATATACTTCTCATATTATTTACACCAGTTCAAACTCTTCTCTTTTTCCATTTCTAGTATCGCTCTCTCGTTCGCCCCTTTCCACTCTTACCTGATCTTTCCTTTTCCAAGTCTCCGTTCTCCCTTTCCTACTTCCACTCCCACTTTGTCTGACCTTTTTTTTTTTTTTTGGTTATCCTAGATAATTTACACATATATTAAGTTGCAGAACAACCACTGTGAAAAATAGAATTCCAAGCGCTTTCGTGATTTTTCACATTATCAAGGAACTGTGATAATGTGAGAAATCACGAATGCGATTGGAATTCTACCATTTTTTCACAGTAGTTGTTCTACATATAGTGATATCACCTGTTTACTGTGATATCATACTGTATAATTATCATAAGTACAATTATCATACTGTATGTATGATAATTGTACTTATGTGTACCAGTACCTAAATAAACTTACTTCACCTCACCTATCCTACTATCTCTGGTTTCGTCCTCTCAGACACGTGGATGAAGAGATAATAATTTAATTTTCTAAATACCTCTCACTCTGTTATTTAGGTTAACTCTTTTGTATAGAACAATTCTTGCTCTTTAGCCACGAGCAGCGTGTGCCTCTCGCAGTAATGGGACAGACGATCTAACCAAAAAAATGTTTCTTGTTATGAGGGAGGGATTAATCAGCTTAGAGAAGTCATTTGATGTGCAGGAGGCGTGCAGAAAGCTTGCAGGAGACGTGCAGGAGACGTGCAGAAGGCGTGCAGGAGGCGTGCTCTTTGGAGTTCCGTGTGTTTGCCTCCGTGGCGTGCGTCGTGCCTTGGTGAATGTCAGACCTTCACACTGTTGACTAACTGAAGGAGAGTGGAACATCCGGTGGCCGACGCTCTGTGAGACAACACCACAGCCAACGCTCTCACAGGAAGACATGACCACATGTTGGGAGGGGGAAAGAAGGAGGAAGAGAAGAAGGAAAGTACGGAGGGAGGGAGGAATGGAAAGGAGGGAGGGGTGGAACACACTTAACACCGCATCCACGGCACTTGCAGGAAGACGTGACTTAATGTTAGCAGAAGAAAGGAGGGAGAGAGGGAGGGAAGAAGGGAGGAAAGGAAGGAATGAAAGGAGGGAAGGAGGAAGGGAAGGAAAGGGAGAGAGAGGGGAAAAGGCAGGTAGGTACACCCTGGACTGGAACTGCCAACCGTGCTCTTGAGAATCTTAGAAGGAGTTACATTATGAAGTGTCTGCCGGAATCCTTGCCTCAGCCATGGCGTGTTTTCTCCCTCCCTCCCTCTCTCTCCCTCCCTCCCTCTCTCTCTCTCTCTCCTCTCTCTCTCTCTCTCTCTCTCTCTCTCTCTCTCTCTCTCTCTCTCTCTCTCTCTCTCGTTTTGTTTCTGCTGAGCTGCTGCTGTTGCGACTGCTGTCTGCTGTAACAGCGGCAGACTAAATTAATATTTATTCGCTCGTTTTTTGAAAACAATTTTCTAGTCGCTGATGTATATTTAAAAATAAATAAACGAGTAAAATGGAAAAGAAACAAGAAAGGGGAAGAGCAAAAAGGAAAAGAAGCAAGAAAGTGAAAAGAGAAAAGGGGAAGGTAGTAAAGGCAATGGATTAGGAGGAAAAGGATGAAAGGAAGGAGGAAAAAGAATGTGGAAATAAAGGTGAAGGAATAGGATTTGGACGACGAATTATCGAGGAGGAGGAACAGTAGGAGGAGGAGGAGGAGGAGGAGGGGAATAAAGAGAAGACGAAGGATGATGGAAAAAAATGAAGAGAAATTATTGTTAAAGCATAAATATGTTGTATAATTACCTCCTTGAAAGTTATAAGGAGGCGACTTATGTGTTGAAGGCTCGCTCCTTCACTCTGAAATTTGCTTGACTTTGAGAGAATTTTCTCTGAAGATATTGTCCTCCAGGGAGGCCGGGAGGAAGTGAATATTTCCTCTTTCATCATTATTCACGAATACTGAAGTTCAGCATTCGTGAATTTTGTTTTTGCTTTCTTTTGGTGGTAAACGAATGGGAGAGTGTGGATTTGTCTGCGCCAGATGAGAAAAAAAAAATGTACTTCGCTTGAGGGTTGCAAGTTGCAATGCCGTGGCTGCAACAAGACACAGCTAACCCACAGAAAGCATATAAATAATTCCTAAGTCCTGATGAGTTGATTATTGACTGCAATATAGTGAAACATCGTTTAAAGATTGATCTCCAATTTGTGAGTGAGTTAGGAGTGCACTGGACTATAAACTATACAGAACTGCACTCGCTATCTACACACGAGCGCTCAAGTATTCTCCACTGTAACATATACTCAAGTAAGGAAAACGCCTTAGCAATGTTATCAGGGAGAACAAGAGGGTACACTAGCAAGATACTGGAAGAAAAACAATGCCTAAAAGATTATATGGGATATTTGGATCCCTAGAAAGCGACCACCACGAGCATAACTCTGCTGCTGTAGTTACAAACACTGAAGAAGAATTACAACGAACATAACTTTTCAGTAACTATAGAGAGGTAATCACCAATAAGCAATCTCTCTCACATACACACACACACACACACACACACACACACACACACACACACACACAAACAAACGTAAGCTCAAAGCAATAACTAATAACAGTTATTATATAGTCATAAACAGCTATTATTAGTTAATAATAACTGTTGCATAGTTATCAATGGTTATTTGTAGTTATTATTTTCGTTGAAACGCGTGGATGAATTACCAGTGTTTTGCCCAGCTAGTGACTCTTGTCTCTCCTCTGCAGGTAAGGTGACGCCAGAGGGACGGTGCGTGTTGTGCTTGCGTCACTGCTGCTACCACGGTAACGTAACTGTGACGTGCTTCTGAAGGACGAGAGTGACAAGGGTGTTGGTGGACTTTATGAGATTGTATTCATTTGGTTTAATCATTGGGAAACCCATTGTTGTCATATAGGGCCAGGCACCAGGAGGGCCAAGCACATGAAGGGACAGGCACCAGGAGAGCCAGGCACTAAAGGGTCAAGGTGTGAGGGAGGTAGCTGGCTTCACCTGAGCCTGGTCACTTGCAAGGCTTCTATGCATAGTGGGAACAGCAAGGGTCGTAAGTTTTGTTTACGTAACCCCACTTACTAGATCATATATATGTATATATATATATATATATATATATATATATATATATATATATATATATATATATATATATATATATATATATATATATATATAAACAGTCCAAGCAGCTTCAGAGACAAATAACATTGTGGAATGTTTCATTTCTCTGTAATATCTCCGGTTGTCTCATTCCCTTGGGATGTATCCCGATGCAGAATATCATTTCCTCCTTTCATCACTCTTTTTCTTCTTCTTCTTCTTGAAGATACATGCAGTTTGCTTAGAGATTCCTTTTCCAACTGATGACTGCACGAGTTAGGATATTAGAATGACTCCAGTTGTGTTGATTCCGTGATGTGTGTTGTCACTACACTTGCTTGTGTGCCACCAGTGTCCCAGTGTTGCTGATGGCTCCGGCCAGTATGAATACCTCGTCTTAGCTGCTGCATATGTGCCTCTGAACTGCTTGAGTTTCTGGTAATGCTCCAGAGAAGTGTTTCAGAGTGGCTCTCCATGCCATCAATCTCTCCTGCTGCTGCAGTGGCTTCGTAGTGCCTCGCTACGTTCAAAACTTTTCTTGGTTAAATTGTCCATGGTCTTAGAAGTGTATTTCTTCCTTCAATGTATATACACTAAGAACAACAATGTATATATACCGAGGGGGAAGAAAGGGTATATATTCAGTATATTTACAATCAGAGTTCACATTAATCCGTATTTTAAGGACTGCAGTATTTTTTATTGTTGGTGTACAGGAGATATGCAGTCTTAGGTTAGGTTAGGTAAGTTTTGTCAGGAAACAGGACAAGTGTTTCCTGACGCGGGTCTTAGTCATATGATGACCCTCATCTGGAGCTTTTGGTCTTCTGACCGAGGCCTTCAGCTTTCTTACAAGTCCACCTCTTTAAGAATTTTGGTTATGATGATATACGCAGACTTAATAACCCTCGTGCAAACGAAAAGCTTTAAGAATGCGTATAAGACAAGTGTACAAGCTTCAAAACAAAGTTATACTGGATGAACATTTCGCTCTAGGTTGAACTTTATCTAAGTTATGAGTAGATAATACTCTACACAGAGCGAAACGTCGTGCCAGTGAGTGCTTGCAATGTAAGTTCTTACTGTGTCCATACCTAACAAAACAACCAACCATGGCTGGCTGGGCGGAAAGGGAAGTGTCTGTCTGTGTTCCGGCGTATTTGTGACTTCCCTTGCTTCCAGTCTCATTATTCTACAGACTGGAAGCCTGCTGGCGCCCCGCCAAGTGCCCGCGCTGTTTCCTCTCTACTTGGGATGAACTCTGTGGTGTGAGTGGCACTGGCGGGTCTTCCTAAGCTAGTGAGTGCCTCTGTATGTTGCTAGTGCACAGGGTCACTGGCCCTTCCCAGTTTCTCGCCTCTTTCAACCTCCTCGCCATTGTAGTTACTAGTTGTCAGAAACACTTATCGATAGACACTTGTCCTGTTTTGTGTGTTAGTGTGTGTATGTGTGTGTACTCACCTACTGTGTGTGTGCGTGTGTGTGTGGACTCACCTATTGTGTGTGTGTTCGTGTGTGTGTGTGTGTGTGTGTGTTCTGTGTGTGTGTGTGTGTGTGTGTGTGTGTGTGTGTGTGTGTCTTGTAGGCCCTGTCGTGCCTTTCCTTAAAACTGTGCATGTACTTTGCTTCCACAACTTCCTCGTCTAGGTCATTTGGCTTTCTGGTCACCCTGAGGCTGAGGAATATTTCTTCGATGTTCTTGTTCATCTGTTTCACGGTCAGTCTTCACCTATCCATCCTTTCAAGTACATTTCTTGTCGTAACTGTATCGCCCACTTATCCTCCGTTCTGAGGATTATACTCTCTATTTCTTACTTCCTGATACTGTCCTAGAAGTTTATTCCATCTATATTTCCTTCCATCCCTCGGGCACTATAAAGAGATCCTGCTATTTTTTTCTAATGAGTTGGAGACTCACAAAATCGTAATGACACGATTGCAAACAAACCATACCACGGGTGGGGCTTAAACTCGCGGATAGTGAGTCGTAAAAGTCCAGACCGACGCGTTAGTCAGTGGGGTAACTCGTTGGTAGAAAAAAAAGGACACGAAATGCAATCATTAGGACGTTGGATCGAAAGCGCTTCGGTCCTGGAACCTTGGGGACCCCAAATGACGATGGTCCCAGGACTAAAACATTTCCAATAAAATGGCGTAGTGTTTGCCTTTTCTGTGTCTTTCCAAGAACTTGTCTATATCACACACCACTGTTACTTAGTTCCGATACAGCAGCGGTTACTTATTCATAGCGATGGTCATTACCTGAGGACACGCGTCTGGATACACTTTCCTGACGATCAAAACACTGTCACCACCGTCTACCTGGAGGGTGTTCCTGGGGTCAACGCCCCCGGGGCCCAGTCCTTGATCAGGACTCCTGGTGGATCAGGGCCTAATCAACCAGGCTGTTACTGCTGGCCACACGTAGTCCAACGCATGATGAACAGCCAGGCTGATCGAGTAGTGAATGAACAAGTCTCCAAACACCTGTTATGCTTTATCTAGCAGTTAATTACTGCCTATGAGTTAGTGGACTGTTGTTGGACTCATCTTGCATGAAAGACCTAAGGGTCTTAACAAAAATAAACCACAACTCTTAGCTTTCTTGGAATATTATGGATTATTTACCTTCTAGGGCTAATAATTCTTTGTGTGCTTCGGCTCACAACAGGAGTAACCTGGTTCAATCCTGGGGCGGGTGGAAACGTTAGGGATGTTTCTTTGTATCTGTTGTCCCTGGTAGCAGACTCTTGTGGGTAGCATCCTGGGGTAAGAGGACCATAGAACCCAAATAGAAATAAGCCGGATTGAACGGTTTTCTTGGGTCATCCTGTGTTAGTAACTTCCCAGTGTTGCTGAAGTCTTCCTCTCAACGTCACAGTTCTCTGAACCACCAAAACTAAAACGTAATAACCTTTTAGGATGCTGCCCCGCCCACTCAATGACGCGGCAGCATGTGGTTGGTTGGCGCTTTATGACGTAGTATTGTGCAACTGGCTGGCATGTGATGACGTGGCAGCACGTGATTGGTTAACTGGACAGAAGGGGGAGGAGCGACCAACATCTCTCAAAGGGCACTGAATTGTGAAATTCCGCATCAGACGGTGCTGGACCACAACACTGGCAGGTTAACGTGGATCCTTTACATTATTACTCATGCGTTTTAGACTATCACAAGTGCCTTCTCGCCTAGTAAACTGCTGCATTGTTAGGTTTGAAGACTATCGTTAGGGTTACACGTCACCTGTACACCGCCAATTAAAGATATTTAATTCGCAAATACATAAAATAAACGTTGTGTATACACTTAGGGATATACACTTATTAGTGTATATTCCTTTCCTTGATAAATGATTCGGGATCCGAATATATATTAGTTAAAAATCTAATAATTACAAAAATATTATTATACTGTTATATATTTTTAGAAGTCAAATTCTCCTCGATGGAGGTTCCTTGACGCGGGTGAGGGGCTCTTGATCTAGGGAATTGGATCTGTGCTCCAGGTCCCTAAATTGAGTCTGAATACCTTCCATATGCCCCCCCCCCCACAGGCGCTGTATAATCCCCATAGGTTTAGCGCTCCAATTGATAATAATAATAATATATAATAATTATAATGTAAAATACTACTACTACTACTAATAATAATAATAATGTTTAATAATAATGTAAAATAATTTTATACCATTTCAAGATTGAAAATGGCCTCTATATTAACAATATCAATCTTCTTCTAAGTAGGATTCACGACTGTTGAAACTTTGGGGACAATCAACGGAGACTTTCCCCAATTATGACCCGGAAACCCAATTTGGGAATGACCTAGGTCATAGTGCGGCAACCTCGCATTAATCTTGCCCAAGATACATTACGTCAGCGGTGAAAATATGAAGCCGATCGATTAAGCCGTTCTTGAGTAATAAACGAATATTTGGGAGAAAGTAAATGAAGATGTTGGAGAAATAAACACAAAAGCAGTATTAATGTGATCCTTTATTGACAACGTTTCGCCCACACAGTGGGCTTTATCAAGTCGGTGTTTTATTCCATTTATTTCCAAATGAAAATGTTGCAGAGAATGTTTCAAAAACAGGAAAGTTTGGCCTCTTTTCTCATTTAGATTCTATTTCAAATTCTCTTCCCAATTTGATGAAATTGGGATAATAAATGGCAATCCGGCAGCCACACAGCCAAAAGTTAAAACGAAAAATATTTACAATTAAGATACACCAGCTTTTAGGGTTTGAAGCCGTTCAGAAGAGGCATTCTTTAGTTATTACATGGGAAACAACTTAATAAAATTGTCAAATTGCAAATTGTGCGGCATAAAGTGACTGAAAAAGGTTTATTTTGATGACGCCCACCAAGGGTAAAAGTTTGAAGCCAGTCAATTTGCAGCGCTGTATGACCACTGTGGGTTTAGCGCTTAGTTATGATGATGATAATAATAATAATAATAATAATAATAATAATAATAATAATAATAATAATAATAATAATAATAATAATTAGTAAAATATCAAATTTGCATAAACTCAGACTATATTTATAGAGTAACATGCGTCTTTCAGACTACAGCATCGTTAACATTCTGTAGTCCATCTGAAGAGCCGTTCTTTAGTTACTGAATTAAAAAGGAATATCACTATTTATTCATTAAAATTTGCAACCGATCGGATGAGTCATTCTCCAGTTATGGAACGGATTCATACATTCCAAGTATTTTTTTTTTACTATTTTACTACATCAACATGGAAACAAAACAATGAGTTACTATCCTGGCCCTATGGGTTCAAAGTTTGAATCCGATCGGACGAAGGATTCTCGAGTTATCAGCAAAATAAAATCGAAAAAGTAAACAGAAGAAAATAAAAATAAAAATATAGGCAATCACTTATATAATAATAATAATAATAATAATAATAATAATAATAATAATAATAATAATAATAATAATAATAATAATAATAATGTAATAATATCGTCATTATCATCATCAACACCGTAACTACCCATCAAAATATATAAGCAGCGCCACAGAGGACTCAAGAGACCCACATTGTTTCGCTCGTCCTGGTCAGGGTCTGAGCGAAACCCAGCTCATCCATCACTGCCTCACTCACACGGTTACTAACTGCTGCAGCAGATTTTACAAGCATCGTATCCCAATGTAATTAAATTTCCAAAAGTGTCCACACGTATTTTTGAAGATATACTTTCACTTTAGTCTTTTCATTTTAAAAATATTTTACATTATTTTTGTTAAGGACTTTTGTCATATATATATATATATATATATATATATATATATATATATATATATATATATATATATATATATATATATATATATATATATCCACAATTTAATTTTCATATGTAGAATAGTGTGGCCACACACTGCGGGTGTTTACTAAGTGTAACTCGTAAAATAGTGTGGCCACACACTGCGGGTGTTTACTAAGTGTAACTCGTAAAATAGTGTGGCCACACACTGCGGGTGTTTACTAAGTGTAACTCGTAAAATAGTGTGGCCACACACTGCGGGTGTTTACTAAGTGTAACTCGTAAAATAGTGTGGCCACACACTGCGGCTACAAAATAAAAAGAATCACACTGCACCACATCTCACTCTGCCTCTTTTCTTCGTTAGCAGTCAGGCAGGAGGATCATCGCACCTCGGCAAGCTGCCAGGGAGGGAGTCACCAGGACACTTAGTGAGGGACTCCTGGGAGGGACCAGAGGAGTAGGACGAGTCCTTAGTCCAGAGAGAGAGAGGGAGAGAGAAAGAGGAGAGAGAGAGAGAGAGAGAGAGCAGGAGGGAGAATGTGGAGGTGCCCTCGTTCAGTGATGCTCCAGCCGCGGGCGGGCCAGTATGGAGCGTTTTCTCCCACTGCTCCACTCTTCCTCCCTCCCCTCACACTGCTCCCTGCGTCGACCCCCTTGCACTCCCTTGTAAACTCTCCTCCCCCTGACCCTCCACAGCGCCACCAGGAGGAAAGTGAGTGTGTGTGTGTGTGTCCCCCGCAGGGATCAGATCAGCCAGTTCGGCCCAATCTCCTGCCCCGCCTCCCCACCTGACGCTGCCACAAGGACGGCGTGTCTGGCACTTCTTCTCTTGCATCTTCGTGAAGCGTAACAGGTGAACACCCCACTCCTCCTCCTCTCTCTCCTACGAATCGCAAGTGATCAGATGCAGATACGAGTGTGACCGAAGGTGTCGTCGTCAACAAGTGACAGGAAGGTACCAACAACAAACCCCCGTTCAATACAGAACCGACATCACCAGTGTCGCCTTTAGTTTTAACACGACCGCAACGACAACAAAAACAGCAGCAACAGCAGCAGCAATCACGTCTGCTGGGCACATGTTAACATATATCCTGGCTATGTCGCTGGCCGGACTCTGGGAACATGACGAGGTGACCGGATTATGCGTCGGATTTCCGGATACATGAGACCCCCGTGGACCAGGAAGCTCCAGCATGTACTGACCTGCATAACGTAAGCCATTCTTCACTCATTCTAACTTTAGCAGTTTTGTTTTGAGTAGTTACGAGCGAAATGTGTTCTAAATGAAACATTCGATCGGCGCATATGTGTTCATCTTTCGTAGATTGTATAGCATACATGTACCATTCACACTTTCATGTTTGGGGAAATTCGCCTCGTTTCTAACTTAGTAATTTTGGCTCATTCCAAGTTTAAAAAATTTGATAATATGTTCACTCACATGATGAATGGCACTGACCAGTGCTGTCATTATAGTACCATGTTCACTCACATGATGAGGGGCACTAACCAGTACTGTCATTATAGTACCATGTTCACTCACATGATGAGTGGCACTAACCAGTACTGTCATTATAGTACTATGTTCACTCACATGATGAGTGGCACTAACCAGTACTGTCATTATAGTACTATGTTCACTCACATGATGAATGGCACTGACCAGTGCTGTCATTATAGTACCATGTTCACTCACATGATGAGTGGCACTAACCAGTACTGTCATTATAGTACCATGTTCACTCATATGATGAGTGGCACTAACCAATACTGTCATTATAGTACCATGTTCACTCACATGATGAGTGGCACTGACTAGTACCGTCATTATGGTAGCCTGTTCATTCACATGATTAGTGGCACTGACCAGAACCGTCATTATGGTAGCCTGTTCACTCACATGATTAGTGTCACTGACCAGTACTGTCATTATGGTAGCATGTTCACTCACATAATGAGTGGCACTGACCAGTACTGTCATTATAGTACCATGTTCACTCACATGATGAGTGGCACTGACCAGTACTGTCATTATAGTACCATGTTCACTCACATGATGAGTGGCACTGACCAGTACTGTCATCATAGTACCATGTTCAATCACATGATGAGTGGCACTGACCAGTACTGTCATTATAGTACCATGTTCACTCACATGAGTGGCACTGACCAGTACTGTCATCATAGTACCATGTTCAATCACATGATGAGTGGCACTGACCAGTACTGTCATCATAGTACCATGTTCACTCACATGATGAGTGGCACTGACCAGTACTGTCATCATAGTACCATGTTCAATCACATGATGAGTGGCACTGACCAGTACTGTCATTATAGTACCATGTTCACTCACATGATGAGTGGCACTGACCAGTACTGTCATCATAGTACCATGTTCAATCACATGATGAGTGGCACTGACCAGTACTGTCATTATAGTACCATGTTCACTCACATGATGAGTGGCACTGACCAGTACTGTCATCATAGTACCATGTTCAATCACATGATGAGTGGCACTGACCAGTACTGTCATTATAGTACCATGTTCACTCACATGATGAGTGGCACTGACCAGTACTGTCATCATAGTACCATGTTCAATCACATGATGAGTGGCACTGACCAGTACTGTCATTATAGTACCATGTTCACTCACATGATGAGTGGCACTAACCAGTACTGTCATTATAGTACCATGTTCACTCATATGATGAGTGGCACTAACCAATACTGTCATTATAGTACCATGTTCACTCACATGATGAGTGGCACTGTCCGAGAAATTCGCCCCCTCAGAGCAAGATCCTAAAACTGACTATACGTTTAGATCCATTATAATAACGTTCAAGAAATTAACCTAACTCTCTATAATATTGCAGTAACTTTATTTATTCTGAACATACACACAGCGACGCCTGCTTACAGGATATTTTTTTCTCGGGATCAGAATATTCTGACTCGTTCTAAACTTAGGAATCTTGCCTAGAAACGAGCGAAACGTTGTCCCTCACGATATTATTTTATTGTTGTGATGTTTGGGAATAGTTAGCTGGTTCTAACTCTTGCTATCTTAGAATAACGTAAATTTGATAATCTAATCTCGTTATAAATATATATCTAGGCTTGTTATAACTACAATGCTTATATATTATTGTATTTTTTGGGGTATTTTAATGAGTTCTACCTTTAGAATTTTTGGTTAATTCTATTACTATTCATAACACAGAACGAACAGAATCAGTACCAGAAGCAAATTAGTTCTAAAATCAACAGGTTAGTGTTCTAACCACTACACCCCATGCTGGTATAGTGGTTAGAACACTGTTGTTATTCTAATACTAGAACTGATTTGCTCTGGGGTCCAATTCCGTTCGTTCTGCAAGTTGTTCACATTCATAGTTAATGCGCTTTCGCCATTCTTCATCATCTTCGGTAGTTCGTTGTAATTTTATATTTTATGTCGGATCGAAACGTCGTGGTAAGCTCCTCTCTCCTAGTTGCGGGTTATTTGTGTATTGCGTCGTACTGGTATTAATAGCTGTTTTTTTTCCTTTTTCGTGGTAATTAGTTCTGTTTTTTTTTTCATTTAACTCGTTCTTTCGTCTAATTCGTTCTAACATTAATTTTATTCGTTTTAATTCGAATCGTTATAACTCGTTCTAATTTATCGTCTGAATCGTTCGGATTTTCACTGAACTCGTTCCATCTTTTATCTGTCTCGTTTGAATTTGTATCGTCTTGACTCGTTCTAACTTTTCTTATAACTTGTAGTGACCTGAATAATCTTTACTTGCTCTAACTTAAAGAAAGTGAAGTTTTTGTACTACTTGTATCTTGCCTGGTTTAAAGGTTAGGCATCTAGTTAGATCACGGGGATCTTAGCTCCGAGTCGCTTTGAATTGTGATAGAAGACTAGAAGCCCTCTCTCTTTTTCTCACTCTGTCAAACCCACTCTCTCTCTCTCTCTCTCTCTCTCTCTCTCTATCAAAGTCATGTGATGAGTCCTTCCATCCGGACCGTCAAGGGTCATAATTACACCCCTCTTGTTAGAGGTTGACGTCTCTATTGTTCCGCTGGTATTTTTGACGTCTTAATCGCTTCGCATTTCTCTAGGGATTGGGCTGGCGGTTCTCTTTAGTGGAAAATATCTAAATGATGTAATTAAGTCTTCAGCGAGATCTTTAAACGACTCATTTGAGGTACCGCAGAGATCTTTAGCGACCCTGTAATATATTTGCGAAAGAATTAACGTTGTTCTTAGTTTTTCACAGTAGGAGTTCGACATGACCTCCTACTGTGAACTCTGCACTGGTTTTATAAACCAGTTAAAATGTAATGTCTCTCTGGCTCTCCTGCAGCCAGAGATTACGTTACTCTCAGTTTCTGAAAGAGTTTCATGAGTCTCTCTCACTTTCTGTTTGGCTTAAATAAGAACGGAAAATCGCAGGTAGGTTGTGGAGTACCTAGAGCGGGAGAGGACAAGGAGGGTGGCAGGAATTAATAGATATTCTAAGTTTGTGTCTTTCTACAGTTGAGTCATTGCTTAGGTCTTGTAATACATTGATTTATTGAAATATGATGTTCAACATCTAAGTGAATTGTTTAACATACGATCAAGACGTTCAGCATATGAAAAAAAGAAACCCTCATTGTAAGAATACTCAACTTACGAACAGACTGACTTTTCTGAGATGATAATGAAAGTGGTGCCTGCCCAGTGCATTGTGGGAGTTTAACATCAGCTGTAGAATTGTAAACATGGATCAGCTGTAGAACTGTAAACATGGATCAGCTGTAGAACTGTAAACATGGCGTCTAAAGTGTGGCTTATATTCCAGATCATCTCTCTCTCTCTTTCTCTATCTATCTATCTATTTATCTATCTATCTCTTTCTTCGACTCCTTTTCTTTGTGAATTTATTTGTCGTATGTCTCCGGTTAGCTTTTTTTTTTTATAAGCTAAAGTCTCCATAGATAAATCTCGTTTTTGACTTTAAAGTCAGAAGATAAATTTTAATAAAATAAATCGGTATTTTTCTTATATTTTTTTTTTTAGAGATAGAGAGACCATATATTTGTCTTTAATTATCCTGAGGACAGGTTTGGTTGAAGATATATTTGCCTTCTTGGCTCTCGCAGTGCCTCCCTAACTCCTAATGTTGCCTCTCACACCCCCTGATATTACTACCCACAACGTCTGGTGTTGCTCTAATTGTGGGAATGGAAGGATGACTAATGGATAGTTGAAGACCCACTCTGCAGGCAAAGTGAGTGTCCGATTCCTCTTCTGAATAAAACACACCATGACCTAATCTATTAAGGATCTTGATAACCTGGGCATTTCCAGCTAGAGGAGCTGAGCATCGTGAACACTAACGAAGGTTTTGGATGATAGATAAACATAGGATCTTGGAGAGCTGGATGCCGTTAAGGAGCTGCTTATCTGACTTTGAGCACGACTCTGAATTATTTTCACTAATTCCTAAAATGGATCATGTCATGAAAAGTTCATTAAAAACTATATGATTAGGCACTTTCACTCTAAATAATTTTTTAAACCAAAAATATTTTCATTTCATTGTTAAAATTGATATATATAACCCCTCAAAACCAAGGGGAGGAGTTTGTGAGGTTTCCAAATTTGGAGCTGCTAAGTAGTTCTTATCTGAAACTGTTTTATATGGATTAAGAAAAAGATTGTGATATTTTTATTCACAAGGTTTTCGTTAGCACACACTTTTCAGACATCTTTGAAGATTTCCAGTTAACTCCGCTGAAATTCTGTACCTTCTCCTTCCTTACAAGAAATATTTCGACGACCTTATCAGATATTTACAATTAGGTTGTCAAATCTTGTCTTATTGGTTAAAATATTCTCAATACTCTATGGGATAAGTGGAATTTCATAATTGTTGCTGTGGTGAAGTTCACCGTAAACTTTACAAGTGAACGAAACACTGACGCCTTCAAGTGTAAACTGGATACTACTTCAGCCACTTCAACACACACATTGACTTATTGCTTCAAGAAAAAATTTTCTTCAAAAAAAAGTAAGCTAACCAATCTGTTAAAAAAAAATTTAACGTCAGGTGAGAGTTAGAGATATATTCATGCCTAGGTACAATACAACGTCTTTTTTAAGTTTGAAATGAAGAAGATCCACATCTTTGAACACTTGGCCACTTCTGTTAGAAGTAATTGACAGTTGACTAACCTTCCATTTAGTGCAGCACGCCAACATTGTGACGCCACACACCCAACAATAGACATGAAATCATTCATTGTGTTGTTCAGTCGATCCAGTACCAATAAGCTGGCAACAGTAGGATTTCTCCACACTATCATAGATAAGTCTTCACTGTGTAATAATGAACGGTCAGTAACACCGCTTTATTTCTAGGTTTTATTATTATTCTTTATTCTCTTCCTCTTTTATTTAATTTTGTACAGTGCATGATGAGTTATAGTAGGTTGGTAGACAGCAACCACCCAGGGAGGTACTACCGTCCTGCCAAGTGAGTGTAAAACGAAAGCCTGTAATTGTTTTACATGATGGTAGGATTGCTGGTGTCTTTTTTCTGTCTCATAAACATGCAAGATTTCAGGTATGTCTTGCTACTTCTACTTACACTTAGGTCACACTACACAAACATGTACACGTTTATGTATACACACTCATCTGAGTTTTCTTTGATTTTATTTTAATAGTTCTTGTTCTTATTTCTTTTCCTTTCATATCCATGGGGAAGTGGAATAAGAATCTTTCCTCCGTAAGCCATGCGTGTTGTAAAAGTCAACTAAAATGCCGGGAACAATGGGCTAGTAACCCCTTTTCCTGTATAGATTCACTAAAAAGAAAAAAAAGAAAACCGTCAAAGTGGGATGTTTGAATGTGCGTGGATGTTGTGCGAATGATAAGAAAGAGATGATTGTAGATGTTATGAATGAAAAGAAGCTGGATGTCCTGGCTTTAAGTGAGACAAAGCTGAAGGGGGTAGGAGAGTTTCAGTGGGGAGGAATAAATGGGATTAGGTCAGGGGTTTCAAATAAAGTTAGAGCTAAAGAAGGAGTGGCAACAATGTTGAATAATCAGTTATGCCAGATAAAGAAGGGATATAAATGTATAAATTCAAGGATTATGTGGAGTAAAATATAGGTTGGATGTGAAAAGTGGGTTATAGTAAGTGTTTATGCACCTGGAGAAGAGAGAAGTGTAGACGAGAGAGAGAGATTTTGGGAAATGTTGAGTGAGTGTGTGGGGAGTTTTGAACCAAGTGAGAGAGTACTTGTGGTTGGGGATCTTAATGCTAAAGTGGGTAAAAAATGTTGTGGAGGGAGTAGTAGGTAAATTTGGGGTGCCAGGGGTAAATGTAAATGGGGAACCGTTAATTGAGCTATGTGTAGAAAGAGGTTTGGTAATAAGTAATACATATTTTATGAAAAAAAGGATAAATAATTATACAAGGTATGATATAGCACGTAAGGAAAGTAGTTTGTTGGATTATGTATTGGTGGATAAAAGGTTGATGGGTAGGCTTCAGGATGTACATGTTTATAGAGGGGCAACGGATATATCAGATCATTATTTAGTTGTAGCTACAGTAAGAGAGAGGTGAGAGTGTATAAACTAAGGGAGGAGGAAGTTAGGGTGAGATATAAGCAACTATTGGCAGAAAGGTGGGCTAGTGCAAGTAGGAGTAGTGGGGGGGTTGAAGAGAGTTGGGATAGTTTTAAAAATGCAGTATTAGAATGTGGGGCAGAAGTTTGTGGTTATAGGAGGGTGGGTGCAGGAGGAAAGAGGAGTGAGTGGTGGAATGAAGAAGTAAAGGGTGTGATAAAAGAGAAAAAGGTAGCTTATGAGAGGTTTTTACAAAACAAAAGTGTTAATAGAAGAGCAGAGTATATGAAGAGTAAAAGAAAGGTGAAGAGAGTGGTGAGAGAGTGCAAAAAGAGAGCAGATGAAAGAGTGGGAGAGGCTCTGTCAAGAAATTTTGCAGAAAATAAGAAAAAGTTTTGGAGTGAGATAAACAAGTTAAGAAAGCCTAGGGAACGAATGGATTTGTCAGTTAAAAACAGAGTATGAGAGTTAGTAGATGGGGAGCTGGAGGTATTGGGTAGATGGCGGGAATATTTTGAGGAACTTTTAAATGTCGATGAAAAAAGGGAGGCGGTAATTTCATGTACTGGCCAGGGAGGTACAACATCGTTTAGGAGTGAAGAAGAGCAGGATGTGAGTGTGGGGGAGGTGCGTGTGGCATTACGTAGAATGAAAGGGGGTAAAGCAGCTGGAACTGACGGGATCATGACAGAAATGTTAAAAGCAGGGGAGGATATAGTGTTGGAGTGGTTGGTATTTTTGTTTAATAAATGTATGAAAGAGGGGAAGGTACCTAAGGATTGGCAAAGAGCGTGTATAGTTCCTTTATATAAAGGGAAGGGGGATTAAAGAGACTGTAAGAATTATAGGGGAATAAGTTTACAGAGTATACCAGGTAAAGTGTACGGTAGGGTTATTATTGAAAGAATTGGAGGTAAGAGAGAGAGTAGGATTGCAGATGAGCAAGGAGGCTTTAGAGTGGGTAGGGGATGTGTAGATCAAGTGTTTACATTGAATCATATATGTGAACAGTATTTAGATAAAGGTAGGGAAGTTTTCATTGCATTTATGGATTTAGAAAAAGCCTATGATAGAGTGGATAGGGGAGCAATGTGGCAAATGTTGCAAGTGTATGGAATAGGTAGTAAGTTACTGAATGTTGTAAAGAGTTTTTATGAGGATAGTGAGGCTCAGGTTAGGGTGTGTAGGAGAGAGGGAGATTACTTCCCGGTAAAAGTAGGTCTTAGAAGGGATGTGTAATGTCACCATGGTTGTTTAATATATTTATAGATGGGGTTGTAAAAGAAGTAAATGCTAGGGTGTTGGGGAGAAAGGTGGGATTAAATTATGGGGAATCAAATGCAAAATGGGAGTTGACACAGTTACTTTTTGCAGATGATACTGTGCTTATGGGAGATTCTAAAGAAAAGTTGCAAAGGTTAGTGGACGAGTTTGGGAGTGTGTGCAAAGGTAGAAAGTTGAAAGTGAACAGAGATAAGAGTAAGGTGATGAGAGTATCAAACGATTTAAATAAAGAAAAAATGGATATCACATTGGAGAGAGGAATTATGGAAGAAGTGAATGTTTTCAGATATTTGGGAGTTGACTTGTCAGGAGATGGGTTTATGAAGGATGAGGTTAACCATAGAATTGATGAAGGAAAAAAGGTGAGTGGTGCGTTGAGGTATCTGTGGAGACAAAAAACGTTATCCATGGAGGCAAAGAAGGAAATGTACGAAAGTATAGTTATACCAACACTCTTAAATGGGTGTGAAGCAGGGGTTGCAAATGCTGCAGCGAGGAGGAGGCTGGAGGAAGTGAAGATGTCCTGTCTAAGGACAATGTGTGGTGTAAATATTATGCAGAAAATTCGGAGTGTGGAAATTTGGAGAAGGTGTGGAGTTAGTAAAAGTATTTGTCAGAGGGCTGAATAGGGGTTGTTGAGGTGGTTTGGGCATTTAGAGAGAATGGATCAAAGTAGAATGACTTGGAGAGCGTATAAATCTGTAGGGGAAGGAAGGCGGGGTAGGGGTCGTCCTCGAAAAGGTTGGAGGGAGGGGGTAAAGGAGGTTTTGTGGGCGAGGGGCTTGGACTTCCAGCAAGCATGTGTGAGCGTGTTAGATAGGAGTGAATGGAGACGAATGGTTTTTTTGGGACCTGACGAGCTGTTGGAGTGTGAGCAGGGTAATATTGTGTGAAGGGATTCAGGGAAACCAGTTAATTGATTTAGTTGGACTTGAGTCCTGGAAATGGGAAGTACAATGCCTGCACTTTAAATGAGGAGTTTGGAATATTGGCAGTTTGGAGGGACTTCTAAACTGTCGTATTCTGAGCGCCTCTGCAAAGACAATGATTATGTTTGAGTGAGGTGAAAGTGTTGAATGATGATGAAAGTATTTTCTTTTGTGGATTTTCTTTCTTTTTGGGTCACCCTGCCTCGGTGGGAGACGGCCGACTTGTTGAAATATATATATATATATATATATACTACAGTGAAAAAATTTAATTTGTTTTTATTTTATTTCTTTAATAGTCCCAACTAAAATTTAATTGGTGCTTTCTAAACCAGTATTTTAGAGCGTTCTAATCCTTCATTCCATTGGATTCCCATCTCGTCTATCCCATTTTTCCCACCGTTTCAAAACTCATTTATTTTAAATGACTATGGCTTTTTTTAACCACTGTCTCTCCCTATTTTGGTGACCATGGCTATAAAACAACAAGACAAAATGTATAATACAGCCCCACTGTGGGTGAAACACCGTACATTAAAGCACCACTGAGGGCGACACATCGTATATTAAAGCACCACTGAGGGTGAAACATCGTATATTAAAGCACCACTGAGGGTGAAACATCGTATATTAAAGCACCACTGAGGGTGAAACATCGTATATTAAAGCACCACTGAGGGTGAAACACCGTACATTAAAGCACCACTGAGGGCGACACATCGTATATTAAAGCACCACTGAGGGTGAAACATCGTATATTAAAGCACCACTGAGGGTGAAACATCGTATATTAAAGCACCACTGAGGGCGACACATCGTATATTAAAGCACCACTGAGGGTGAAACATCGTATATTAAAGCACCACTGAGGGTGAAACATCGTATATTAAAGCACCACTGAGGGTGAAACATCGTATATTAAAGCACCATTTTCAGTTAAATTTAAGAAAGACAAGTACTTTCAGGCTGTATATTTTTCGACTGCAAGAAAGCATTTAACAACAGTATACCTGGAGGGTGTTCCGGGGGTCAGCGCCCCCGCGGCCCGCTCCATGACTAGGCACCACAAGCCAGAAGAGCAATTAAACTACGAACTACAAGTCATGAGTCACGAAATCGTCATAACACGCACTGGCCTGGAGTTTTACGACTCTCTCGCCAGGGGTTCTAACCCCACCCGTACCGTAGTTACGAACTAGAAGCGCAGGACGTGGGTCAATGTGAACCGACACAAGATGGGATAAAGCAACAAGTGGGACTTCCCGCTTGTGAGTGAAACGTAATTAAAGGCATTTCTGTGGGGGAAACGTGGTAAACTATGACTTTCTCTTGCTTAAAAATGGTTTGTAATGCCAAGGTGCATGCAGCAGATGACACCTCTGTGAAAAGGTGCACAGACGTAATCTTCAAAGTAACATAGACGTACCTTCAACTATTGGAGACGTCACACCAACTGGAATTAGTTATTTGGAACTTTTACATTTCTTTATCCATTCTTGAATACTCAAGGATATCCTCACTTATAAATCCCGCGAATCATCCTATTCTCTTCCCTTCCCTTCTAGTCCTTTTCTTCCCCTCTATCTGTGGCCTGTTTCCTTTCAGAGTTTCCCTATCCCCAAGCGATACGCTGGGAAAGGAAGGAAGGAAGAAAGGAAGGAAGGGGAAAATTTTAAAGCCCAGTTTATCAGAGAAAAATGGTGAGAGTTTCAGCTTAAGGTAAAGCAGCAGCTGCAACCACTGAAGCTTGCAACCTTCTGTGAG